>JAWLRI010000995.1:3553479-3626361 GCA_034781795.1 Crypturellus tataupa | reverse complement strand
GGGCCTCGCCGCCGGGGCCCCTTCCCGGCCCGGCCGCGGGGGCTCGTGGCGCCCGCAGAGCGCGCGGGGTGGCAGAGCCCAACGGCGTCGCCTTGCAGAACCTCCCCAGCACCCAGCACGGAGGGGGATGGATTCACGAAACCCAGGCTTACGTGCCCATGGTGCCTTCACTCCACAAAGCTGAACTCCGCAGTTTTCATCACGTAAAATGCCACGTAACTTGGTGACTATGTAACATAAAAGATATTTTTTTTTTTGCCCCTTTTAGCAGCAATGGAGGCTTCATATGGTGGCACTGAAGTAACTGTGGTATTGGAAGAGATAGAGGGCACCTACGCTTACGCATCTCCAGTGCCGTCTAAGAAGAAAAAGAAGTACAAAAGCCCTGGAGATCATGGGGAAAAGGCCAAAAAACCTCGGTGAGCCCCCTCAGGCTTCGTTTGTTTCCCATGCAGAATGTGGGAGCACTCTGAATTCTGTTAAAAATAAAGTTTATGCTACATGCAGAACACCTTTTAGATAAAATACTGTGCGTAGAAACTTAATTTGATTTTTAGAATCATCCTGATGTGTGTGTCTTTATGGAAGCTAGTATTGTTTGATATGAAGTTTGTCTCCTCTGGAATGTTTTACTTTAGACTCTGTTTTGTTGCTACAGAGTTTCCACTCGTGATCTTAGTTTTCATTTGGTGTAGAAAGTGGTTTTTTTTAAAAAAAAAGAGGTGAAAATAACCTGCTTGTAACTTGACCTTGAGACCAGCATAAAACTTGTGGATTTCTTTTTCCGAAAGCGTTTGTATAAAATGCCATTATCACCTGGGTCTCTGGTTGCATTTCAGGTCCGCTTACCTCCTCTACTATTATGATATCTACTTGAAAGTGCAGCAGGAGCTTCCTCATCTCCCTCAGTCTGAGATTAACAAAAAGATCAGTGAGAGCTGGAGGTTGCTTAGCGTGGCTGAGAAGAGCTACTACTTGGAGAGAGCCAAACTAGAGAAGGAAGGATTGGACCCGGTAAGTTGCCTTTGCTGCCCTTTCCTGGGTTGTGAAGAAGAAGCCAATGGCTGTAACTGCTTTGGCACTTACCTGCTCACATAGCACTGCGTGGAGAGATTGCTTAGTCTGCTTAGGATGGTCCATGTACAAGCAGTGAACAGGGCAGGGAATTTCTTCAGCTTTTGCTTTGCGTTCAGTCAAGGAATAGTATTTTGAAAGTCAAACAGATATGTCTTTTACTTTCTGGTGAGAATTGCGTTGGTTTTGTGTCTTGTTGTCAGATAGATTGGTGGTAAAGTGGATTAAAATCTCAGACCTGAGAGGGATTCTGCAGTCTCTGTTGCATGGAGAGCTTCCTGGAAAGCTACCTGGGGAAACCACTTCATTTTTAAGCACTAAAATAAAGAACAGGATTCAGAACTGAATCTCTCTATTCCTGTTTACTTATTCTATACTCTGTTTCTACCAACAGAACTCCAAGGTGTCCACTCGGACTGCAGTAGTTCCAGACATTCCAGGCTTCCGTAAGATTCTTCCTCGCTCCGATTATATTATTATTCCCAAAACCACTCTCCAGGAGGACAGGAGCAGACAGTCCCTGGAACTTTGCGTGGCGCAGGGCCAGGCATCATCTGAAGGGTTAAGTGCTCCCAGCAGCATCACGAACGTGTCTCCTGAGGCTGTGCAGAACGTCCTTTCCGTGGACTCGAGCCACGCTGGTGTCTCTGAGCAGTGCGTCGCCATTGAAGGCCTAGCAGAAGAGACGGCTCCGTTTGCTCCGTCAGATGCTGTGGAAGAAGTGGTTGCATCTGAGGTCCTCTCCCAGTATGTGGGACCTGTGACGGATAAAGCGGCTGGAGATGTCCTTTTGGAAGAGGCTTCTTTGGAAATAGAGGGGCAACCATATCAAACAACTCGGGTAGTTATTGAAGAGACCCTAGTTAGCAACTCCACAGATGTTGCCAACGGGAACGCCGCCGTGGCCCGTCCTCAGGTGTCAGATGGCCTCTCTGTGGTGACCGTGGTGACTGGGAGGGTAAGTACTCTAATGCCTTCTGCCAGCTTCTCACCTGAAATCTTTGTGTTGCTCAACACATTTGATTCTTGGTGTCCAGGGAAGGCTCCACTGCGCAGGGGGCTGGGACTCAGTAGTCAGAGAAACAGCAGCTTTTCTAATGCAATGATCACACTTGTTCTCGCTCCTGCTAGTGATTCTGCCATATGCTGTTATCCTCTTACCTTACAGCGACTGCTTGATTCTCACTAATATTTGCGGTGGGTTACACAGTTGTATTGCAAGGTTTTTTGGAGTTTAAATATTTTACCTCTGTTCCTCATAGCTATTTTCTTGGTTGCAGTGGGCTGGGTGAAAGGAGTCCTTCAAAGTTGTAGTGTTAGGAGTCAGTTGTAGAAAACATTAAATAATTGAGCCTGTTTTCCTTCTCTTATGAGATGGAATATCTGTGAAGAGTTTGATAATTTGCTATGCAGTCCTGGTAAGGCCTTTGCTTTTGAAATGATTACAGCTCTTCTCAGTCCTTAAGACCTTTATTCAAGGATAGCACTCATAAGAGTGGGACATAGTTCACTACAGCTCTTGCTTTCAGCATTTGTTCTTCCTCTGACCTCTCTTTAGGATACTGAAGAGAACAGCTCCTCTGCACCCACTACACAATTTATTATGTTACCCTTGCCAGCTCATTCTGTTGTAGAGAACCCAGCGTCGATTAAATTGGTAAGAATTTCAGAATCTCCTATGAAATTTAAGGTATACATATGTTATGTAGACTTGTCATAAAGATGTTAGGCTTCTCTGCCCTTGTGTATGCTAGCGGAGGCCTCTGGCTCCCCAGAGCTTCTTAACTAGGGGCCTTTTCTTGTTGCCTTCTTCCCTAAGGATTTCTTGGAGATCAATGAGGGTAAATAATGCTATAACAACCTATCTAGCCAGCAGCAGTTTCCACGTTGCCTTCTTTATTTTTTTCTTTTTCTTTATTTTTTATTTTAAGGGTCTTCATAGCCATGTGTGTTGTCTACTTGAACATGTATGTATCTGTTTGCTTAAAATGCAAGAGGCTGCCCACTCTCGGACCCTGTCGCAACTGGAGCATGTGGCTTCCACAGCCTTGCAGAGGGCTCTCACTTCAGCTGTGTGAGGAGCAGTGACCTTAGGCTTTGAGAACCCAAGTGAAGGCTGTATGGCTTGTTGCAGCAGGAGGGATAGTGCTATTTTGCTAACATAACCACCTCAATCCTTTGTATTTTTGTAATCACTGTTAGACTTCACCATGCAGTTGGCACAGCTGCTCCTAGTGTGCAACTCAGTATCAAACCTGTTTTTTCTGTCCTCTATACAACCTGTGGGTACTTATTATTGGTGCAAAGTGTGATAATCTTCCAGGTGTCTTATGGAAAATGGAGATAGCTCAGGTTTTTGTTCCTGAGGAGCAGCGCCTTGCTGTCATCAAGGAAATGAAACAATTTAAGCTATTACATTTCTAGAAAAACTATTCCTAGTTACCAACTTGTGGCACAACAGCTCCCTCTGGAGCTTTGAGGATATGTGAATCTTAACAAGTGTCCTGACAGTAGCTCAACCTGTACAGTCGTCCTGACTAATATGACAGCCTCAGGTTTAGTTGTCTCTATAAATAGTGACTGTTGGGGCTGCTGGGATTACAGTAGCTTATAGCAAGTTACAGTAAAGCAGCAGGGAGCACTTTACCGCTGAGCACAATGCCAACAAATTACCTAACTCATGTCATGAGCATTTCTCATCTTTAGTTGTGACCTTGTTGATGTGAACTCTCATGTTGGCTCACTCTTTTTATACTGTATTATTGTGACTTTTTCATAGTCATAAGAGAATTATTTCATGCAAGTAAATGCAAGTTCAGCCCCTCAGTGTATGTGCATTCCCCATCTCTACTCTGCTATTTGATCCAAATTCTGGTGAAGCACAAAGCACCTGTATAGATGGTTTAGTAAGTCAGCACCATAACTACACTGAACCTCTGTGCGCTGGTTGATCAGTAAAATGAGTAATATTAGAGGATCGTGGTAACTTGCTAATTAACGTTTGTAAAAGGCTACCAGGAAAAGGGGATAAGCGAGGACAGCTCTGTGTTTCATCCTTCTTTAGAGAAATTCTTGACAACTCTCATTTCAGACAACAACCTACACTCGCAGGGGACATGGGAATTGTACCAATCCTGGCTGTTCCTTCACTTATGTCACCAGGCATAAGCCACCAAAATGCCCGACATGTGGGAACTTCCTGGGAGGGAAGTGGATCCCAAAGGTACTTTTGCTTTTCCTCCTATTATTTATTTATTTATTTATTTTAGCTGAAAAGTGACATTTTCATGAATGTCTGTGGTATCCCTAGATTTGTAGAACTAGCATAGGAGTTCGGATATGACAGAATTGATTCCTGCACTTCTATTCTAGTGCTTGCTGGAGCAGGTTACCATTGGAGAAACCTTTCAGCCCAGGCAAGACAAAACTGAAATTCCCACTCCCTGTGTAAAAATGCCACCCATAATGATATCAGCTAGAGTAGAGGGGACTGGTTTTAGTAGCACTGACTCGCTGAGAAGGCAAAAATTCTTCTGGCCCTTTGTATTATGGTTTTTGTGATTACAAAGTTCTGCCTGTTTTTCCTGCTACAACCTTAGCTAAGCTCAAGGAGTCAGTTAACCATTTTTTTTATGATGTGCTTTGTAATTTATCTGTATTTGTAGTGCCTCTATAAATTGAGGTCTGTGTTGGTCTTTCAGTTTGTTTTTATCAACAGAAAGGAAGAACAAACCTGAAATATAGTAGCAGTACTTGACCATTTTGAAGGCAGTTATTAAGGATTCTGTAGAGGAAGTTTTAATGCTGTTGGATTTTACGTAACTCTGTCTTATAATCTGTGGGACTCTCACCCATGTTTGGGAGGAGATTTGCAGGTGTTGGTGGAGTTATGGGTACAGACTTGATTGAATGGAAAATTCTTTCTCTATCTGATACCTACCCTGCTTGAATTACTGGCATTCATATTAGCTGTGTGCAAGTAACTTCTTAAATCATGGCAATGAAGACTAGTCAGCCCTGGACAGGGGTATATTCATTAAATTTGTCTGACACAGCTTCCCTCAGATACAAGTTAAAAGGCGTTCTCAGTGTGAAAATTTGCACTGATATTCAGTGGTTTTAAACAGATTTGTCATGATTCTCTTTTGTTCTGTACCTCAGATTCATTGAGCGTTTGGAGGCAAGAACTTTGTTAGAGAGCTTACAAACTCAGTAGTGTCTGAGCTCATGGCTGGGCCTCCTGTGTGCTAGGATCCAAATAATGATGCCAGCTTATTAGCTTTTGTTCTGTAACCCTGCTGAACCAGATAAATGGCCGACTGCAAAAACATGGCTCTGAATATGGCAGGCCAGCTCCTGTTAAATTAAATCCTACAGTGATTAGAGCTGAAAGGTTTTATAGGGAAGCCTTTGTTTCTTTTTCAGTTTTATTCTTTTCTTTTGGGAACACATTTGCACGAACACTTCCACTCATTCTCCTGTTTTCATGCCTTGGGAGAAACGTGAACTAACAGTGTTCCCTTTTCTTAGAAGGAAAAGAGACTAAGTGAGAGGATGTCTGTTTAAACAAAAGCAAAAACATCCTAGAATATCTTTATGAATACCAACTCTATAGAAAAAAATGGTTTGGAAGAACAGCATTTTCAGAGAGCTGAAACTGTGAAAGGGAGGTATAGGAGATAGGTCCTTGTTACAAGAGTTGGTGGATGACTAGTCATTTTGATACCAACTTTGAGGGAGTTTAAGAAAGACTTCAAAGTAGTATTTGAAATAATAGTAAAGAGCCAGGAAGCAGGATAAGCAGTTAGTAGGAACTTTACTCTTGTAGGATGTGGTGTCTTTCTGCTGTCATGTACGGTGCACTGCCTAGACACTTAGGATTTTGCTGTTTTGATAGTTTGATCATTCGAATGCTAAATAGTCTGTGTCAAACCAGGCATATTCTAAGATGACTTATTTACCTGTGAAAGTCAAAAGCTCTGAAGTGTGACTATCTCTTTGTTTCTAGGAAAAGCAACCAAAAAGTAAATCTGAGCCAAATTCAGGCACCTCTCTCAGGACTCCAGCAGCTAAAAGAGGTCAACAGATGGTTGTCACTGAACAGGCAACTGTTAGTGAGAGTTCCTCCAAGTCTGCTTTGGAAAGCTCTGAAGCTGTCAGCCAGCTACTGAACGCGGTGCCTGTTGGAGGGCAGATGCAGGAGACAGGATGGGAGGAAGTGATCATCTCTGAAGGTCACATTCTTACAAACAATGTACTTGCCGAAGACAGAGGGAATGTTGTTGGAGTGGTGCTGGGTCAAGAGAGTCAACTGCAAAGAGACACCTCTTCAGAGCATGCAGAAAAAGATTGCATAGGGCTGGGGCTACCAACAGCCTCTGAGGTGCAGAGTACAAATTCCTCTACAAAAAAAGCAATGGGGTGAGTTGACTTTCCATATGTTAAGAGTGAACGTGATGTCTCTTGGGGGTTGATGGGATTAATCCAAGAAATTGAAGGCTGTTGGCAGTGCATCTTGTAAGACCTGCTCTATGTATTGTCTGTTTCTTGCTAGTCTGGAATTGTTCCTAAAAGATTGTTTCATCAGTCAAATCTAATTTTCTTTTAAGTGACAAATTATTAGGGTAATTGCAGGACAGATCTGATCTCCTTTCTGCCTTAATACCTGTGACCATTACACTATTAAAGCACAGTTTAGGAGAAGGAGAAAATCGTGAAACAGGGGGAATTAAAAAATAAAAATAAGAAGTGGATGTTTTGAGCCAAGCGTAGCTCTTGTTTTCCAGAATTGATAATCCAGCTGCTTCACACAAAGGACAAGAGGTAAAAAGTAAACCGAGACCTAAGCCCTCCTTGCTGGCTGCAGCAAGACCCATGAGAGCGATTCTCCCTGCACCAGCCAGCTTGGGGAGAAAAGGCAGTACTGAGCAGCCTAGCAACAGACAGGCTTATCCCAGCACAGGTAAAGGCAGTGTTCTCCGGCGTGCTTGGGGAGCGGCTGTTGTTTTATCTTCGTATTGAAGTGGTTTCTTTCAAATGATGTGATAATGCTGAAGGGAGGTAGTGAGCTGTCTTAGAGAGCTTGAGCCGAAGCATGTGTGTGGCTGAGTTGTCTGGAATCCGATAGTTTTCTTTGTAAAGCCAGAACGAAAATTTGGGGATGCCTCCCCCCAATTCTCCATCCTCCTTTTTCCCCCTTAAAAAGTCCCCTGTTTCTTTCTAACTGAGAGGATAGGGAAACAAAATACAAAAAACCTGTCTAGTCATTTTAGGTTCAAGGTAAAATCCCACATGATGACTTGTGATGGCATTTATCAAAGCTGTTAGGATAAAACAGAACCTGTTTTTCTGCATCTAACCTGCTGCATCCCTTTTTGATTTCAAGACAAGCAATCCCCTGTGAGAACATCAGGCCTGAAGCCCAGTACACTGAAACAATTGGGTCAGTCGGTTCTGCAGCCGCCGGGTGCTGAAGAACGAAAGGTATTGATGGTTTGTTCTTCAAACGTGTTTTTTTCCTTTGGATTTTTTTTTCTCCAGAGCAGGGTATGACCTGAGTGGTGAGAAATAGAGTAAAAAACTGTGGCGGCCTTTGATGAGGAGATCTATGACTGGCAGCTTTTAAATGAGGTGGCCCTGAAGAAGTATGATAGCTAGATGAGCACAGGACCTGAGCTGAAAGGTGCTGCTTTGAGAATGTACCAGTTATTTCCAGGAGGGGTTCTGAGGATTTGCTAGTGCTTTGAAAATCTCATTTTCTCGTACCAAGAAAATCATTTTCACCTGTGAAAGCTCATGGAGTGGAAAGCAAACTATGCAAAGATGCTGGAATACTTTTGTTTGAATTCTAGTGCTCTAGTACACAGAATAGCATGTTTCAAGTTTCTGCTATTAAACACACATCAACTCAAAAAAAAAAAAAAAGCCCTGTATGCTCTGTAAGCAATAGCTATGTATCCAGTAGTGTTATTTTCTTTTTTTCTTTTTTTTTTCTTTTTTTACCTCCTTTCACTCTCTAGATTAATAGTGCTTTGGCCAACGGGACATCACAGGTTAAAGTGGTGGAGGTTAAACCGGAGCTATTCCCTTCCTACAAGTACAGCTGCACGGTAACTTTGGTGAGAATCTTTTCAGATGTCTGATTTATTTGCGGGGAATGCCATCTCTGGGGCGAAAATGCTGTGATTTTGTTTGTTTCTTTCTTTTGTTTTTACTGACTTGTAGAAATGCATTTAATGTGAGACAGTTTGTTCTTTTTATGTCATCTGTTGATCTAATCTAGGGTGACTGTACTATGTTGCAGTCACATTTAGGACTGCTTTTTTTCCTTCATGCCCTGGCATAATTCCTGTCTTCAGTTAATGGTGAAGGATCATTGACTTTGGAAGTGGATTAATGTGCTAGATGTTTGTGGTCTATAGATTTGGCTGCCAAATGTCTGAATACCAGTTCAAATGTCCTGTGCAAAGTGAAGGGCCTATCATTTGGCCTTTAAACTATGTGATAGAAATAGCAAAAAAAAAAAAGAGTATTTTATTTGAGCAGAATTTTCTAAACTCCTTATGGCATCCAAAATCCAATACAACAAATATTTCTCTTGTGTCATTTTCAGGATTTGGGCTTGGCAACATCACGTGGCAGAGGGAAATGCAAGAACCCCTCTTGCAGTTACGTCTATACGAACAGGCACAAGCCGCGAATCTGCCCAAGCTGTGGCTACAATCTCACCAAAGACAGAGCTGAGAAAACAGCAAAATCCCTGGTAAGGTTCCGAAAATCATCTTTCTTGTTAACGGGACATTGTGAGGTGTGAGGAGATACCTTAATTTGCAAGTTCCTTTTGGATTTTTTTTCTAATGGAAAAATATTCTCTTGAAAATACCTATGATATTTTTGCTGTCTAAACCCTTGCAAAAGCAGCATTTCTGCCTGAGAATGAGAGTGATTGCACTTGTTTCTACCACTGGATGTCTCCATAGCTTAAAATACATAAAGCTTCTATGTTTGAACTGGGGAAATTCACCCTAGTCACATTTGTTGCGTCAACTTCGCTGAACTTCAGTCTTTATCAGTAATTCCCAAATAAGCTCTGTTTTTTTGAGCAGCTTCTGACAGCAGTTAATTGGGTTAGTAGATTTTGTATTGCAGCTTTCTATTTTCAGGAATTTGTTGTGCAAATTTACTTGCAGCCTGAATTTATTAATTTATTTCTGCATATATGATTTTTTTTTCTGTTTTAGAAGAACACTATTCAAGTTATTTTCTTTTTTTTTTTTGTATGTGGATGTAAATGATAAATTTTTTTTTGGTTCTGAGAGTTTGGGTTTTTTTTGCATCTGAAGTTTCAACTTCAGCTTTTGACATACAGAAGGATTTTGCTTAAGAAAAAAAAAAGGGGTTGTCCTGTTTTTTTGCTGAAATGCCCACTCAGCACATAGACT
This sequence comes from Crypturellus tataupa, assembly GCA_034781795.1. NCBI lineage: Eukaryota > Metazoa > Chordata > Aves > Tinamiformes > Tinamidae > Crypturellus > Crypturellus tataupa. The sequence continues at coordinate 3,616,846 of JAWLRI010000995.1, read as the reverse complement.
GCATTTCAGACTGTATGGTAATTTGACTCTTCCACTTGCTTTATTTATTTATTTATTTGGAGAACGTAACTTTGTGTCATGTTTACTTGGAGGCCAAAAAAAAAAGGACAAACTCAAATAGCCTGTGTGAAAACCACACATAAGCAGATGTGTAAGGAACCGTAGTATGCTTAGCTCAGCGTGCATTTTGGGAGACATGTGGCTTGTCTCTTCCTCATTGGGTTTTTTGTTTTTGTTTTCTGGTTCTAGCTGTGTGTAACATTCCTGTTACCCAGTTGGTTGTTGTCTCTGCTGGTTGGACCGATCATTTGTCTCATTGTTAGACTAGACAGAAAACTAAATGTTGGCAGGAGGGTTTAAGTGCTTAAACAGATTAGCCTATTTACTTCTCTCTGATCTTTTGAGCCACCTAGAAATTGATTCTCTTGTTCTTGTGTGTTTTGACTTGATAGCACATGTGTGTGTAAGGATGGTACATCATCAGATATATTTTTCTAGGATTTTGTATGTTGCATCCACAAGTTCTTGTTTAACACTTACCTCCTGGCTTCTGCAGAGGACTGCACTGGCTGTCTGCACATGCTGTAGAGGAGAGTGTTCCTGATAATTGGCAGAGCAAGGCAGGGACAGGATTGCCAGGAGTACTGAAGTGTTTGTACCTCTTGATAGCTGTCTCCTTCTTGATCCTCAGTCCTGTTTAGTGATAAAGTTGTGGTCGTCTCTAAGCAGTATTATGGAAGTTCCTGAAGGCTTGGGCTTTCTGTAACTTTATATGTACGCACATACGTTTTACATGTATATGGAAGAAGTATTTTTGGTGAAATAACCTAGCCTTAAAACTACTGCTCTCTGTGGTCACTCAGTGAGCATCAGAGTGAAAGTCAAGTCCCTGGGTAGAAAATTTTCTGTGCTTCTGTTACCTTTTGTGACCTCTAGGCTTCTTAACATTTCAGTCCCATTCTTACCTGGTAGAAAATGAGTGCTTGGTTTGCTTTCCTAGGAGGCCAGCCCAGGTCAGTCTGATGTGCTGAACACCAGTGAGCCCCTAACCCCATCCCAGAAAGAGATCCAGCGTCAATCCACCCTGCAGCTGCTGCGCAAGGTAATGCAGATCCCAGAGAATGAATCGGAACTGGCTGAGGTCTTCACGCTCATCCATGAACTCAACAGCTCGCGGCTCATCCTGTCCAACGTGAGTGAGGAGACAGTCACCATAGAGCAGACCTCCTGGTCAAACTACTATGAGTCTCCATCTACGCAGTGCCTCCTCTGTAACAGCCCATTGTTCAAAGGGGGACAGAAGTAAGATTCTGTTTTAGACTTGTGACTCTTTCAACCTCGTGCTGATATTCTGTGTTGCAAATATGCCTGGAGTAGTATTTGTTTTAGCCATGGTATTGAAGCTGGTGTAAGTAACAGTGAATATGTTATGTGTCTGCAGAAAGTGCTTAGCTGGTTAGTTATGACCTGTTTCTGTTTCTCCTGAGCAGTTTAGTTTATTGAAGTCACTGTATAACAGGAGAGCTTGATCAATAGTCACTGCTTAGTCTGGATGTTGCTGACCTTTTTCTTTTTTGTTGTTGAAATGGATTCTCCTCATTATTCATCTCTTCTGTTTTCCATTCTGATGTTTTTGAGGCTGTCAGAGGCAAAAGTGGGACTATAGATTTGTATTGTGCGAGTTCCCTGTTCTCTCTCATCCTGATATAATAGTTTGCTATGTAGATCCTTTTGTTTATGATCCTTTCAGTATATTTATGACTTACTGTGGGCTTGAATGAATCCTCTTTTGAAACAAACAGTCCATTGAAACCTGAAAGACTGAGAAAACACCAATGTATGGTCTGGATTGCTTTATCTACGTATGCATAAAAGCACATAGGATATCGTGTCACTGAGCCTACCAAACATCTTCCCGTTGTCTAAAGTCTGAGCTGAGCCATATCCAAAGCAAGATGTGGTTCATTTTACTGTTGTATTTCTTTACTGAACCAAGACCATCTTCTTGATGCCAACTGATGCCAAAAAGGGGATGTTTACTTTGCTCAAGCTAATATTAATTGAGATTTTTCCAGCAGAGATACTTTCTATATTCAGTAAAATCTCCAGACAAGTCCTGTATTGGGTTCTGTCCCTCGTCCCATAACTTACCATGCAGTAACCTGTGCATTATATATCCTTGGATTTGTACTGGACTGCTTTGCAGTGCTCTGAAAACCTATTTGAGATTCTCACGTGTGCCCACATAAGCTCAAATTAAATTGTTTTCTGTGGGAGAGAGCTAGCTTTGAGTTTGACTTTATTCTCTCAGGTGCACAGTGTAATTCTGCCATTAGGTACAGCTGACATTTTCCTCCCTGAACTCGCCTCCAACAGCCTTGCTGTAAAGGGGTGGATGCTGCAGTATTTCAGTGTGTGCAGGGATAGACTCTTGGGTAGACAGTGTTATGGGGCTCTAATTGCCACTTGTTACTACAAGCAATAAGACTGGCACTTCTACGAGGGAAGCTGGGACTAAAGCTTTTCTCCACCTCAAATCCTGTGTGCTGGGTGCAGGAGATGGAGAGTTGCTGTAGTGCTGTTATAAAAATGTGAACAGTGACCTGATCTTTGGAAAAATTCATCACATTTCTGGTATGTGGATTTATGTGAACTGGCTTTGACTAGCATACTGACTAGTAAACTGGTCTGAATTAGAACAGTTTAAGTTACAGTAGTGCTGGACTGAAAAACCTACTAGCTCAACTGTCTAATATGGACCATCTTCTGTTGCTTTGTTACAGTTCCCTTGCTGGTCCTCAGGAGTGCTGGCTGCTGACAGCAAACAGGTTGCAAGTGGTTACTGCTCAGGTCAAAGTGTGTTTGAATCTGCAGTGCCTGGCCCTTCATAGCTTCACTGATATTTATACAGGTAGGAAAACTACAGTTTACAGCACGAGTTCAGCTTAAACCCTTCTAAAGCCTTGGGTCTGTATCAGGATATTTTCTTCAGGCAGAAAAACCTCCTCCCCTTACACTATGTGGAAATTATTCTACTGTTTTTATGCTTTGAGTAAGCTTATAAAACATCAATACTTTATTGAGGAAGACTAGGCAGTGCTTTATTAGTGTAGTAATGCTCTGTGTAGGGGGTAAATGTTCTGTGATTCATATCCTGAAGCCGTGGTCAAAGACATCTCTGCAGTGCTGTTTCTCAGTGCTGACTGGTGAGACTTGGGTGGCAGTGACTGCAGGAGACCTCCAGAGCAAAGTGGAGCTGAAAAGATGGATTGACTCTTGTCTCTTCTAGCTTTTTATGTTCAAAGGCAGGTCTGGAAGGAGACTTAATCTTGCTAATGTGCAGAGGATCAGTTCTAGAAGCCTATCTAGCTGGGTCTGGAATATATTTTATTGTGAGGACTATCTGAAACCCCACAGACAATAACTATGTTGTTGTAACTGCAGGCCTTTTCAATGTGGGCAACAAGTTGCTAGTGAGCTTGGATCTTCTGTTTGCAATCAGAAACCACATTAAACTTGGAGAGGATCCCAAAGTGGCTGTTGGCAGCATTCTGGACTCTGTTCAAGAGCAAACTGGTGAAACTGGTGGGTTTCCCTTCTTGTTTCGTTTCTTTTTTTTTTTTTTCTACCATAACGCTTATGCCAAACTCTGTGACCTTGCCGATGATTGTAGGTTATAAAAATGGAAAAGCCACCTCTTCTCGTGTGGTGTGTTTCTGTTAAATTACTTCCTAAACCCAATGGTACTTCTGTGGCCAGTTCTCTGTAACAATTCTCTGGAGGACAGGTTTGTTCTTACTCTTCTTAGGAGAGTTTTTCCTACCTCTCCTCTTCCTTTGGGAAGTGAAAGTTGTAACAGTGGTATGTTCTCCTTTCAGAAAAAATCCTGAGCCCTGAGGAGCAGGCTCAGCTCCAGGAGCTGCTGTGCAATGGCTACTGGGCTTTTGAGTGCCTCACCATTCGGGACTACAATGACATGATCTGTGGAATCTGTGGCATAACCCCCAAGGTGGAAATAGCCCAGAGGAATGTGGAAAATGTCCTGGCCCTGAAAAACATAGAGGTAGGCTTTTCCCAAACTTTGCATCCCATTCATGTTCAAAGCAGATTGTAGTGACTTTTGATGATGACTTTGTAATGCACAGTAATTACACAAGGCCTTTGTAAGCAGTTTTCTGCTGAGGCCTGGCAAGAGGATGTGGCTGGAGTGGTGATGCCTGCGCTTCCTTTTAAAGGTGTTGATCTGTGGTCTGGAGAAAACAAGTTACTCTGTTCCTGGACCACAGTCTTAGTCTGGCAACCTTTGAAAGAAGGGTCCTGGGTGAAATTTGCTGAACTTAATCTTCTTCCTTTAAGATAAAAGTGTTCTGTTTTTTCTTCAGTAGTGGTTCCCCTGACATGCTGTCTTCCCTAGTAAGGAGAAATACCCTAATAGTAGTATGCAGGATGCCTAGCTTTTAGGTTAAATAGATTGTTTTGACTCTCCCAAGTGAAGAACGATTGCAGGGAGCTCCAGGACAGAGAAAGGAGGCTTCTGGAATCATGCTGTGTTTGACCTAAGTGCTTTCCTGGGCGGTCGTCTTGCCCTGAGTGAGGCTGGTACAACACTCTCAGCTGAACTGTGGTGGTTTGTGTTTGACAATGTGTTGTCTTGCTCTTCCTAGTTTACTTGGCCTGAATTCTTGGCATCAAGCGAAGTGAATGTAGAAGATTTCTGGTCCACAATGGAGACGGAAGTAATTGAGCAGGTGGCTTTTCCTTCTAGCATCCCCATCACAAAGTTTGATGCTTCCATTGTGGCTCCTTTCTTCCCCCCACTGATGCGAGGAGCAGTGGTGGTCAATACTGAGAAGGATAAGAACTTGGATGCACAGCCAGTGCCAGGTAACTGCTGAGGTGTTGCTCATTGAGGAGGGATGTAAGCAGTGGAGAGTAGTCTTTTGCTTATGCTTCAGAGCTGAGAAATTATTATGGAGGGTTTTATAGAGTCGTGTTACATCTGCTGACAGAAGACAGAATGTTGGAGTGAGTTTAGGACTTCTCAGGATACTTAACAGCTTGAGTTTTGTCCTGTGCAGTGAAGCTTGAATGCACAGGGGTGCCCTGAGGCATTTGAGATGCAGAAAACATGGGAAAATGCTGCAACCCACTGAAATACTGTCTGAATGCAAAGGGATACTTGCATAACTTGATTGCCAGTCAGCATATATTTCACATTGGACTGATACCTGCATTGTGAAAACTTCAGACAGTGTTTGTACCTCAATATTACAATCTTGATGAAGGGTTAATAATTCTTTAACAGGAATTGAAAAAAGCCTACAAGTTGGATGTGTTGGTCCTGATCAGTGTTGTCAACGTGCAGCATATCCAAGACATTGCCTGTGTGTAACAGGAAACAATGAGATGAGTAGACTTAGATGAACAAAGTTGAATTCACCTTACTAATGAGGAGAGTAAAGTGTGGGCTGTGCCATACTCTGGAATTAGGGCTGGGCATAGCTTTCTCTTGCTGGCGGTTTGTTGTGCAGTCTCTGCTTCTGTACTCTTTGAAAGAAATTATCCTGGGTACTTCCACTTCAGAGAATGAGGACTGAGGCTTGTTTCCTGCCCGTGCAGGTAATGGGAGTGCTTTGGTGAGGCTTCTTCAGGAGGAAACCTTCAGGCTTGAGCTTATCAACTCTTACAGCAAGGAAGAGTTGCAGAGTTTTCTGACACAGTGTGGCATTCCCTGGGAGCCTTCAGATACAAAGGTAATGTCTTGTTTGGCCACCTACCTGCCTGCAGGAGAGCTATTCTTTTTCAGCTTTCCCTTTCACACTTGCCATTCCAGATAATTAACTTCCCCTTTGGGAATGCTTGGGGGCAGGAGTAAGTTAGAAGTCAGTGCCTGCAGATTGCACGGTAACTTACACGATGGAATAAACTGAACCTTTCTGGACTGGAAGAAAAGAAGCCTGTAATTACCTTGTCACGGGTTGTGTTAATTGCTTGTCATGCTTGTGGTCAAGTTGGTTAAGTTGGTGGGTGGTTAAGTTGTTGGAAGATGTGCAAACTGGGTCTTGGGAGACCTTTCCACAGCCTTCTCCCTCCAGGACAGACCATTAATTTTAGTCACATATCTTCTCTGGGGACTCTTTTCTAGGACCACCTCTGTTACTGCCTCCTGGCTCTCTATGACTTTGTGCAGAATGGGACGAGCATGAAACAAGCCTCTGCCCATCACACAGGAGGGAAAGTTTATAAAGTGTGTCCGCATCAGGTAAGGAGGGCTGCAAACAGCAGTGTTATTTTTTATCCTGCTAATAACTATTTCTGACTTGCAGTGTGGAACTCCCTCATTAAACAGAAGCAGCAATGGGTGGGCCTGTTTGAGCCTTGTTATTGAAAGATGACTCTGCCTTGGCAGACTTTAGGGGTGTTCAGTCTGTCCTGCAGGAGACTCTAGGATTGGCTAGAGTCATTGAAACCTGTTTGATCTGGCTGCTGGGGTGGAGTTCAAACTCTGTCTCCCTCCCCAAATATCTTTAGAGAAAGTAACTGTCTGAAACAAAGGAAGTTTTACTTTCTTTATAACTTTTTGTCTTCTGTCATAAGTTTTCCGTTCTATTATATTTCTTAGTGCTAACCCTTTTTCTTACTAGGTTGTGTGTGGCTCAAAATACATAGTAAGAGGAGAAAATGCCCGGGATCATGTGGACCTGTTGGTCTCCTCACGTCACTGGCCTCCAGTGTATGTAGTAGATACAGCTTCTTCAGTGGCACTGTGTGCAGACGTCTGCTGTCCTGACCTGACTTCCCAGATGTGGGGGAAAAACCAGGGCTGCTTCTCTGACCCTATGGATCCTCCAACGGTTAGTTATGCCACCTTTGCCATCTGCTGTGCCAGTCTAGTATAAAAAATACTACTGAAATTAAGAACATGCACACATGCATGCAAAAGTGATATATTTAACTATACTGAGAGGTAGGTGTTCTCTTCTGATTTTGATCAAGAGCAGGGGTAGAACACAGTGTACTGTACCACAGGATAACTTAGGTGGTGAGTGTTCCCTGACCCACAGCTTTGCCAGTGCCTAGCTGCTGAACACTGCTGAAAACCGTAAGTATTGTTTAGGGTGTTGAATTGGGTTGTTCTCCCCTTTGGGAAGGGCTGCGCTGGAAGCACTCTGTAGCAGAGCGGCTCATGAACTTTGGAACACGCGGCGTATCTTGACCCTGAGACTTGTTTCCCTCAAGTTGGCGTTATTAGTTGAGAAATGGGAGAGGGAGAGGGTTGCTTGTCTCCTGGAATTATCTGGGATGACATAAGAGTGGGGAAGGGCATGTGCTGAACCATCTTTCTGTGGCCTTCGGGGGAAAGCCTGATTAGCTGAGCTCTCCCTCTGTCCTAGGTCGTAGTGATGGTTAGAGTTCAGCCACATGTTAGTTTTGTCTTGTTCTTCTTAACCTTGGGGAAGTTCTGGTTCTACCTTTTGTGTCTGTGTGCTCTCTTGCAGTATGTGTCCTGCCCTGAACTGCTCGACCAGCACTACAGCGTGGACATGACTGTGGCTGAGCACTCCGTTCAGCACCCGGTCACCAAGTCGGCAACACGCCGGATCGTCCACATGGCTTCGGAGCAGAACAGCCAGCACGATCCAACCGCCCGGCATCACTGCATCTCCCTCTGCCGCGAGCTGGAGCCCTACAGCTCCGTCATTGCCGCAATCGGTGACAGCAAAACAAGTAGCATCCGCCAAAGGCCCATCACTTTTGAGAACGCCACACACTATTACCTCTACAACCGCCTTGTGGACTTCCTCACCAGCAGGGAGATCGTGAACCGGCAGATCCAGGAGATCGTGCAGAGCTGCCAGCCTGGGGAGGTGGTGATTCGGGATGCTCTCTACCGGCTCGGAGTAGCCCAGATTAGAACTGAAACAGAAGAAGATGAAGAGGAAAACCAGGAAGAAGATAAAAGAGATTGCTGAATAAAAAACAGCGTGTTGGTTTCTCTTTATGGTCATCTAGAGGGGTGGGCTGTGCCACCTTCTGCAAGGTTTGGGCAGCTGCCGGGCTTGAGAGTTTATTTTTGCAAGTTGGAGGTGTGATACTCATGGCTTTGACTGCTGTTACTGACCAAAGAGCTGTGTGCTTCCAGAGTAGCACGACTGCTGCTTTGAGCATTGGGGCTGTTGCCCTCCTTGCTGAAGGCTGCACTTCCCTCCCAGGGTGTGTGATGGACCCACGGTTCAGTTGTGTGGAATGTTGGCCTCTCTGGAGCTGGAGAGGGGAGACGCATTTCTGCGGGCTGGGAGTTTGCATGGTCAAGCGCACAGGTTTTTTAATTCTGAATCTTGCTTGCTGACTTCTTTGTGCAAATTGGTGCAGGGTTGCGGGTATGGGAGTAGGCCTGGAAGGAGAGTAAGTGTCCAAGAAATATTTTCCCCAAAACACACTGAATAGATCAGTTTTGGATGCTGACTGCTGCTTGGAAATTTTGTAGGGCTCTCGCCTGTATTGGCTGCGTTAAGTGTTTAGTTGAGAGGTCCCCGTGCAGCTGTAATGCCCCAAATCTGGGGAGTCTCCCTGGCAGCTGCAGTTTTGGGTCCAGGATTCAGGTGCTTGGGCTTCCGAGAGCTTCTTGGGTTGCTTGTCCCTTCCAAAATCACTGTTGGGGAAGCTGAAACACATAGTAAAGTTTGTACATAGAGGTAAAGTAAGCCGTAGGGGGAACAAGTTTATCTAAGGGCTGTAGAAGCGCTATAGAAGGTAATAGCTGATGAAACAGAAAGGATACTCAGTTTCCATGTTGTCTTCTTGGGCACTTTACCTTTCTTTTAGCAGTTTCATCCTATTCAAGGACTAGAGTTGGTATTATTCTGCCATCAGGGCAGAATCACAAGGACCCTTTGTGGCGGTGAGGAGAACCAGCAAATGCAGCGTGAGCAGAGAGGCCTGAGCTGGGCTCTGCAGCCCTGCCCTGCCTCTGCACAAGTCAGCTGAGTCTCTTGCCATCGAGGTTGCTTTTTCTGCTCTTGTAAAGGAGACCCCTTAAGAGCTCGGCCCCTGCATTATATCTAATGAAGACCTTAGGTGCTGTGTGTGAAGCTTCTTGTACTCTCAGCTCGCTTGGGCTGCTGTTGGCAATAAATCTGAAGGTGGCTGTTTGCTGGGGCCCAGAGAGAGAGCAGGGGGGTGCTGGACTGCAGAATTGCCATCTGGGGGATTTGTTTTGTCTGTGTGAGCAGTGGGGAACATTCGGAGGTTTGTGGTGTGGTTGAAAACTCCCTTCTGTGAAGGGGAACCTATTGAGTACCGTACTGTAAATGTATTAAGTCTGAGCAAATGCAGTAATTATGGCTTGGGGTTTTTCTGTTAAGAACATTAACTTATTATAAGAGACATTAGTGACTTTTTGCAGTCAGTGATAAAGTTTAATAAATTATCTCCAATTTTGGGGGTGAAACTGTGGCCAAGTGAGTTGTTCTTGGTGTACAAGACTCAGAAGGTTGCCTGGGGAAAGGGCAAAACATTGTGGGTGAACTGTGATTCCAGGTACACTGCTGTGAGCTGCATGCTCCTGTCATGTCAGAGGTGGAAGTAATAAGGGGGGAGAGGAGGAAGAAGTTCAATATTCACAGGAGCAACTTGATCTGAATGGAACAAGCTGCAAAATTCCTTGAGCTCCTCACCTGAGGGGCAAATGCAGACTTCCAGAATACACTTACTCTCTTAAATGCAGCCAGAGTATTTTCTGCAGTCCGAATGGTCCCTTTCAGGGTTTGCATGATTTCAGGATGCCACATTCCTTCTCTGGCCCCTAGAGATCATCTGTAGTTTTCTGGTTCGCTATTTTCATTTTTTTTAAGATCTCTTTTAAAACCAATTACTCAGTACTGTCAAAGCATCTCTGGTTCATATTACTTATAACAGATGTCAGGATCAAGCATTTCAGTTTGCAGAAGTGATCTGAAGTCAGATCGAGTTAACGTGGGCTGAGGAGCAACACGAGACCACTGAGAATAAGAGGACTGTACCAGCCCGTCCACTCGCTGGTATCACCAGCGGCTCCTTGTTCTGCAGCTCCCTGCACAGCTGCTCCTGCCCAGGCCTTTGTGAGGAGAGAGTCTGCAGCAAGTGATGTAACTTCTCTCCAGGTTAATATTACCAATCCCTGGAGCTCCTGTTGCCTCTTCACCTCTGGTAGAGGAGGTTCTGCTGCAGGAAGCTAAAACTTCTGCCTGTTGTGTGCCTGTCTCTCGAACACCGTGCTCCTCTTCATCAGTCCTATCAGCCCATTGAAATTGCGCCCCTGTTATCTTCATGCATGGTGATAAATACTTCATTTCCCCTCGATTAAAGGCAGGCTCTTCAGAGCATAGTGCTTCCAAACCTTTTTTAATAAGCTTCCTAAGCTGCACAAGATTGAATGGTCTTGAGAGGCACGAGTGTCTGAGGATCAGATCAGAGTGGTGAAGGGTAAGAGGACAGGTCCTTGTCTCCCCCCTTGCTCTGATCCTTTCCCTTCTGAGAGCAATCCTGAAAGTCATGGGAAAGACTTGCTTTGTTAAGTATCTTTATTCTTTATACTTCTGAGAGATAGAAATACATTGGCTTTTTATTTAGTAAGGCAGAATCAAGCACTTGGCATTAGCATGAACACAGAGGTGTAGCACAATCGGCAGTGGCCCCCAGCCGCACAGCCCTCAGTCTGGGAAAAGCCACATGTTGTCCAGTAATTCTGTCTTGTCAGAGTTTGCCTAAGCCTTGTCAGGTCTTGTGTCTTTTAATGCTGCTCCTTTACCAGCCCGGTCAAGTGAAGTTCAGGTTCATTAGCTACCCCTGTGCTAGCTGCAGCAGACCTGGTGGCTGTGGCATTAGTGACCCTGTAAAAGTGACTGGAAATTAAGTTTAAGGGCATTAGGCCCAGGCTAGCTTATGAACAAAACTCTATTATCAAAATAAACCAAAGAAACTATATACAAGAGCATGTCTATAATTCCCAGAAAGGCAGTGAATTGCTACATGTTTAAGAGTTCATATGTTTTGTAGGATATGTGTTATGGTAATCAGTTCTGGATCTGTTTAAGCTGCCATTCTTTCCTGGGCTGGGAGTGTGGTCAGTAGCTGTTTGGAAGAGTAGAGGTCACTTCTGTGTTTCACCTGAGAAATAACTGCCCCTCTGCCCTGCTACTGGGGCACGTACAAGTTCACATAATAACCCTTAGGTTGTCCCATTCCACCCAAGAAATCCCTGCAGAAGCATCAGCTGCAGAGAAGCAGATTGCAGGAGGAAGTCTAGAGGTTAATGCTTTTTTGATGCAAGGTAGAAGGTTTAACTGAGTCTAAATGCGTGCTCTGCAGCACTCGGTGCCTGGCTGTCAAAGGCAAGAGGCAGCTGCTGCTGCGAGGCAGTGTCTCACTTGTTCACTCATGACTTGCTTCAGTGCTTGCTCATGTCTTCACATGCGCCTGTATGAAACACAAGGTCCAGAGTGTCCTGGTGAGTGACCTTTTGGAGTGTGTTAGCTGCAAGTTGTATTAAAAAAAAAAATCCTCTGAATGCTGCATAGTATGAACATGGAGCTGCATGTCTGGAGGGTGGTGATCACCTGAGGTACCCCGTCACGCCGAGGTGAGGGTAGCAGCTAACAAAACTGATAGTTGTTACTCTTGAGAAGGGGCTGTCCGCTCTCCTCTTGCTCGCAGGACTCCTCGCAGCAGCCGGAGGTATCGCAACCACTGTCCTCTTCAGCGGTGGAGGGAAGGTTGGTGTAGGCCTTTAAAGCAAAAAGGCAAAGTGGGTTTTAGGGAAAGACTTCTTTATCCCTGCACAGATAACAAGCTGGGGATGTTAACATGAGATTATCCCATGCTGCATCCATGGTTTTTGTGGAGCTGCAGAATGGCTATTGACAAGACAGAGCATCTTTTGACCAATTGTACATGAAATATGTTCAGGGCTGCACTGGCATTAGTCATATTGCTACCCCTACAATTGAGCAAAGTGCCCTTTTTTCTGTGTCCAGCCCCACCTAGTCACTGTGGGGGTGATCTGACCTGTCATCTTTGGGAAATGCAGGTGCCTCTGCACTTCTCTGCAACACTAGATTGGTGCCCAGTGGATTGATGCATTAGTGGTATGAGATGTCACCAGGAAAATTGTCCTGTAGGAGAATGGGACTCCTGCCTCCCCTTCCCTCCTCTCTCAAACGTCTCACCTGCTCCTTATGTGTCTCCAGTTCTTTCTGGATGAAGCAGCAGATCTGGTCGAAGGTGGGTCTCTGCGTGGGCTCCAGGCTCCAGCATGCCTGCATGATGCTGTAGCTGCAGAGCCAAAAGGGGACAAGGCAGTTCAATGAGCTGGCCAAAAAGCTGCAGGAGAGTCTGCAACCCCCGGCTCTTCCCTGCAGCTTATGGGGTCAAATGCTGGGGTCGGGCCTGGGACACCAAGAGGCTCCTTGTCCTCTCTTTACCACTGTGGTCAGTGTATGCAGTGCTCCAGGAGCTGGGAAGTGCAGGAGCACATACAGCAAACCCCTTCTCTAGGCCCCTCATCTGGCTACAGAAGACTTGATGCCTCCAGTAATGTTTTTCTTTAAGTTGAAATTTGTTCCTTTGCTGTAGCCTATTTAGGCTTCTCACATGCTCAGGATAAAAAATTAGATGGCTGAAAAAGAAGCTGTCAAAATTTACAAGTGGGAAGATTATGGAGGAGAATCAAGAACTCACATGAGCAGGGGAAATAGTGGGCAGAGCATCCTAACTGACTGTCACAGGTCTTATTTCCTATCTTAAGGAGGCAACTTGGTAAGATTCAGTCCTCAAGGGAGACCCTCCTGCCCCGGGCCTTGCCTGGGAGCTGCAGGCAGATGTGTGTCAGGATCCCCGTGGACACCCTGACCTTTTTCCATGATGTGGCTGCAGCCTCCTTTTATCCATTGTTTGCAGTTTAGCACAATCCACTCACATTTCCAAGGGAGCGAAGTCAGGTCTGGCCATCTGGTACCCCTGCTTCACCATGCTGTAGAACTTGCTGTTCACCACCATGCCAGGGTAGGGGCTTTTACCTGTAACAGGGACAGGAGCCAAGAGAGTGCTCAGGGCAGTAGCCTTAACAAACCTTCAGTCTAACATGTACCTTGGTAGGTGGGAGGACATAGCTTAGAGCAGCACTGGAGCCAGCGCTGCTCTTCCGCCTAGAATTTTTAATTGCCCTTGTCCTGAGAAATCCTTGGAATTTTTTCTGCAGAGTCAGTAGGGTAGTGCTCATGGAAGCCAAATGTGGGTTGTAGGCGCCTTCCTTTCTTACCAAGAGAGAAGATCTCCCAGAGAAGGATGCCGTAAGACCACACGTCACTTTGCACTGTGTAGATGCAGTCAAAGATGCTTTCTGGGGCCATCCACTTCACGGGCAGGCGTGCCTGGAAGAGCAAAGACATGTCCAGCCTGGGATGAGCTTACTGCTTACATTATCCTCTCTCCAGCCTCACCACCCCTTGCTCCTCACATCTTTGCCTGTTGCTATCTCAATCACTTACATTGCCTTTTACAACGTAGTTTGAGTCGTTCATGATGTCACGGGCCAGGCCAAAGTCACAGATCTTGGCTACCCGTCCATCTGACACCAGCACGTTCCTGGCTGCTAAATCTCGATGGATGCACTAGAGAGAAGAGAGAAGAACAGCCCATGTCCCCATGTGCTCTCCTACAACCCAGGCCTAGCATCATAACCACACTGAAAGGATAAAGGTGCTTGCAAGGCATCTTGCCACATATAACGAGTAGGGACTATCTCCTTTCAACTCAAGTGGTGAAAGATGGTGATGTTTCATGCTATGTCCTTCAATAATTCATGTGGCCTTTAGCTTCCCTGTGGAAGGTGACTCAGAACCAGGGCCTGTTGGCACTGTTCCCCTGTCTCATATCATCAGATGAGTATGCTGCTCTCTGGCATACTTAAAGCAAGCAGTGCGAGACAGCTCTGCATGAAGGTTCTTGATCTTATGTGAAAGCTGGGCAGAAGGGGGCAAGAGTAACACGATGCACAGCCCCGAGTTCCCCTAATTCAATGCTGCCCCGTTGGGCTGGCCTGCCTAGAGTTTGGTGGAGCCAGCATGGAAGGAAACACTCTGCTCATATCAGATTCTTGCACATCTGAGCCCAGGCACGATGAAAGAGCCCAGCACATGCAGGAGAAAGGCTCATTTCCAGCAGCAGCTTTGGGGTTTGGCCACCCCATCATGACTCTTGTGCAGATGAGGTGACTGGTCTGAGGTCTCCCATCTGGGACACAGTCATCCTTTTGCACTCACATTCTTTGACGCGAGGAATGCCATGCCTTGGGCCACTTGGCTGGAGAACTGTAACAAATCAGCGAGATCAAGGGGACGGAGGTCCTCCCTGGTTTCTTCTTCTTCCTCTGAGCCTTTTCCTGGAATTCAAAGAGAGGTTTTGGAGTCCGTGCAAGCCTGGTGATTAATGCAGACTGTGCAATATTGCAATTCCCAGAACACAATCAAACTGGATGACCAGAATGAAGAAATTATGAAAAACTAAAGATGGGCTTTTAACTCACCCCTGATTTGAGCAGAATCTGATGCTGAAGACGCTGATGTTGATGATGACACAGGCCTCATTTCAACATACGTATCCAAACCCTGACTTGCAAAGCCACTGTCACTGAGTCAGGGAGCAACAGAGATAGAGGCAGGCTGTTAGCAACCTTATGGCAGCACCTTCTGCCCTTCTCCATATCCACTGAGTGGAGAAACCACATCCCTGCCTGCGGGAAGTGGCCTAGCGAAAGGCTGAAGGGCAGAGTTGATGTTGAGGCAGACTCAGAAAGGGAAAATAGGTGCCTTGCGGTATGGGGACTCCAAATACTGCTCCCCTGTTGTAAGAGGGTGGCTCTTGGCTGAAGGGGAGCCCCTTAGTCTCTTCTGCAAATCTCACATGCTCAGCAGTGCAGAAAGCTGAGTAGTTTTGACCTTAACTCTATTCCAGACTGTGGGAGGGCAGATGGGATTGAAACCTGGATGTACTGCAGATCTCACCAGTTCCAGTGAAATGCACTTTAAAAAACTTGTCTAAACACACATGTTCTTAAGGTCTTTTGCATCCTTGTGTTTTGCAAATCCCCAGACCTTTGCCCTTCACCTGTCACCACACCACAGCCCTCTGGTCACCCTTCTGCAAGTGCCAGACCCTGCATTGCTGGCCCCACAGCCGCCTGGGCTCGACTCTTACCTGCGGATGTACTTCTTCTCCAGGTCGATGTTTTTGTAGTCAGCAGTGCTGTCCAGAGAGGTGTCCAGAGACGAATCCTGGATAATTATGGATTCAGCTTTCTTCCGCAGGAAATTCAGCAGATCTCCATGGCGACAGTACTCAGTGATGACAAGAATTGGCCCTGGGAGAGAGGTAGAAGGGATTTGTTAAGAAGTGACTGTTTTCCCTGAGGGTAGGGATCAGTCTGGAAGTGGCCAGGGCAAAGTGGAGGCAGGAAGGGCAGCAGAATCCATGCTGCACATCTTGACATGGCCAGATCTTCCCAAGCTTGTGCTGAGACCCATCACTTCCACCTTGAAGTACATGGGGGTTTCTATGGGGAAAGTTCCTTCTCTGGAATAAGCATCAGTCAGTGTGCTTGTCTCAGGCATCTAAGCCCCTCTAAACCACCTATTTGTGAAGGAGTACTGTTGGGGAAAATATTCAGTGTTTATATATTTTCCCATAGAACCTTGTAGAGTTACAGGATCAGAAAAGACCAATAGGCTCATCGGGTCCCTCTCCCTTTTGAGGCTGAAGAGAATTAACAGCCTCAGTGAGTAGGTTGCGTGTGTGTGTGGGATTCCCGGGGACAGCAGGGCTGTGGGATCCTACCTCCGTGGGTACATGCTCCCAGCAGGTTAACAATGTTCTCGTGGTGTCCCAAGTGACTCATGATCTTCAGCTCAGACATGAGAGCCTCCTGCTCATCTGTGTCTGCTGATGCTGGAAGCCAAAAGGAGAAGGATTGTGTGAAGGAGTGGGTGAGGGACAAGGCAGAGAAGAAAGTGATGGAGGAAGACAGAAAAGGTAGAGACAGAAATGGTACAAAGGGAGGAAAGAGTCAGAGGGGAATGTGTTCCCTCTGCCTGCGCCTCTGGCTATGCAGCCACAAACAATGTGGCTCATCTATCCAGTGCTTATCACAGAAAGGCCCCCAAAAAAGTAGGTGTTACAGCCTGGAAGCCTCAGCAGATGTGACAAACACACCCAACATCCTGCCTGAAGCCTTTGCAAGCTGCTCTGGGCTTACATTTCAGCATCTTCACAGCCACTTTGAGGACCGAATCTTCTTTACCCAGCCCGAAAGCAGTAGCTTCTACCACTTTTCCAAATGCTCCAGCTCCAAGAGTTTTTCCTGCAGAGGAAAGAGATACATTTATAAAATCTTTTCTAAAAAGGGATTAGGTAGTTGCCCAGCACACAGCTTAGAGAAGGTCTGATGGGTGGGCTCCTGCTGAGCCCAGACCAGATGGCACATGAGCAATGTTTGTTCAGAAGCTAGTACATCTAAGGGGAGATAGTCTGAAGGAAGGAATATCCCAAAATTGGGCTCAATAGCTCTATGCGTTATGAACAAACTAGGTGTAAGAGGAGGGATGGGATCCTTTCAACCTTTCTTGGGACAAGAGAGGGATGGAGGGAGGTTGTACCTTAGCATTTGACATTCTGGATGGAAAAAGCAGCAGGGCCTGGTTGATGCGTCTGCTGTACTATCCTGATACAGCTTTGGATGTAGCCTAGTTGCTTTGGTTCTGCCCTTTAGGGCATTTCAGTCCTGCAGTGAGCTGCCTGCTACCACATAAGGAACAAGGAAGGTTTCTCACCGAATTGGAGATTATTCCTGGGGAACTCCCATTTCTCATTGTATGGCAGCTGAGTGGGGTCAATAAAGATGTAGTTATTCCCTTCACAGGCCTCAATGATCTTCCACCGCACCTGGTACTTGGGTTTCTGAGAGGAAGAGACTTCAGTTATTCAGTGTTCCTGCAGGCCCAAGGGTGCCCCTGTCCCAACACACACTCCAGTTCCCACCTGAAAGCACAGAGCAGCAACCTGGGTTTCAGACCATCAAATATTGCCCACTTTAAATCTGTACTGAGCAAGGGAAGCGGGGTCTAGACAGGACAGTTGCACTGCTGATGCAAAACCTCCTGGTCCTACATTAGGATTGAAGGAGACTCCCTTGCTTCTTTCACCTAGCAAAGAAGCCCGTGGGCCTCATTGGGGATAGCAATGTTGGAGGACCCAGCTTGTGCCTCCTGAGCAGCGACTGACCAGTGTCCCACTGGTGCTGGAGGGAGATCTCCAGCTGTGCCTCCTGCCTGAGCACCCTGGGTTGATGAGTACAGCAGACTGGTGGAGCTGGCCCAGCTCAGCTTCCCTTACAGGGAAAAAAGAAATGGAGAAAGAGAAGTAAGAATTTCTTCTCTTTTCCACCAGTGCTACGGCAGAAGTAACCCAGTGAGTACAGGGAGAAGCAGTGCTGGAGCCTGTGGCTAGAGGCAGCTGCCAGCTAAGGCTGGGTGTCACATTGGGAGGGCTAGGGAGCCACCCCAGGGGCACAAATGCAGGGAAAGGAAATGAAGCAGCTTGGCATGAGAGCACTATGCACAGCCTGTGCTGCAGTCTGCAGGGACAGGCACAGGCACCTGCACCTCAGAGTGGCACCAAGAGTCTCAGGGCCATCAGACCAGGCATGCAGAAACAGGGGGGGAGTGAGCCAGACTGCAGTGAATCACACTAGGTCGCAGCTCCTGGCGGGTATGGGCAGAAAGGCTTCTCCTCACCACTTCCCCTGGATAGTTACGGAGAAGGATGCAGCAGTTACGGAGAAGGATGTGGGCAGATGCCCATAGCTGGGTTAACAAAGGAGAGAGGGCAAAGCCTGGAGCAAGCAGATCTCCTGCAATTTGATGAAAAGCATCTGTTCCTGTTCTCTCCTAAACACTGCTCCCTTTTCCTTTGCCTAAGAGTTAAACATCTGTGTTCATCCAGGTTGTCCATCGAAGACACCTCTGCAATACTCCAAGAAAGAGATTCCAGCAGTGATTATAAACAGTGCAAGTTGTACTGGGTGTTTTTGCTCTTGTCTTCTCCAGGAGGGTGAGCATTGCTGTTTTCTGTTCAACAACTCACCTAAAAATGCAGCATTCAGCCATGGCTCAAGAAGCCCATGGGTGGTATAGGATTAAACATATCCTGGTTGCCTGGGACTTGCAAAGCCTTCCTAGAGACTATTTCTCTGGAGCTGTGCTCACACATCCATTCATCTCTCTTTCTGGACTACTGGCCAGATCTGCTTCCACAAGGGAAGACCTCTGCAGCTGGGGCAGAGGTTTCCTGGGAACAAGGACAGCTCTGCAAAGCCGTGGATCCTTGCCTGGGAGCAAGATCCTCCGCTGGATCTTGCGACAAGCAGGCACTTCAGAGCTCTCCTGCAAAACTGAACCTCAATAGGAGAGGAATGTGCCAAAGGGAAGACTGAAAACCAGGAGATTTTCATCCACTGATGAAGTGGGAGGTGGCTATTGACTGGTGCAGTTTACAGAAACAACCAAGAAGGAATACAAATGCTGAAAAGGAATCTTGCTGAGAAAATGGGGCAAGTTCTTGAGTAAAAATAGTGACCAAATCTTCCTGGAGACAACTGCCTTCTGACATCAGCCTGTTTCCCCATGGAGACAGCTTTTTTTTTTTTTTTTTTAATACATATATAAAAAGCAGGCAGTAGATGCAATTGCATAACCTTTTTCTTTTCTTTTCTTTTTTTCCTTTTACCTCAATCTCTGGATTCGTGCAAAACTGGCTGCATCTGACAGCACAGAACATGCATTCTTGGTGCAGAGCAATGCTTGCAGTGAGCTCTGCTCTGCAAGCCTGAGGGATCTAAGGGAGAAGATGTATTCACACACTGGGTTTGGTGTCTCATGGGCTTTGCCTGGTAGCAGGAAACTCCTGAGGTGCTAGGGAGGCAGTTGAGAAGGAGGCAGGTAGCCTGGCTCATCTTGCTTGGTATCTCCAAGCTAAATCCTTACTACCTGTAGCTGTCAGCCCAAGCAGAGTGCTTGGTTGGGCAGGACCCGCAGCCCTTGCTACACAACCAGGAGTCTGACCTGGTTGTACTTGTAGAGGAGGAAGAGGAGTAGGAGGAGCAGCAGGACCGATGTGCCCATGCAGGTGGAGAGAATGGGGTTGAAGAGCTTGTTCGGGGGAGCCATGATATTTCCTGGAGGAACAAAGAAACAGGGTGAGGGGTGAGAAACTGCTCATGTTTCACTCCTAATGCACAAGCCCTGGGAGCATTTTACCCAGATCTCCTCTGTACACAACAAAGCCCAGCACTGTCCTCAGAGGCACCTTTAGCAGCTTCCCTTGAATCCCCATAGCTCTTAACATGAAACCCAAAGCCAGGCCAACTCCTCTCCTTCAGCACATGAACAGCATCAAAACAGAACAGGTACAAGACGGGCTGACTGGGGACCGAGACCTCTGCAGAAAGAACAGACCCATCAAAAGCTGCAGCCTCCAGGCTCCAGTGGGCTGAGCACATGGAAGTAAGTCCTGCAGTTTCAGAATGCTCATGGCACAGCTCAGTCTTTGACCAGCCAGAAACCCCCACTCAACTCCTAGGAGCGGCAAATACTCCCTATCGTGAGTGGTTGTGGAATCTATTCTGCTTCTTGCAAGGACATGAGCATGAATCTGCAGAAGATGGGCCCTCAAAGCCTATATCCTCCCTGCAAAAATCTCCCCAGTTTGGATCTTACTGGTGACGGTGACAGAGTGAAGCATGTCAGAGGCATTCCCCTCTCTGTTAATGGCCATGCAGCAGAAGGTGAAGTTGTCACCCAGATTCTGGAATGGGAGGATGCTCTCCACTTTCACCTCTTGGAAGGGCAATACGTCCACCACGTGGGGACTGGAGTCATTCAGAAGCAACACATAGTCCTCGCTGAATCTGCAGAAATACCATGGAAGAGAGAATGAGTGTTTCTCTGCTGGGCAGGTCCTCATGAGTGAATTGGTGCCTGTATCAAGCTAGACAGGAGACACTAGGAATTAGGGCTGCAGCTCTATGAGAAATAAAGACCTTTCCTGAACTTCGAGGCCCTATATTGACACATAGTTTTGACTGGCTTTATGGAGTCATCGTTCTGTTCTGGCTCCTCCTTACTTGGGGGAGCTCCCTGTCTGGGGCTGCACTGGCCCCCATCACACTACAGCTGAGGACGCTTGTGGCTGGTGGCTTTGTAGAACTTGGAAGAGCCTTGGGACAGTGGGGTCTTCTAGGAGATCCCTGAAAAATGACTAGGACCAACCAGAATACAGCTCTACAGCAAACTACATCAAGGCACTTCTCAGAGACTCACAGACTTGTTAGAAAAGCCTTAGAAAACATGAATCAAAAGTAGCTGAACTCTTCATGCTCAGGAATTTCATAATAGTATCAGCCCCCTCACCTTGGATAGTTCCCGAGAACAACTCTTCAGCAGAGCAATGTCCCTGGACCAAACTACTGGACTGGCTACATTACCTGCAAACAAGCCTTGCAGCGATGCGTTGTGGTTCAGAAAATGCCATCACTGCAAAGGCAAGTGCTTAATAGGTGTTGGAAGTGCCACTTGGCCCAGGCTCCAGGGCATTTCTTACCTGGTAGAATAAACGGGGCACTGGTACCACTCAATACGTGGGGCAGGGTAGCCGATGGCCATGCAGTGAAGGATGCTGGAGTCATTGGCTGGCACCCTGACGGAGCAGACCCTTGGAGCAGCTGTTGGGAAGGCAGAGAGGCAGTGGGTGCTAGGACCAGAGGAAGATCACATTCCCTGTGCTCACTTTCCTTGTGATCGACAATAAAACATAGCAATTCCTGTGCTATCTCTATGTTTGGGACTGGGCTCTGATACACTCTGGCTTTATCTCCTGTGGGCACTGGGCTGGAAGCTGCTTTGGCCTCGTGCCTTGGTGCTTCAGCCGTGCTCGTTGCATTCTGGGCAGTAAACACATGGCAAGCAGGATGAAGGAAGAGTAAATACAGAGCACTTACATTTCACAGAGATGCTGAAGGTAACCGATGCGTTGGTCTTACTGTTCAAGGCATAAAATGTATAGAGGCCATTCTCCCGTTCCTGCAGACGGTTCAGGAAGAGCGTGTTGTTGTACCTGTTCCCACAGAGAGAATAAGCCCCGTGAGGAAAGCTGTGCTAAGAAAACTTGCATGGTCTGTTCTGTGCCCTGGAGCAGGTGAACCCTTCCCAGCAATATTTCCAGACTTGAGGGAAGAAGCTTCCTTCGGGAAGCAAGGAGGGTCTGATCCTACTAGCTGTTGAAAAGCCTCCCCTTGGAGGAAAGGGTTTTTGCCACAGAGTACACCATGCTTCTGAAAGGCTACAGGTAGGTGAATGCTCAGGAATAGAGTTTAACATGTAAACCACTGCCTGGGAAGGGCCAGAATATGTTGGTCCTTGTGTTTTTGTGAGAGTAATTCACTCTTTCTATCTCTTAACCCATCAAGTCAACGGTTCCTGGTGTCCCCTTCCCTCTGCCCCCAACACAACTCCCAGATCCTGATTCAAATGAGTTTTGACTCTAAAGCCATCCTGCTTGCTGAGTGACACAGTTCCTCTTGTGGATTGTTTCGAGTTTCTGAGAAAATGAAAGGGGAATTGCTGAATCTCACCCAATGAACAGGGCGAGTCTCCTGCTTTCAGCCTCCTTTTGATCTGGGTTGGCTATAGACTACGGGAGGAGGATGACCATGCACAGATCAGTACCTATCACAACCTCATAGTGAAGTATCCGGCCTCCCTTGACCTGGGACATGCAAGTGGCTGCTGGTGTACCTCCTCAGGTACAACTCCCATAGTGTGGCACAGCTCTGAAGGGCAGTGTAAGAATTCAGGTTTTTGTCCTATACCCACCCCTACAATTTCTTCCTGCTAAGAGAGGGCAAAATTGAACAACCAGAAAACAAGTGTGATGGTGACTTTGAGAAGGTTTTCTAAAGAGAAAACTATCAAGTCAGAAAAAGGTGACGCCCTCCTTGACCTGACCAGGCCTGCTCACTGTGGTTTCCTGGTAATGCTGGAAACAAACAGAAAGGCAAAACAGTTCCCCTCTTTAAAATCGAAAGGTTTTCTATCAGCCAGTTGGATGGGATCTGGTTGTCTCACATGGAAACATACCATGGCTCATGTAGAACAGAGAACGCACATACCAGTTGTTTCCAGAGATCATTTTGCCCTTAAGTGTGGTGGTTGCAGACTTCTTCAAAGAGTTTGTGTGCTGCCAGCCCCAGTGGAGAAGGGCAGGGTAAGCTTCAATCAGGACCTGAAGATTCAGACTCTCTCCTAAGGCAACTTCCTGGCTGGTGGCTTGCATTGGGGTCAGGAACACATAGCCTCTTTCTGAAGGACAGAGGAGAGCAGGGCAATCAGCAGGCATGTCTGCAGAGAAGAGAAAAACCTGCAACAAGCTTACACCAGCTTCACAAATGGATCATTACTGGAAAGAGCACCCTCAGCTAGGACTGGAGGACAGAATGAAATATTACTCAAACTGCATGTTTCATGCTGTCAAAATGCTTTAAAATTTCTTCTCTGCCATGATGGCTGGGATTGTACTCTACCCAAGGAGAGCTGGGGAACTCTAGAGAAATTACACAGAGTGAGAGGTTTTACACACTGCTAACTATATCTCCTCACCATCTATAGAAGATCTACTCCTAGCTAAATTCCTGGCTTCTCACCTGGAAACATTTCAGTGCAAGTCTGGGATGGCTGACTAAAGCCAAACAAGGCTTTAGTATGGCCATACCCTGCTTTTTTTTTTTTGTTTCGTTTCAACGATGTTTAGAAAAACATATGGAAATTAAGAAAGGCACTCTGTTTTTTCACCTAGACCCAAAAATATCTTCCTACTCTTCAAGACATCAAGTGAGCAGTTCTTTTCCTAGCAACTGCACAGTTCTTGGGTACATTTTTACACAATGTCTCCAACAAACTAGGAACAAGAAGGTGGCAGAAGCAGCAAATACTCAGGACGAGGCATGATTCAGCTCACACCTCCTGGCCCTTTTGGGAAGTACTCACCTACTACCCGCAGCAATATTGAGACATTCTTGGATCCTGCAGAATTGTTGGCTATACACGTGTACTTCCCACTGTCTTCCATTGTCACCGCTGGAATGATCAGGGTGTGACTGATGATGTAGTGATCATTTTCAAAGCTAAAGTCTGTAGTTCTATTGGCCTGTCAGGCAGGGAAAGAACATTAAGCTCTTGCTTGGATGGAACAAAACAACGTTTATATCAAACGTACCCACCCTGCATCACCCAAAGGGAAGGATGACCATATTAAGATTTCTGCAGCCAAAGTCTAGATAGCTCATAGCTACTTTGGCTGGGCAGTATCAAACTGCTGCAGCCAGCTTGGGCCCGTGGTGGTTCTTTCTCCCTGGTGTCCCGAGAGTCGTTATCCACCCTTGAAGCTGTGCCCCCAACTTACGTTCTTTGCTGCCACCCATTTGAAGTTGTACTTGTGGGAAGGAGCAGTTATTCTGCAAGTGACTCTGAAAGGTTCACCCACGATTCGCACATGATCTCTAGGGTCGATCATCACTGATACAGGCTTCTCAAGGGCTAGATAAAGGTAAGCATGAAAAATATCAATAATGGCCGGCCCAATGACCTGCTTTGCTTTAGAGACTCCCCAGGGACTGTCTGCCTTCTGTTTTCCCTTCATTCTTTACACCCTGGTTTTTCCTTCTATAGGGGACATTGCTCCTTTTTGTATGTGTGTGTTTATGGGGAAACAGTAAGGACAGGTGAGACTGCACTAAACAACACTATGAATTCAAGGGGAAGGGGATCCTTGTGCAATGGTTATGTTCTGAACAGCAGGGCTGCCCGAAGACTTTCAGAGTGTCAGGGAGACAAATGGATGTGCTATGGTAGTGCTTGTTATGACTAGAATGTTGCAAACCCCATGGAAACCCACCTAAAGGAGACAATTTATCTAAAGCTGGTGTTATTTTATACCTTGCCTCCATCAAGGACCTTTAAAAGATTGTGGATTGAGAAGATCTTCCTTCCTAGGCAGGAACTTTTTCTTACTGAAGGAAAAGCTGTGCCCAAATGAGCTATTGCTGTCCCCCTGAGGACAGTAGCAACCCTAACCCTTTACCTGCTTCCACAATCAGTCTTATTCTTGATGACTTCTTTATTTTTCCATTTATCATTGCTTGACAATAGTAATAGCCCTTCTGCTGGCGTTGCACATTGTAGAGTGTCATTCCCTTCTCTGCACTGAAAGAATAGTTGGTCCCCCTTGGGTAGCCAGAAGCACTGTCTATGGTCAGAGTCACACTGGATCCGTACTCAGGGGCCGTGATGAGACAAGGGAGTTCAGCATTACTGCCTTCAGTCACAACAATCCGGAAAGTTGGAGTGTACCACACATTGTTGGGATCTATGGAGGAAAAAAGACAGCTAAAGAATCACTTCTGGAAAGCAGGTGTTAAAGCTGAGACACATTCCAGCCAAGGTGAGTCCTTTCCAACATTGCTGTCCATTAAGAGTTGGAAGTATCCCTGCTTAATTTATGGTTCACTCAGCCTCCAAACCTTATATGACAAGTCCTTTTGCAGGTAAGGCAGTTGAGGAGAGCACAGTTAGCAAGTTATGAGTGCTTATAGACAAGAGATTAAGAAGTATTTTTAGCACTATTCAGTCTTCTCTATGCAGGACAGTGTCCCTGGTATAAGGCAAGGATAACTCCACCATGGAGCATAATGGAAGGGGTTTTTTGGGGGTAAAAGAACATTTAGGGTTCAGCTCACATGGTGGGGACATGATTAATGTGAATCTCCTCCATAGTGGGGACATTGAAAATAGAGCTTTTCCCTGATTTCCAGATCTCACTACATGTTACAACCAAAACCAGACCTTCATCCTTTTTTTTCAGAAAGAGGTAAATGGTAAAGCCAAGATAAATGGAGGAAGAGGTCCATGCCATTCATTCATCTACAGGAGATGCAGGTGCTGTGTGCCTTGCCCTAATGCTTCAGTCATGCACCCAATTTTATGTGGGTAAGCCACAGCCCTGGTGGAAGCCTGCACTGTTCTCCAGACACGTAGGGCCACAGTCATAGAGAGGACCTACATAATGGCTTTGGTCCCTAGAAGGAGGTCACTCTTCCTGCACATGGGTGAGAAGAGGACAACAGTTACCTCGAACAAACAGATGCACAGATGCGATGCCCTTGTCGTTACTGTTGACATAACCACACTGATAGGTGCCTGTATTCCTGAAAGAGGCCTCAGGAATACTCAGTGTGCTGCTGGTTTGGTTGGTGGATGTGTTTTTTTGGCCATACCATTCAACTTCAGAATCTCCCGAGCAGTGCAGGGTGACTGGATCACCTGTATTGACCACCACAGCAGGGCTGTCAGGGCTGATCACCGGGGATGCTGAGCCTGCAAACAGAAAAGAGAGAGGGGGAAGATGCACAAATGATCCTTTCGTATGCTCTGCTGGAGTTTACACTGCTGAACATGAAGTATCTTATTACCGAGAAAAGACTAGGTTTGGGATGCAGACCTCCTTTTTGTGTCACGTTACTCTGGCCGTTTCCCACCTCACCAGACTGATACAGCAACCTGAACCTTCAAGAAGTTGGAAATTGTTCCTGTTAAGTCTTGCCTCCTTTCACAATAAGTTTTCCTTTTGTAGTGGAAATAGAAGTACTGCAGGAGTTCAGTGAGCTGATAGTGTCATTTGGTGAAGTTCAATCCAAGCCCAGTGGATGGAGCTCTCCTTTTTGACCTGGTGCTATCATCAGCTAGAAGCAGCCTGGAAAGCTTCTGCAGAGCAGGACTTTGGTGCATGAACTTTGGGAAGCCTGTTTTTTATACTTGTGGAAGAGTAGATTTTGAAGGGTACAAGGACCCCCACAGAGTCAAAGAGTTTGTTTTTCCTCCCATATACCATCAACATATTAGGAAGTGAACAGTTAACACTGTTATTCATGGGATGGGGAACTAAGGCACACAAAAGTAAATGGCTCGTGCAAGCCCACAGCCATAATTCTATCACTGTCACTTGTATGCTGTCACTTGCTATTGCAATCCAGCCAGATTTCTGATGCCATTTCTGCCTTGAAGATGGCTTCTCCACTGTCTGATTAAAGGGGAACCAGAGTCCCACTCCAGCTCTCAGTGCCAGAAGGAAATATTTTTTCCCCCCTGTTTTGCTGCGTCAGCAAGTTCTTTGACTCACCACCTATATTTAGGGTGGGGGGAAGTGAGAAATGAATCAGTGCCGTGGAGCTAGGGAAGAAGTGGTACCGCCACCCCCCAGCCAGGCCTTTGCCGAGGACAGGAAACACATTGCAAATGGCTATCCGCGCTTGGGGGGCTCTGCGCCCCCACTCCGTCCCTGATCCAGGGCTATTCTCCCACTTCTGCTTTTCTTCTCGGTTGCTAACCCATCCTCACATCTTAAAGGGACATGCACTAGGGTTCAAATAATAATATGAAGAAAGGTATCTGCCCAAGTTATCAGCCAGCTGCTCTTAGCGTGGGATGTCACCCCGGACAGCAGAGCTGCTCTGGGGTGGTGACAACAGAAACAAGGGCCAAATCTGGCCTTGGGATGCATCCAGCTAATGTAGACACAGACCTCAGCTCACAGAGGCTCTGTAGGTTGTAGGTGGAGACTTTTGTTGTCCAAGGAAACATAAAGGTCCCAACTTGGCAGGAAGTAAGAAAGGACAAAGTGTCCCATAATGACACCATTCATCCAGCTGCACTTGTAGATCTGCAAGGAGAAGGGGAGCAGTGGCCTGAGGTTACAGCCTTTCCCTATCCAAGTCTATCCAAGGGAAGAGAGCCATGGAAGGCTCGTTGTGGGCATGGGCAGCAGCCAAGAATTTAAAGCACTGCAGTCCCTGGGTGCCACCCTAGGCAGAGGACACTGTCCCTCTAAGAGTTGGCAAAAGAAGTGTGCACCCTTGCTGAGTCCTGTCACAGCCCTTGCTTGGTGAGGAACAGGGTGGCTGGGGTGCAAACACACACCCTGCCCTCCCTGTTCTGCTCAGGGCTGCCACAGCAGACCCCAAAGAGCATCTCTAAAGCAGCCTTGACCTGAAGTCTCCCTCCCTCTGCGCAACAGAAGGAAGAGCTACAGGAGACTTTGGTCCCTGGAGAGCTTTGCTGGTGCGTGACACTGATGCAGCTGCCCCAAGGAAACCCAAACAAGGCCTGAATCAAACTTGCTGGCCCTTGGGGAGGAAGCAGGGCACAGGGAGCCTGGGAGCATGGAATGTTTGACATTTTATCTCCTCGAGGAGATTATTATTTTTTTCTTCTTTTTTTTTGTGATGTTTTTATCTGTCTGTGGAAAGAGGAAAAGCCTCATTTATTTCCAAAGTGGAGAAAAACATATCCCAGAACCCTCTGCAAAGCCACATTTTCCACATATCTGAGGTGCAGCATTCCTCCCACTTTGCTAAGCTGTGTTTTCTAGCAGGGCTTGACACATCTCTGTTGCTTTTCCTTTCTACCACCGCACACTTTTGCCTTTGCCAGCTCTTCACTCAAGCTATCCGTCTGTGTCCGAGGCTTCAACACGGTTTGATGAGGGAGCCAAATTTCCCTTCTCACAGGCTGCATTCAGATCAGCTTGGGAAAAGACCATGTTATAACTGGCCCTTGATGGGGGCCACAACAAGAGGACAGAAGCAACAGTCTTGTCACCCAGCATCCTTGTTATCAGCCTCCAACAGCTCCCAAAATACGTCTGGAAAGGGTGCCAGAGTGCCTATTGTACCTAATGTTCTGCAGTGAAGAAACCAGCAGCCTTCAGGAGGTCACTGGAGACTTAGGAATGGCAAAAGTGCTCTGCACAGGTGAGGATGGACAGGGCAGAACACAGGGACACTGACCGTAGGGCCCTTCCAGGCAAAGGCCATCCAAGAGCCCAATCCTTTGCATGCACTGGGAGATGACTCAGAGATCCTTTTCCCCTTCCTCAGAATGGGGAAGCGGGGCTGCTGGTGGAGGCTGGCTCCCTGCTGACCAGGGTGCAATCTTGCACGAAGCCCAGGGATGTCTCTCTGCTGCTCCTCAGCAGCTTCCTCAACACTGCCGGTAACTGCTGGCCAAAGGTTTTGCCATACTCTGGTTGTGTAACCATGACCTCTAGTTACAGCTGCAGGCTCCGTCCGTGCCTCTCTGATTACAGTCAAAATATAGCTCTGCTGCAGGTTTGGAAATGGTAAGTTAAGGAGAAATGGAGACTAATAAGACTTGGAGGGTCATTGAGTTTGCACAGAGGATAGTCGGCAGGCCCTTGCCTTGATCCTGGGGGCAAGAATCTGGCCCTTGAAGGGACCCACATTAGAGCTGGGCTCCTCTTGCTTTTCCCTACAGCGACAGTGTGGTGGTAGGAATTGGTCTATGGGGACACTTTCTGAGGAAGTCACCTACTGTACTGGGGTGGAGAGAAGGAGGTTCAATGAGCCTCTCTCCTTCAGGCTTTTTCCTCAGAGGCTTAGATTCATCCACAACAGAAATGCCAAAACCTCTTGCAAGTTCTCTCCAGATAAATGAGAACATGGACCTGGGATGCTTGGGTTTCAAATCCTTCCTCTCCTTTATCTGAAGCTGGGATTTGAGTGCACAACACCATCCTGCAGTGAAAAGCCAGGTCTCAAGGCAGTATGACCCATACTGCATTTGACCGTAGGTCACATTGCACACTCTCAGAACATGCACCTGCAATCCAGAAGGCAAGAAACAGGAATCAGGCTCTGAATGACCTAGGGATTGCTTTAAACAATCTCAGCCTGGCAGCGCTTTGTGCTGGAGATGGCCAAGAACTATGGGACTGAGAACAGCATGAGATTATCTCCCTGATATGGCAAACTGTCTTATGAGGATGTCACAGCTGGCAACTTGCATCACTCAGGTGCCTTAGGGAAACCTTTTGGGAGATCCTGACAGATTTTGCTATGGTCTCACACATATACATCAGAGGGGTCCATTCCTTATTACCTTAAAACACACAAAAAACACAGTCTCTACAAATCAGTGCTTTCCCAAATATCCTCTTCAGTGCTTTACAGGGATGATCAGTGCAACAACTGCTCATATGCCAACACTCTCTTCAGTGGGCTAACATCATGTGAGGGATTAAACACCAAGTCCTGTGTTCAGACTCGGGCAGGATAAGAAAGTATTAAAAATCCTTCCTTCAACAGCAAAGCTGGGGAGAATCTCACAAAAGATGCTCCAGTGTCCTGTCCTACCATCAGAAAGCAACACTTGAAATAAAATTAGATCCAAAGATGTTAAAGACATATTTGCTCCTCAGGAATTCAACAGTGGCTGCAGGGGCTGGTAAGGCAGGGGTTGGAAGCAAGAACAAGTGCAGCAAGGAATTCAGACCAGACTCCCTGAGCAGAACAGTGACAAAACCCTGCAGCCTTCATAACTCAGCTCCCAGCACAGCAAATCTGGGGACAGCGGAGCTTGCAGGAGATACTGTTTGAATAGAGACACTGTGCAGTGCAATAGCAAGACAGATGCAAAACTCCGAAGATGAAAACATGAACATAGCAGTGGCTTGAGAAACACTGTCTCCCTGCTGTATGCCAAATATTTCCCCACCGAGATTATACCCTTTGAGGGGAAAATCGCCCAGAGTCTCACCATCTCTTGAAGGGAATGAATTCTGCAGGAAAATGAAGGGAAGAGGGATGAGAAGAGTGGAGAGCCTGGCAGTGCTTGATATGCAAGATCAGTAACACAGCACCCTGAACAGGGGCTGACTTCTTTGTGTTTGATTGCAAATCCCAAGTGTCTTAGTGACTCTTTCTTGAGGTTGATGAGATATAATCTCTTGGCCATCACACTGGCCTCAAAAACCAACAGTATTTGCCTTCCTCTGGTGGCTGTCTGGGTTGGGTTTCCATCACAGAATCTAGCAAGTGGCTCTATTGTCTTTTTGCACAAGCCAATATCACCAAAAAACAACAATCTTCACTCACCACTCTCCTATTGGCAAGGAAGTGCAGTGAAAGGGGCTGCTAGAGGTGTCTTTCCCAGCTTCTTCTCACCTGCAGGCCAAGCATCCCAAGCTCTTGCCTTGCTTATGCAAAAGTTTTTTTTTTCATCCTCTCTCCAGAAAGAGTTTCCCTTGGGACACACTTTCTGCTGCATTTCTTCTTCCCCTAACCCCACCTCCAGATCCAAACCACCTTGCTCACTGAGAGCCTTTCTGTACACCTTGGCCTTCTCCTCGCAGGAAAACAGGGAGCCAACGGGAGTCCTCAGCACGTCAACATGGATTAGCGACACAGCCTCTCCCCACTGCTCTCCTCCTCTTGCACTGCAGCTGGCCCTGGATGATGCTACAACCACTGCTGTCTCTTCCCTGCAGCTAAACACCTACCGTGGAGCTTGCACGTTCCCTCATCCGCTATCTGCCTCCTCCGAGGCTCCTTGGACCTGCCCGATTGCCACATCCCATCCCGCAGGCCCACAAAAGTACTTTGGGGTTTGGGTAGACATGAGCACATCTGTGTCCACAGTTGGGAGCTGACTGTCCTTTGGTCAAACTGTGGCATTTCCCCTTCCTCGGCATGGACAAGCCCTAGGGGGGCCATCACCCCATGTCACCCAACAACAGGCTTGAACTGCAGAGTTCTCCCACATCTCTGCACTCTCGGGAACCCCAAACCACATCCAAAAACCACCCTGAAGAGACGCCGTAAGACAGGGGAGCTCTGGAGGGCTCATGGACCTACCATGCCAGATGCTGGTGGTGATCAGAAGCACCAGGAGGCCAGGGCCCATCTTCCCAGTGATGGTGGCACCTCCCCAGCTGGAGCTGGGCTGCAGCAGGGACCCCGTGGGCAGCCGAGCGGACCCGCACGGCCAACAGCTCCTCTCTGCGCGGGCGCCGTCCCCACGGCTCTCTCGATATGAGCTTCTCCTTTCTGAGGCGACCACAAGTTAAGAAATTGTTTTTTTTTTTTTTTTTTTAAGCTTGTTTTTGAAATGGGAGGGAAGAAAAGGAAAAAAAAAAGGCATTGTTTTGGGACGTCACCAGTGACAAACTTGGTCCGCAGAGGAGGGGCAGCAAGGGGCTCCAGGGTGAGCAGCCCTGATTCACCCTAGCTATGGCATCCCAGCCCTACCAGGGGCTACTGCACTCTCACCTCCTGCTTGGGCAGGAAAAGAGACAGGCTGGCACCTACCTGGGTGGCAGTGGGTGATGTTTTACCTCAGTGGGATAAGCTTTACCTCAGACCTTGTGGCTCTTGCTAGCTTTGGACCCCAAGGACCTGCCCAGGGCCATGGTGGACCAACTCCCCTGCAGCAGGTCCTCAAACAGGTCTCAAACTAGGCCCAAGGTGGCTCCTGGGTAGCAGAGGCCCAAGAGGACAACAAATTATTGTGTTTCAGTGGAGGACATGAATGCCAAGGTGGGCCCTGAGCCTTGTGAGGCCATTCCCATTGCTCTGCTCCAGCCAGTATTTTGGGGCCATCTCAGAGCACTGCAGCCATCAAAGAGGATGCAGTCAGGGAGCCACTGCCAGGCTACACCAAAGACCCTTCTCTCTATCCCCAGGGAACACATCCCACCTACCTTGCTGTCCTCCTTCCTGCAAAACTCTTTCACTTCATAGGGGGAGTCTTGATAGGGAAGCTTTTTGCAGGTGGTTTTTGATTGCCAGCCTGATCAGCACCTGGGGGCACTAATGAGGCACTTTGTTAACTCTCCCCTGGGCTACAGCTCTTCCAAAATTACGGGTGAGAATAGGATTGAAACCAGAGCTTGCTAAGGGACAGTCATGTCAGCAAAACATTAGCTGATCAAGGGAGACACAGGGTCCACTTTGCTCTCTGCTGCAATGCTGACTAACTTCACTTGGCAGCAAGAGTTTGGTCTGTATGGTGACAGCACTGGGCTAGGAAGCTGTAAGCACCACTTGGTAGCATAGGCTGAGAAAGAGGTCGTGGGGTGTTTTGGGGTTCTGAATTATCTGCACTGAGATACAGCTGCTTATCTGCCCTCAGCAGGGAGCTGTCAGAAAGATGGGCTGCCTAATCTGGACAAAAAGAGTCAGGATTTACTGATGTGCCTGCACAGAGGTGGCTGTGGTATCGGTATCTGCAATTACAGCTCAAAAGTCCCTGTCAGAGAAGTCCTCCTGTGCTTCTGCAGGCTGGAGGGGAATGGGCTTGGGGGCTTCTCCAAAAGGAAGCCTTGGAGATTAGAGAGATATTGGGAAGCCAATATCTTGGGGGCCAAGAGATGAGAACATGGCTGACGGTCGAACATGACTAACAGTCATGAGAATGAGTAGAAAGCTCTAGGTTTGGCCAGAGGGATGGCTGGAGAGCACGAGGAAGCTGAGCAGTGCAGGAGTCCGGAGAGAAGAAGCAGCAGATTTTGGCTGGAGAAGATTTCCTCTCAGCAGTTTTTCCTGGCAGGACATAGGGAAGAAGAATATGAAGCTGGAGACAACGTGGTGTGCTGGGGGGCTCTTGCCCAGAGCCAGGGCCTTGGAGAGTGACTGGGCTGCGGGATATGTCTGGCTGATTATCTTTCCTCCTTTTTCGCCAAAGGGGCTTTTTAAAGGATGTTTATTTCCCTCCGTCTTCTTCTTATTTTTTTCTTCTTTTTTTTTTTCCAGGAACAAATGCCAGCTCAGAGAGAACTGACTCACTAGTATGAGCAAGTATTAAACCAGACAGGTTATTAGCAGAGCAGGGAAGCAATCTCTCAGTCTCCCTTCTTGCCTTTGAGGAGCCCCTTGCAGGAATCTTGGATGGAAACAGTCCTCAGGTGACAAGTCACAGCTAGTGCACGCGGTTCCTGAGCTGGGCCAAGCACATGTGAGGATGCTCAGGCGGGTGGACAGGCTATCTGCTGGACTTCCTGGCTCATGGATGGCCAGTCTCCTCCTGCCTGAGGGTGGCACCCACCAAATGCTGAAGTTGCAAGCAGCTCAAACTTTGGAGCGCTACTGGGATGGGCGTAGATCATATGATCAGAGCTTCCTTCCCATGCCTCACAAGCAGGTTGATATAACCGTAATGAAATCTGTGACAGTCTTGTGCAGGTTGGACTTCATGCAGAAGACCTGTTTTGCTTGGCTGGCTGATGCTGTTTGCCCAGGCAGGCCTATGTGCCCAGGCAGCTCTGCAGCTGGCCACAGCATCACTACCTGCCTCAACTGCCCTGCAGCAGGTGGGAAACAGCCGTGTCCTGGGTCAGCTGTTGGTGCTCAGCTAGCTAAAAGTCCTGCTGTGGGGAGACTGACTGTTGCAGCAGGCCATGTTTGCCTCCAAGAGCACAGTCTGAATTCCTGTGCTTCCCCCTTCCAATGCAATGTGCCTGTCGCATAATATGTCTTTGTTAGCAAAGAGGAGAGAAACTTCTTTCAGGTGGGGAAAATGTCTTGCTAGAGGTCCCACAGTCCAGCTTCTTGTTTCCCTCCCAGCAGCTCCTTCTCACTGTGTCTCCACATGCAAAAGGTCTGCTGGATGAGGATCAGGTGGTAAGAATGAGCCAGATTCTTAGCTGAGAGTTAACAAGCCCCCTCCTTGCAAACATTTTTTTTTTTCTTTTTTGCAGCCTCTCCAGAGATGAGGTGGGCTTTTTTTTTTCCACTGCTGAATCAGCTCCTGGAGAAAAATGCCCTGACATGGCTGAACCGTGCCAGGTGACTCAGAGCAAGTGTGGGGAGAATGAGCCTGAGCTAGTCAGGGAGCCTGAAAGCCTCCTCTTTAGGAAACCAAATAGAGATGAGAGCCCAGGACAGGCTGGGCTGGAAAGAGGAGACTGAGACTTGAACCTGTCTCCTGCTACAGCTAGTGCTTTGGGCCTTTGGACCTTATGGAAAGGGTTTCCAGAAAGTGGGATATGTGAATCCTTGTGCAAATGGGCACAACTGCTGCTAGCTAGGCATTGCTCTGGGATAGTATCACACAGCCTGAAAACTGGAACAATGTCAATATGTTTGAGCCTCAATTCAAAACACCCTTTGTGCAGCAACCTCAGCCTTTCCAAGTGTGCGGCTCCAAGCTGAATGCAAACAGCTCTGCTCAGCAGTCTGGGGTAGGTTTTGAGAGAAGCCATTTCAGCAAAGCTGCAGAGAGGAGGCAGCTTTGGGCTAGACCCCAGGAGGTGACTGTGTCCCATTCTGCAGCACTTCTGGGGTGGCATCAAGAGGAAGGTGAGGAGAGTAGGAGGGAAGGAGAGAGACAGAAGGAGCTGGGGTGAGAGGGTGATAGTGTGAGGAGCCAGCACACTGGGTTTTCATCTTTGAATTGTTTCTCCCAGAAAGAGAGCAGGAGAGCAGGAGAATTCAGCTCAGAGAAGAGCCAGAGGAATGAGGAGGAGGTTCCCCATTCCTCAGGGGAATGAGGAACTCTGTGCACCACTATTCCTGCTGGTGCCATGCTCCCTTTGCTAGCTCCTCACTGCACCGAGCCATTACCCCATGGAGAGAAATGAACTGCGCCGTGGGTCTCCAAAACCTCCCTCCGACCCTGCGCTGCTCCAGTCTGGTGACCCACATCCTCAGCCCATCCCAGACCCAGCAGTGTTACCAGCGCTGGACTCCAGGATGTGCGTGTTCCTGCTGCGCCTTCCGACAGCTCGGCTGTCCTTCCATCCACTTGCCTCCGCTCGGCGTGGTGTGACCTGCAGGCTGCTTCGTTACTGGAGGGCTGAGGCAGGTCCTGCCCTGTTCGCAGCCCCTACTCCTTCCCACGTGCCTGGGCTCGCTCCTGGGCTTCTCTCTGCCTGGTTCCCAGCTTGGCTTTTGCTGAGCACTGGGGTCATGCACAGCGTATTAACGTGCTTAGCCTTCACCCGTGGCACGGTTAAGCTGTATTCCCAACCCCATATGAGCTGATGCAGGTGGAAACCGCTGAAACTAGGCAGAGGAAAGGAGGAGATGACACTTTGCAAAAAGAAACACCTTTAATTTTAAACTTTTTTTTTCTTTAAAAACATATTTTGTAAAAGTTTACAGCATAAAAATAATATCTCATGGCTATAGATGCGACATAGTACAAGTCCTACAAATACATCTGTAAACCTAGGAGAATGTTAACTCTTTGGTACCTCAGTCTGAACTCTGATTTCTTCCTTGCTCCGGGATGGTTTCTGGCAGATAGTGTGGAGGCAGGTGCTGTTTCCCTTCAGGGATGCTGCAGGGTAACACCATGATCACAGATTGTTAGCCCAGAGGAGGGCAGAGGGCAGTGAACACACTTTGGGCAAGTTTTGCAGGCATTTTTAACTCCAGTGTGCTCTGTAAAGGAGGAAAAGACCCGAACAAGTGGGTCACTGCAGGCCTCCCACTGTATCCTCTGCTCTAGCTGGCCTTCCTGCCTCCTTGCAGTCCCACAAGAAGAGCTTTCTTTCCAAGTGGGCTAAAGTGCAGCAGTTCCCCTGCCTTTGCCAGGGCCCTCTGGATCCATCCAGGCATGTCCCAGAGACCCCAGGCTGTGGCTGTGCTCCCCACGTCTAACTTGGCAGCCTGCTGTTCTCTGGTCCATGTTGGCACGTAAAGCCGTGCCACTGGCACTGCAAACTGGCCAGGCTGGTCCTGGGCTTTGAGCTAGGCACCATCCCAGCCGGAGGGAGACCTTCCCTAGCACCTGTGCACTGGGACAGGGGGGTTGCCTCCATAATGCTTTAGCTGACATCCCGCTTTAGAAAAAGCCCCCAAAAGGAGATCCCCTTCTCCAGATCTGCTCTGTTTTACACAGGCGGCCCCTGGACTTCCCCATAGCCAAAACCTAACCCGCTACCCAGGACCTGTTATCTGCGGTGCTGCGTCTCCCCACTCTGGAGAGCTGGCGAGCCCTGGCTGGGAAGAAGGGGAAGAGCCATTTCCCACTTCTGGCTAAGTTCCTTCTGGCTGCACATCTGCATGGCACTTCTGCCTCCCATCCCCACGGGACTCCACCACGGTCCCCTCGCCAGCTAAACAGAGACAATTTAGTTATAAGTAAAGTCCACTGTGCTCTAAATTCCATAACACGATGCAAACAAACACCAAACACGACACTCTCACTTAAAAAAATAGTAACATGCGCAAACCGAGGAGAGGAGTATTAAAACCTGCGCACACATCAGTCTGAGACGCATCTTAAACACGGAAAGAGACACCAGAGTGTCACATTAGTTTCTGGGATACACATAGGCACATATGAAATAGTGACTGGCAGTAGGATTATGCATATATTGGTGCTGATAACAATGCAACAGCTGTAGAGTAAAATATGGTCTACAAATAAAAGATATTGCACTAGAGGTGGGCCC
Source organism: Crypturellus tataupa (assembly GCA_034781795.1). NCBI lineage: Eukaryota > Metazoa > Chordata > Aves > Tinamiformes > Tinamidae > Crypturellus > Crypturellus tataupa. The sequence continues at coordinate 3,580,456 of JAWLRI010000995.1, read as the reverse complement.
AAGCTGTGGTATGTTTCCCTCCTGGGGATCAGGGCCATGGTAAAAGTGCCAGCTTGGGTCCACCTCTGAACACGAAAACACACCCAAACAAAAATACTAATCATTGAAACTAAAAACCCGGAAGGACCAGTTCCCTTCAGAATCTCACCGGAGAAATTATGGCTACAAGACTGATGGGTCCAGAACAACCAACTATTTCCCACAGCCCTCACCCGTTGGACCGTGCAAGGACTGGAATGTCAGAAGCAGAGAGAGAGGGAGAGAGGGCTGGGTCCAGCTCTCTGTGTGGGATGAGCTCATTTTGGAGCTGCTGGAAGCCTCTGCCCCTGCAAAGCTCTCTTAGAGGAAAGTTCTCCCCCGTGGGGCTACTGGGGTGCACAGCTGGAGTCATTGCAAGTGCAGAGTTTATCGGTTCAATACCAGGACTAGAATTCCTGCACCAGCAGCTAGAGCTGCTGCTCTGTGCATGTCCTCACTAAGGGGTTATAGGAATAGCCAAATTAGCATAGGAAAGTACCACAAAGTGCAAGATCTGGCCCTTGCAATCCTGGGGCCAAAGGCAAATATTTGGTCATACCTTTCTGAAGTTGAGAATGGTACCATAATGCAAAGAGGTTGGCGTACCGATGTTAAAAAGGGAGAGGGAAGTGGGATTAGCAGCAATTTGCTGACAAATCTGACCTCATCAGCAGCCAGAACAGGTGCAAAGGGTAATTGAAATAGAGGCACAAATGGGATAAAAATGCAATAGTCATCTAAGTGCAGTGAATGCCCAACCAATAGGAGAGGATACCTGAGTTCCCTTTGAGGGAGAAGAAGGTGATCTTTGCTTTCAGGGCTGTGGAAAAGCATTTGGTAGTAGGAAATGAGTATCTCCTCTGTAGAACATGGAGTTCAGTGTAGGGGTGGTGAAATGAATAAGGAAATGTCTCAAAGGAGAGTAAAAAGGGGTTAATTGATGGGGAAGTCTTTGGGCTGGAGGGAGGTAGTAGAAGTGGTTCTCCAGGGTTGCTCTTGACACCAAAAGCATTAAATATTTTTATTAGTCAGTCCAGCCCAGAAAAAACAAGTTTGTTAATAAAATGTCCTGATGACCCAATGTCTGGAACAGCAGGAAGTATCTTGGTTAGAAATGCCAGAAGAGTAGAAAGACGTGGGTGCCTAGATCGGTCAGGGGATGACTCCAAACTGCCAGTATGTTGTAACTGGGAAAAGGCCAACCTTAACCAAGCTACACCAGGCAAGACAGTTCCAGCAGGTATCAGAATGTATTAATGCCCTGTATGAGGTCCTGATTTGACCTACCCTGCAGTATTGGACCTATCTGGGAGTACTGGCTGCTTTTTGTCACTTTTCATAGAGAAGGACAAATGCAAAATGGAGCTAGCGCAGACATTGGCTGCTAGGATGATCTGATGTGGCATCCTATGGGCTCAGCTAGCAGGGACAAGAATCCTATGAAGCACCTTAGAAGTTAGAAAAACAGAGTGGTCTGACCCCAAAGATCTCAGGCTTTTCTGTGGTCAGGACTCTTTGAAACATGACCATGAAGGTGGATCCTTTGTTATACGCAGGAGGAACAGAGTGTGGAAAATAGCTGTCATTTATAGTGTGATCCCTATGGATGAAGGGGAATCTGACCATGCAGGTTGAAATTATACTTCACTGGCTCCTAATGAAAGTGCTATTTTTTTATGTTCACATTTTATCAACAATATCAGCCTGCAAAATACCTACTCCTCTTTTAGCTGCATACATGTTACTAACCATCAATGATTGACAGCTTCAGATAGAAACTCTCTTCGTTGGGGTTTTCTGGCAGAAGTCTCAGAAATAAAAGAAGTCTCAATGGTTTGAGGTGGCTGAAACCCAGAAAGACACTGAATGAATTTTCGAACCTGTCTGTGCAGCTTTTGTAGGACACACATAGAGATGTGCAAAAGCAGGGCAGCAAAGGCGATAACGGGAGTGAGGGACATGCAGCAAATTAAGCTCTGTGCAAGGCAAAACTTCTCCTTTTGGAAAAAAAAAGCCTGCTTGTTCCTATGCTGATGTCATAGCTGTAGCTTTTGGGGTCCAGCTTTCCTCTCTGTGGAGTAGGACCTCAGGATTTCAAAAACTTGGTGTTCCTCCTGCTTTGAGTCTCCTTGTTCAAGTGCCATCCAAGAGCACAAGATGTCCCAGGTCTGTCTGTGAGAGCCGGGAAGGAGGAGAAAGCAGGAGGAAGATCACTGCCATTTTACTCTTCAAAACCCTTTCCAAGAGAAGGGAATCTTGCTGATTCCTCTAGCTCTGCTTGGTTCCCCATGGCACTTCATCCACAGTCCCTGTCAGGCTGCAAATGACTGTGCCTGACCAGCAAAAATGCTGCTTGCTGTTGAAATCTTTGTGTATTTTGGCAAGCACAAAAATTCAAAGTGACAGAGTGTTAGTCATGATTCAGCCCTGGCCAACGAGCCTCCTGACCTCTCTCCTACTCTCTTGCAATGTCCCTGAGTTGGTGTTCTGGCATCCTAATGTCTCCCCATAGTCTTGCTATGACTCAGGAGGGACCGGTGAGACCTCCCATCCTGAGAAAGAGTGTGAACAGTCTATCACAAGGGAGCCTTTGCTTCCCAAAGATAAGGCATAAAGATTTTGCAGCTGGTGGAGTTATATGATTTCCCAGCAGATGAGCTGGGCTCAGTGGCAGTAGAAGATTAATGAATTGCCATATTGCTTCTTATACTGGCCCTGACTAGTGGATTAATATATTTGTTCCCTTTAAATCTTCAATAGAGGCTTTTTAGCTTGATGTCCACACAGGCAACAGCAACACTGGTTTGCCCTGTTTGCTACCACAACCAAGACGTCATCAGACCATTTCTTGTTCTTGGCATTCCCTTGGGTTTCTCGGGTGCCATGCTGGGCAGAATGGACATCAAGGTGCGACAGTCCCTGCAGGTGGGTGCAGAGCTGTGGCCCAGAACCATGGTACCTATAGCGTCTATGATGCATTATCCACTGTAGAGGAGCTGCCAAAAAAGGTGATCTGATATCTCCAAGACACTGTCTGGTTTCTCCAGGCCTTGGCTGTGCTTGAAGGAGAATCCACTCAATATGCTCTTGGTCTCCAGCAGCTGGAGCTGGGTTGGCTTCTCTGCACCCCAGTGATGGGCTCCAAGGAAATCTGTCCTGGTGGCATTTCACAGAACTTGTGATGCATTGTGGCTGGTGCTGAAGCCATCAGAGAAGTGCTGGTGCAGAGGAGCTGACACTCATTGCCATGTAAAGAGCGTGGAAAGGGAAAGGGCTGGAGGTTGATATTAGCAAGGTAGAAAGTAGTCTCTCATGTGGAGATCTGACCTGCGTCTTCCACTTGAAGAGAAGATGTTGGTCTGTGAGATGTCTCCCTCCAGCAGTGTTTTGATCACTGGGGAGGACGTGGCAGTGATACAGAGTGTTGTGGCACTGAGCCACCTCTTTGTAACAGGGGAAGGGGATGGCAATGGGGGAGAAGTCTCTAATTTCCCACTTCACCACAAGAGATGGGAGGGAGGGAGAGAGGGAGAGAGGAATGCTGGGGCAGGCAGAGATGTCCCTATGAACAAGTGCAAAGCTTGACTCTCCGTGACATCTGGTTCAGTCCCTCAGCCGGCCTCGCTGTGGGGAGTTGCAAAGTCAGCTCAGCTCTGACTACAGGAAACTCTCCTCCACCTCGTGGTGTCCCGTGTTCGGCTCCTGGCAGCCCAGCTGCGGGTCCGACTCCTGCTCCTCGTCCTGCTGAGGGCCCAGGGGGCTGTCACAGGATATTGTAGACGACGTGTTCACCTCGTTTAGCATAGAGCTGAAGGGAGACAAGGGGGAGAGAGAAATAAGTGTTCTATCCTGAGATTCCTGCTAGGAGAGGATTCCCAATTGGTGACAAATGCCTTCAGCTTATGGCAACCTGGGTCTACATGAGTACCTTTCCACAGGGGGACAGACAAAATCGCTTGAGTCTGTTTGGCCCTCATACACAACATATAGCCATTTGTGCTCCTGTGTTCCTGTGTGCCCTCCTTGTCCACAGCTGCACAGGCTGATGTCCCAAGATGTGACATCAGTGACATGACACTCCATCTGAGCTCACTTCCCAGCTCCTGCGGGTCATCTACATCCTGGACGATCTCAGCAATCAGATGGGGGTGACCCTGCCCTCCATCCCTCCCAGTAAACCCACCCCAGCTCATCCCCGTGCAATTTTCAGGTTTGAGCAGCCAGAAGAAAGAGCACATTCAGGAGTGACTTTTTTACCTGGCCCGGCTGACGGAGGCCTCCGGAGGGAGGTCGCAGATTCCCTCGGGCTTGGGGTCGGGAAGGGGGATGATATAGTCATTCTCACCCCCATTCTGGTGCACGGCTGTGTAGAGGATGCTACTGGTGGGAGAGCCTGGAGCCGCCCTGGCGTTGTTCAGCCCAGGGATCGTGGGTCTTGTGCGGACAACAGCGGGGTGGTCGCTCTTCATGAACTCTTCATCCACCTGTTGGTACCTCTGCTCCGGCAGGGCAGGTTACCAAAGAAAGGAAGTTTTTGTGAGCGGTGAAAATGAACTTCTGCTTGTGTTTCTTCTAAAAGGCACCTTCTAGCTGGGTTCAGATACCCACACACCACTACAGCAGACCATGAATATTTCCTAAGTGGGTAATTAAGGGAATGACACTACAACTCCGAAATATTGGATAGCCATGGCAGGTTTTCAATTCAATGGACCTGCCATTGATCTGGATGTTCCCTGCTGTTGAGACACCAGCAATAGTGTGGCATGTCAGTTGTCTCAGCAATGTCCCCTGAATGCTCTAACCACCCTCACTGATTGTTCAGACTAACTCAGACCAGGTCACAACAAAATCCCATGGCACAGCAGGGACTGATCACGGTCTCCCAAGTGAGAGATGGATCTAATGATCCTCTCCTGTTCCTCCTGACTCTCCTCTGTCCCTCCAAAGCAGGGTCCTTTGAACATACCTTTCTGTAGCAATCCACCAAGAGGTTTCCCATGAGCACCACCAGCTGTGAGAAGGATGGTCTTATCTCAAATTTCTCCTCCCAGCACTTCTGCATGATATCGTAGCTAACCAGAGGGAAAAAGGGGTATACTGGTGAGTTGGTAGGTGGGGAAAACGGAGGCAGGAGTGTTCCTGTAGTTAGTGTGGGGCAGGAGCAGGTAAAATATAGGTGGACAGCACTTACATTTCATCAGAAGCATGGGTGGGTTTGGACATCCGATAGCCACGTTTGATGGCATTGTAGAACTGTTCATTCATGGGGAGTTCAGGATACGGAGTCCCTCCTGGGTGTAAAGTGAGAGCAGGGAATGAGGCTGATGGAGACTGCCACCCTCATGCTATCAGACCAATCACACCAATGTTTCCTGTACTTATTTACCTTTTCTGTTTCATTTCACTTCCAAGTGGCAATGTTAGCATGGGAAAGAAGGAAACAGAGCATGAAGTGCTACTCTGAAGCTCATATGGTTGAGAAGGGGGATAAGAAATGGATTTGTACTTCCTTGGCCTGGGAAGGGGATGTGCAAATGCTCTGCCAATGTGCTACCAGACCTAAGGACACTAGCATGATCTACAGGGCACTTACCCAGAGTGAAGATCTCCCAGAGGAGAATCCCAAAGGACCACACATCACTCAGAGTGGTGTAGAGGTTGTTGAAGATGCTTTCTGGGGCCATCCACTTAAGAGGCAAGAAGGTCTAAAAGGGAAAGATAGAACAAGAAAAGAGTGAGCTACAATTATGGCATTTCTGCTGGATGAGCTGTCATGGTGTGCACATGTGTCTCCTAACCCCTTGGGTGGAGTGTGCTGACTTGGGGTGACAATGGCACACTGGCAGGGACTCTAGGCCCGTCTGCACCTTGCAAACCTGAGACCAGGCTGTAGATGGCTATGGGGCTAGGAGGAGATGGGCTGATGAACACATCCAGGACATATCTATGATGCTTTGTCCTGCTCTTATCCATTCAGAGTGATACATAAAGGAAGCCTCACTTGGTCAGCCTGCGTACAGCACTGGCCATGCTTTTCCTGGTCTCTCAAGGGATTTGCTTGCACAGTGAATACCAAAATAATCCCCAGGAAGGATTGCAAAGGAGCTCAGTTTCATTTCCTGTTTTGAAAGGAAAAGAAGCAATGCCAAGACTGGACTGGAAACTCCAGCCCCTCTGCAGCAGCAGAGAAGAGGAAGGGCTTTGCAGCCTCTGCAGACACTGAGTACCTGCCTGCCACCCATGTGAGTGGGAGCAGGTGGAAGAAGGCTGAGCAGTTCATTGAGTTGCTAAAAGGGGGCCTGGCTTTCGGCTCCCCCGACCTCAAATTCCCTCTCTGACAAATGGGGCCAATTGCACGTCTTGCTTTTTCCTCTGTGCCTTCTGCCGCAGGGCTGGGCAGAACACCCTGTTGTTGGCGGGATAGGGGAGGCTCTTGGGGAATGTTGACCCACACCATCATCCTCTTCTGCCTCAAAAGATTGGAGATGTCTCTCTGGAAAATAACTGCTCACAGGAAAGCACTTCCTCTTTCCCTGTGCTTTAGTGGTTAGAATAGAAGTCTGTGAACCTCTTCCCTGAGTGTCCAGTGACTCATTGCACCACCGTTGAGCAGCATAACCCTGCAGTCTGCCTGCCTGCAGCTCAGGACTGGACACACGCTATGTGGGAAGGGATGCAGGGCTGATCCTGAGAATGGGATATGTGATGGGCTCTCACACATCTCCCTAGTTTTGCTACAGCCATCTGAGTTCTTCCACAAGAGCCTGGAGATACGGGCATGTGATTCTGTGACTCTGTGGCATACAGAGCACATCAGGTGCAGGAGAAGGGGCCTTTGACACCCGGGAGTCCTGCCCCACCACTACCCATAGGCACAATGTTGACAGCTGCTCACAGGGCAAGAGCACAGTGGTTGCCAGGCCCAGAGCAGGGGGAAGGGGCTTGCATGGCTTGCGGTACTCACGCTGCCCTTGGAGATGTAGTTCGAATCCCTCATGATGTCCCTCGCCAGGCCAAAGTCGCAGATCTTCACCAGCTTCCCCTCACAGATAAGGACGTTCCTTGCAGCCAGGTCCCGATGCACGCACTGCAGGGGAGAGGCAGGCCATGGTCATTGCAGGGGCAGGAACACCCAGGTCCAGGGGAAGCAGCCCAACTCCAGTGCTAGCCCTGTTCTGGGACTGCAAGAACAGGATTCACCTTCCATCACTGGAGGTACCTCCATGGCCTCCAAGAAGAGCCGTGCCTCACACACATGAGCAGTGCTACCTTGTTTTCATTGCTACCTTGGGCTGCTTCCCCTTGGGATGGCAACAGCCATCCCAAACTCCTGACGGCAATTTGTATAACCCAGTAGAGTGAGGGCTGCCAGCTGCGGCATATGCAAGGTGAGCAGCAGGCAGGCATTGAGGAGACATCCCTGTTTGGACAGCCTGACCTGCTGTGGAATGCCTTGTGCTTTGCACAAAGACAGTAGCACAGTTTGGGGTGGCCACGTTAAAGGAGATGACACAGCATCACAACGGCACTGCAAGTGGCTTGGGAGTTGCTCAGAGTCAGGCAGTTTGAGGTGTGAAGCTTGATCTACGCCGGAGCTTAGCTTGCTGTCATGTGCAAATACAGTCCTGCTGATCCCCGGACTGGGTTTCCAAAGAGAAGTGGTCAGCACCCCTTCAACTGCATGGCCACTTCTACATCAAGGAGGTTGGTATGGGCAGAGGGACAGTGAGCTGAAGCCAACTACAGGACATAGCAGAGCATTTCTTGCCCCTGCTGCTGCAGACACCATGGACTGGCCTATATACGTACGTTTTTGGAAGCCAGGAACTCCATTCCATTGGCCACTTGGAAGCTAAACCCAATCAAGTCCATGTAGCTGAGAAGTGGAGACTCATTTATCAGCGTCATCCGGTCTGTCCTTTCAGGAGCTGGAGGGAGGGAAGGGTAATCAGAGGTTCATGCTGGCATTACTTGGCACAGCCCTTGGGCTCGAACTGGGGGCCTACGCTGCAAGGACCCAGTCTGTTGGGGGTTGCTCAGCCTCCACGGGCAAAGGGGCAGAGCTGGTGGTCCCCAGTACAAGGATGTCTGTCACCACTGCTGGTACAGTCCCAAAAGGGACCTTTACAGCGTGCACTACTTAGCTCATGCAAGCAAGAGTGTCCAGCACCCCAAGTACAAGCTCTTCTTGTTCCCGCTGTGGTTGAGCCATTACCTGATGGGGAGTAGCTGTCCAGCTCATATGGGGTGCCATAGTTGGAGGATTCGATGTCAGCGTACTTGACTTCACCCTTCATATCAGACATGGGCACGTAATCCAGGGAGTCATCCTTGCTCATGTCCATGTAGCCACCATCGCTCTCAACGGACAAGGAGAGGTGACTATGGGAGTAAGCAAAGAGGCTGTTTAGGCCCAGAAGAGCAGAGGAAATGCAGGGAACGGGAAAGCAATTTGAGGGACTACAATTCCTTAACCATCAGCCCTGTGTCATGTATGTGAAGATGTGCAAATGGCACTGGAGAACCTCCACCACCAAACAGCTCTGGCTGTGCTTGGTGCTTAAGAGGAATTCAGCTGCCTTTAAGTAGAAAGGGGTGGCGGGTGGTAGCTGTGCTGATGTCCTGACGCTGCTGTGTTTTACTGTTTTACTACTGGTTTGGTAGCTGGAAGGAAGTGCTGCTTTCTAGCTTCCCGTGGGACCGCTGCTCTGCACTGCCATGCCTGCAGGCTTGTGGCCAGTGAACAGACGAAGGAGCATTTCTCTTTGCTCTGAAAAGCTCTTATGCAACTACATTCCTTCTAGCACTTCTCCCTCAGGCACGATAGCAACAAGATGTTCCCTGAAAATGCAGAACTCAGGTTTCCAAGGCCTAAGACATGCTGGGAAACCTTTCTCTGTACTAGAAGTGTACCAGTACTCTGTGCTAGATGAGCTTCCCTCAGTGGCGGGAACAAAGGTGGAACCGGCATTGGGAAGAGTGCTGCTCTTTAGGCACCTCTGCACGTGGTCCTCCTTGATGGTGTTGCCGTACAGCTCTGCCTCTCGCCGGGCCTTCTCGCTGTAGGCCTGCAGGAAGGTGTGCTTGTTGTGGTGCAGGTAGTCCACCAGGTCCCCGTAGCGGCAGTACTCAGTGATGATATAGATGGGCCCTGGGAGGAGACAGTACCTGCATCAGCCCTGCTTGCTCCCCGGGGCAGCGAGTTTTATCCCACATGGCCTAAGGGTCTGCAGGCCACCTCTGCGGGTCTGAGAAAGGTGGGAGAAGCTTGTGGGGCTCAGATGTGCACATGGGGCCAGAAATGTTTCATGCCTCAGGGATGTTACCAGCTCATGTTACCGGCAAGGGTCACAGGGAAAAGCCACTCTTTTGGCAGCAAACATTTTTGAAATTTGAAATCTGTGGCTGGGGAGGGAGGTGGGTGTTAATAGAAAAATGCATTCTCAGCTTCAAGCAGGCTGGGAGAAAGAACTTTTGAACCCCACTTAGCTTTCCTAAGGCAAGTAATTTTGAAACACAAATGAGGAATTATTCTATTTGAGGACAATTCTTCCTTGCAGCATGACCTGGGGCATCAGGGAGAAGACATGGAGCACCCTGGGCCAAATGGGGCCCTGTGTGAATGGGGCAAAACTACCTCCTTTGGTACAGGCTCCCAGCAAGTTGACAATGTTCAGGTGAGGTCCCAGGTGGCTCATGATCTTCAGCTCAGACATCAATGCCTGCTTCTCGCTGCTTCTGGCAGTGGCTGTTGAGAAGATTTGGTGTAAGCAGAGGCAAGACAACCCACCAGAGTGAGGAGGGGAACATGCTGTGACCAGATGGTCTCATGGCATTTGGATGGAGGGATAGGGGAGAGGGATGGTAGAGGGGACTCACATTTGAGCATTTTGACTGCCACTTTCATAGTGGACTGTGAATGGCTCAAGCCGTGGGCTGTTGCCTCCACCACACGTCCAAAGGCACCGGAGCCAAGAGTGCGACCTGCAGAGAAAGAGCAATGAGACAAAAGTAGTGATGACCTCCCAGGTGCTCATCAGAGAGGAGAGGAGCTTGGAAAAGCCATATCCCCTGCCTAAAGCAACAGCAATCTTTCTGCAGCTGGAGTACCAGCCACATACTCCGTAGACACCCTGACTTGTCCAAGCAAGTCCAACTTGGACTTGTCCAGCAAGTCCAACTGACTTGCTGTTGGACTCACAGAGCCTTTACCTAACACCAGCTTGTCCCTGGGCACCTCCCAGCTGGAGTCATAAGGCAGCTGCATAGGGTCCACATAGATGTATTCATGCCCATCGGAGCTGACTGACTCAATCACCTTCCAGCGGATTTCATAACGTGGTTTCTGGAGAGAGAAGCAAAGGGGCAAGAGAGGCATGAGAAGCTGAGGGGGTCAGGGAGTGCATGGGGTGTGAGGATGGGTTTTGTCAGACACTCTGTGGTCCCAGAGGCCACTGCCTGCTGGGGATATGCAGGCTTGTGGAGGCACATTGTCCCTGCTCCGGTGGGACAGCACTAGGGCAGTGGCAGCAGGATGCTCTCAGCTTCCCTCCTCACCACCACCCAACATCGGGGCAGCACCACAGCAGGCTGGGAGCATGCTCCCTCCTCACCTTCTGCCACAGCACGATGAGGATGACCAAGGAGATGACGGTAAGGACCAGCAAGGCCAGGATGACGGAGATGATGACCACTTTAAACGGCAAGGCTGCAATGATAACCACAGAGACAGCAATCAGACCCCCCTGTCCCTGTGTGGCCTGAGCACCCTGGGCAGAGAGGGGACACCCTCTTCCCATGCATCTTTCCCCTTCCCCACTATAGGTCTCACTGGAGGAAGTCTCAATCCTCTCTTCCTTCGCAGACCTGTCTGGCACTAATTAGGGCCACATCTGGGGGAAAATGGGATGAGGCTGAGAGACTGAAAAGTTCTCTGCAGCCTTGGGAGGTTCATGAGGAGCTGAATTGCTCATGGGAAGATGTGGTAACAACAGTCCCCAACTCAGAGCATTTTCTTTCCTATTAGGGTAGTTTAGCATGTAGTTGTTCAGGTCCGTGGCACCATCTAGTGAGCTGAAGGCTAATAACAAGACACCAGGGACCTGCTCCGGCATTCTCCTCTGGCCATCCTTATGGGTGTCCCTGGTCAGCAGAGATAAGAGGACATTCAGTACCAGGGGACAGGAGGGCTCCAGGAGGAGCCTTTCCTTCTTGACCCAGAGGAGGTTCTGCTTTGGGCATAAAAAGCCAGACTTCCTGCCTTGGAGGGCTGCAGCCATCCAAGGACAGTCCTGTCTCCCAGCATCTCCATACTGGAGGCACGGATATGGCAGTCCAGCTCCCTCCACCCCACTCAAACACCCTCCAGAGCGCTCACTGTGCGGGACCAGCGTGATGTCCTGGGAGCTGGTGCCAAGGACGTTCTGCACGGTGCATCTGAGCAGCAGGGGCTCATCGACGTGCTGGAGCTGCAGGGTGCTGTTCACGCGGAACACCTGCAGCTCCGCGTGGTACGTGGCGTTGGTCTGCAGGCCGATCTCTGCCGAGTCGTTGCCCAGCAGCCGCGTGGGCTGCCCCTTGGTGCTGCACCTGCCCCGGGGAGGACACAGCAGTGTGAGGGGCAGTCAGACCTCCACTGCACCACAGGGTCCCTCCTTGTGCCCAAACACCATCCCTTGACTTTCTTTCCTCCTGTTTGACCTTCCTGCACCATTTGGAACGCTGTGGACTACTAGGCTGAAGCCCCAGGATGTCTCCTGAGCGCAGTATACAGCATGTTCCATTTAAAAATTAATTTTCCATCTCTTTTCCTTGCAAGCACAGACTGAAAGTAGAAGGGGCCTATATCTGCTACTGCAGCAGAGCCCCAAGTCCTTCTCATCAGAGGGCAGGGGTGACGTGGCTGCAAACAGTGCACAGCCAGCAGGATACTATAATCTGTTATTAAAATAAATGTGGGAATATTGCTGTTCCTCTGGGCTCTGTCTCTCTGCTTACCATTTGATGTCACTGCAGGTGGACCAGCTGATCTCTGGCTGCGGCATCCCTTCAGCAGAGCACGTTACGGTCTGCTCCCCGCTGCTGGCACTGCTGTTCTCCTTGAGATCCACCACTTTGGCTGGCACTGAAACCAAGAGACACTGGTGAGAATCAATCTTCTGCTTTGCCTGCAGATTGGAAAGGGTGCATGATTCCTCTGCACCTCCAACATGGCCCAGGGGTGAAAGGACAGTGAGCTCAAAGTCCTGCAATGAAGGACAGAGCCAGCCCCAAGGACTGCCAGCACTCCTTGGTCAGGGGTATGTAGACAAGTCCTCACCATTTATCTGCAGATGGAAGGACAGCTCCTGCACATCATCCTCATTGGAAGCTCGGATGGTGTAAAATCCTCCTTCTTCTTGCTTCACTCGCACCAGGACCAGAGCTGTTTGGTACCTAGAAGAGACACAGTCCTGGGGTGATGAGCACAGGTTGATACCTGGGGCCCAACAGCTCCCACCCAGTCAAAATCCATTTGAAAAAGGCCAGTGTTCAATGGCTGCCCCATGTCCAGCTGGCTATTTCCAGCTTTTCTTATGACATGTCTGTTCTCTGTGCTCTGGTGAGAGGATATGGGCTTTCACCTGGTTTCTGAGAAGTTCCTGCTGGAGATGGTGAACTCGCTGTTGCTCTCCATGATCAGTGTCTTGTTGTTCTTCAGCCACGTGATGCTTGGCGGTGGGTAGGCCTCCAGCTCCACCTGGATGGTGCGACTCTTATGGACCTCGGCATACTCCGTGCTAGCCAGGTGAGTGTGGAAGCGCACAAAGCCACGCTCTGAGAGGGAACAGAACGGATAAGAGCTCCAGGGAGAGACATGGCTCCTTCTCTGACTGGCGCAAGGGAGGATAAACATAAACATGGACCATGGAACATGGTGGGGCAGCTTGTTCTAGATAGTGTCTTCAAGGTCTCATGCCTGTGTCCAAGGGGAGCGTGGGTGCAGAGTTGTACTTTGGAGCAGGTTGTTCATGGGAGAGAAGACATGCAAGGAAAGGCTATCATCTGGTAGAGATGGGACAGTTTCCCTCAAATTACACAACGGGAGGAGAGACACAGATGAGCAGGATGACAAGTTTAGGTTGGCAGTGCATTGGCCCTACACAGCTCTCACCTACACCATGAGGCATTTAGAGATGCATAAAGCCATGGTGGGGGATTTGGGATTTTTTGAACCTCAGAAGTGAGCACGGATGACGTTAGGCCTCTCCAGAGTTAACAGTGTTTTTTTGCCGCTTTAAGTAAGGGAGGTGGGAAGGGAAGAGAGCTGGAGGCTGTGTGGAGAGGAAAGAGCCTGGGATGCCCACATGGTTGGTGGGCACATGGATGCCTCACTGCTGACTTTGAATGTGTGGGCAGCAACGTACCGATCACGTGGACCGTGATATCTTTTCGGTCTGTTTTCTCATGGTAGCCCTCAGAGACGTTGCAGGTGTAGGTCCCACTGTCATCTAGCTCTGCATTCTGGATGATGAGAATGGAGCGGATTTCATGGGTGGATCCAGGCAGGAAGTCAGTCACTGGTTCCACAGCCTTCCCAGCCTGCACGATAGGGACAGGAGATTTGTTTTGTGAAATTCATAGAATCATAGAATGCCTACTGTTGAAAGGGACCTCTAGAGGTCATCTAGTCCAACTCCCCTGCACATGCAGGGCCACCTAGAGCATGTGGCACAGGGCTGAATCCAGGTGGGTCTTGAAGATCTCCAGAGAAGGAGACTCCACAACCTCTCTTGGATATGTTCTGCCATCAGAGATGCAGTCAGGCTTATAAGGAGAAAGGAGAAGGGGCTGGAAGATCCCACAGTTTGGGTGGGATAGGGACAGGGTACATGCACTGATCAGAGGCCACTGAGACAAATAGCTTTAGTCTAGGGATCTCCCTGTGAAGCTGCCCTGCATGGCATCAGCATGATCCCACACCTTCTGTCACGGGATGAAGCATCTTGAGCACCACTATGATACTGATGTGTGGTTGCCATAAGATATCTGGGCAAAAGCTGGGGCAGCCCAAAGAACATAAGTGTGGAACACTCACCTTCTCACGAGGATAAGCCCAGTTGAAGTTGACCAGCTCATTGCCGCTCACTGTGCACATCAGGGTAATGTTCTCACCTTGCCTCACCACTGTCTGCACAGCACTGATGGAGACATTCACAGAGGAAACTGTGGAGGATGCCAAAAATAGGAATGAGAAATGAAGGTATAGAAGAGTCAGAAAGTAGGAGCACTGGGAGAGCTGCTTATCAGCACAGCTTCTATGACCGTATGATCTCCCCATCTGTCTGGGTTTGCCTTTTATCCAAAATGTCCCTGCTTAGGAGCAAATCTTTGTTTAAGGCTGTATAAAGACAAGAGCTCTGAGCATCTCACCCTGGATCCTGTAGACGTAGAACGTATCTGAATCCACCTCCTGATCATCCACAATTGTCCGGCAGAAGTATGTCTTGTCCTCAAAGAAGCCTTTGAAGCCCTGCTGTGGGTCATATGCAGCTGGGATGGGGTTCTCCACCTTCTTCTCATAGAGGGTCACCTGCATCTGCGGGTTGGTCACACGGCATGGGATGACAGCCTCTGTGTAACCCGTGATGAAGATGAAGAGTTCTTCAGCGGCCGTGGGGAGGAAGACTAGGGCAGGATCTGTGGGAAAGAGAGTCGTGCTGGTTACGGAAAGCAGCTTGAGGCTGAGCGATGGCTGCTTCGTGTCCCCCCAGCATTGGGTTGTCTCTAGACTGCTGCTGTAGGTTGCTCCTTGCCTATTCCTCCTCATCACAGGAACACAGAGCCACTCATGGCTCTGAGAGTGAGAGATGTGGCCAGCTACCAGCTAGCACCACTGCCTCTGCCATCACTTGCACAACATGTGATCCATGAGCCTGTCCTGTGAACCAACGCACTAGAGACATGCCAAAGCCAGAAACATAGCTGGAGAGTTCTCTGCTCTGGCAGGAAGGATGTGGAGAGGCCAGGTGCTTGGAGACCAAACAGCAACTCAGGACCCTCTTTCCCTTGATTGCTAGACTCCCAAGGAAAAGCAGAGACCAGGATATGCTGCCCCATACCTGGAACATAGATGTAAACAGCCTTTCTCTCCGTCGGCTCTGGAGCCTGCTCAGGGCTGTAGGTGCACACGTACTCCCCGGTTTGACGGCCTGTCACGTTCCTGAGCGTGAGGTTGCTGGCGAAGACACCGTCCTTGTGCTCCAGCGAGGTGGCGAGCGTCTGGCCCTCGCGCTCCCAGACCAGCAGGCCATCCCCATAGCACACGAGGGAGAAGGTGCTGTGGAGGCTAAGGACGATCTCAGCATCTCTGGGTTCGATGTGCAGCCCGCTGCCTCCCAATGTTGTCTCCAGCAGCCCTGGGAGAAGGAATTTGGAGAGCGAGATGAGACTGTGGTACTGTTACACTGGCCTGAGTGAAATATTTGGTGAGGAAAAGGCTGGGAATCCCCCATATATTTGCTCATATCCTCAGCATTTCTCTGTCCCATCAACTGGTCTAGTGGTCCCAGGAGCTGACATTATGGATACCAGTACAGTCAACTCAAAATGAGCCTATCTCTGTAAAGGCAGATGTAGGTCTCAGAGGCACCTTCAAAGGCTTGGATAGACCATTGGTGCATTTAGTGAGTGGGGAGCAGTGGGGGGAAGGAAATGATGCAATTCCCTGCTCCGCTGGCTGCCTTTCCAGAGGGACATTTTCAGAAGCAACACAGATCAGCCAGAAACAATTTAAAAGAAAATGAAAAGGGAATGGAAGCAAAACCTTGCAGGAAATCCTCTGGAAGCAATAGAGCAGGCAAGGTCTTCCTGAATGATTTCCCGTGTCTCTCCTGGGCAGCTGCTGTCCTCCCTGTGCCACCATCAGCCGGAATTTCACATAGTGGTTTGGGACTTCATGTCCCCCTCGCAGTAATATTGGATCAGCATGGGCAGAGTGAACCCAACCATGAAAGGGGCAGATGCATCCCATATGTGCAACATGACAGTTGGGCTTGCATGAGCCTCAGAGGGCTGATGTGACCATGTGTTTGTGTGTCACCTATGTGCTGGGTAACCTCTGTGCCTTGGCTCCCCATGGCGCGGCTTGGGATGAGCATCCCGGGGCAGATACCCCATGCAGGGCCCAAACACATGCGCATCTGCCCAGCCGCATCACTCACCAGTGAGGAAGAGCAGCCCGAGGGCGACCTTCGGCGAGGGGCTCATGGTGGGCTCTGCAGCACAGCGGCCGAGTCCTGCCAAGAGCAAAGCAGGGTGAGCACAGCCTGCACATCCAAAATGCTCCCTCAGACACCCCGGATCTGCAGCTGCGGCAGCGGGACAACTCCCTCCTCCCGGATGGAAACCGCGCGTTTCTTCCCAGTTTTCCAGCCCCTCTGGTCAGCCCAGCCCACGGTGCCCTGGGACCTTCACTCAGCCCTTCCTTCCTGTCCGGCTGCCCTGGTTTTCCCTCGCGCTGGGGCGGCTGAAGGAGCCGTTTCTAAGGCATCTCCCACTAGTAAACAGGGATCTTGCGGGATGCAGCGGGAGTTGTCAGGCATTGCTCATCCCTGCTGGAAAGGCCATCCCACCGCTAGAGAGCCCGGCCCTTTGCTCTGCTCTGCTCCCTGCCCTTCCTCCCCTAGCTTTGCCTTCCCTCAGCCCCAGGGAGATAAAACTTGCTGGAAAAAACTTGCTGATTCTCCCCAGCTTATTCCTACCACATTTTTTTACTTCTTCTCATAATCCCTTCCCTCCAATACAACTGAAGATGTTTCTGTATTTTTGTTCAAAATACATGAATTTTAAGGGAGTATTTAAGAAGACAACCCAGTTAAACGCCCTTTTTTTTTGCAAAATTTCTCAAGAAATCTTCCCCACTGAGCAATTCTAACCCTCCTTGGTGCAAACAAACCATCCTGGAGAGCCCAGGCCAGCATTTCCCATGCTCAAGGAGGTCTGTCCCCTGCATGACAGGGGGACAGGTATCCCCCTGCTCACACCTCCATGCTGGGTATGAGCTGAGTAAAGTAAAATAAAAAAGCTAAGGAAAGAAGGAAAGGCTTTCCAGGGGAAGGCTGAGGGAAAATGGAAGGTCAATCCCTAGGGATTGGGAATAAACAGGAGGAGAGTTCCCTGTCCCCACTTGGGCTGAAAATAGGACAAGAGCAAATGCCACAGCACTGGGCGAGGGAGCAGGGCCCCCGTGGCCGAAGCGGCAGGGTTGAGCAATGGGACGGCGGAGCCAAAGCCACGGTTCAGCACTCCTGGGACCAGGGAAGGTTTCCATGAGGATCCGATCGTCACGAGCCAGCCGCGCTGCTATCCAGGGGTGAGCTGCTGCCCTCCAGATGGGCCAGCCCCCGTCCCCGAGCTCATGGGTCACCCTGCGCGCCAGGACCCCTGTGCCAGCGATGTCTGCGGTTGCAGCCGGGCTCCAGGTACCGTCTCCTGGTGAGCAACATGTTGCCGCTTGGCCCTGGAGTAGTGTCTGGGTCTGCTGGAGGAAATGTTTTTTAAATGACGTGCGCTCATCAGATGTTTTTATTATTCTCTCACTTTGGCTCGGGTAAGGCTGATCTACCAGCAAACTCTTCCAGGTCTCTAGCTTATTCAGCATCTTCCTGCTCTCCTTCCCTCCTTCCAGAAAACCCCTCCGTGACTCCTGCAGCGTTTGCTGGGGGGATGAGCGCACTGCTGGGCAGGATGAAAGGGTCTTGGGGCAATTCAGTGGCCTTGCTGCTCCTGCCCTCCAAACCCACCCACCTGCAGGATGGACATCTAATCTCGCCAGGACAATGCCACAGGGACAATGAGCTTGCTGTCCCCGTGTGCCTTCTCAGAGGTGTGTGATTCACCCACTATCCCATGTCCAAGGCTGCGAGGACAACTGGAATCTTATCTTTCCCTGTTCCCATGCACCAGGCTGGCTGCATGGCCCATCCCAAATCTCCGTGTTCCAGCAGTGAGCACATTCCCCAGCCGGTGCCCAGGCTTCAGGCAGCCGCCCAGCTCTGCGACTGCACCATTAGCCAGGTCGCAGGCAGGGTGCTGCATTTCAGTGCTGGGCTCTGCACCGCTGCCTCCCGCTCTGCCTGCCTCTCTGTGTTGTGTTCATGGCCAGTTTTAATAAAACCGCTGCCTTTGCAGAAAGGCATTTCTATGGGGGAGCAGAGTGGGAGGGTGGCAGCATCCTGTGCGGAGCACATCCCTTGTCTGTCTGCACACGGAGATGCCAGGCTCTGCCCACCTCGGAGCACACGCTGGCATCTCCCACAGGCTGCGCCAGGACGGGCACAGGGACAGTATCATTCCCCACGTACACAGCCCGCTCCGGAGCCCCTTGCACAGAGCTAAGCAGGGCAAATCTCCTTCTACGCACAGGCATTGTCACGGGGACACAAAGGCACCCGTGTCCCTGCCAGCCTTGAGAGTAATTCTTCTTGCCCTCCTCAGTCTCAGCTGCAGAGTGACAAGCTGCCCCTAGCAAAGCCACCGCTGGGGCTTTCCATCGAGCCCTCCCGCCTTGCAGCCTCCAACATCCCGCGTCCCCATCCCCGCGCTGGGGCCCCTCTCCTCCCCTCCGCGGTCCCCAAGCACAGACCCAGACCCCCCAGCACCGTGGTGTGAGGGCAGAGCAGCCGCAGCCCGGCCGGGCCGGGAGCGGGACTGTTTATTATTCTAAAAGAGGAATGTGGCCGGCGGAGGGGACGGGAGGTCAGCAGGCGCGGAGGCCCCGCGCGCAGCCCTGCGCAAGGACGAGGTGGCTGTGCCCTGCCAGGGCCAGCCCAGAGAGGGGTAACCTGTCCCCAATGGGGGACGAAGCCGCGTTGTCCATTCCTATCTCCCGGCTGGATGCACGCCAGGCAGGGATACGGGCAGTGGGAGATCACAGGAAGGAGCTCTTGGGTGTCTGGTTTTCCCAGCTTGCTCCATGCTCGTGGAACAGAAAGTGTCATGATTCCTGCTCTCGTGACTTTGCAGCTTCTCCAGAGCAGCTTGGTTCTGTTTCTCCTGTCCCCCAATCCCATCGGTGCCGCTGCTTTTCCTCTATCTTCCCTCCCGCACCGCCCTCCCTGCTGCCAGCGATACCTCCTTGGCTGCTGCTGCTGAATTTCTGCAGTGGGATGGGATGGAGCTAACGGTTTGTGATACAAGACACAGCCGCTTGCCCCTTCCTTTAGGCAGGCCTTGTTTCATCGGACATCTCTGCTCCCTATCCCGCAGAGCTTTGTTTGAGCTGCCCCAAACCTTGTTGGTTTGTACCTGTTCCTCCTACTCCAAACTCGCCTCTTGTCTAAGGATGCTCCTAAATCAGCAACGCCTTTGCTAAACCCGAAATACACTTTGTGGGATTGAATACTGCAGGGTGACAAGGCAGGAGCTCACTTGGACATCACTTGGCATGTCCCTCCTTGTATTCGAGTCTCCTGCACTCAGCTCCTGGTCTTAGCCCTGGTGCCCCCAGCTGGGTACGTCTACAGGTGACAAATGCTGCTGACACCAGCAGCACATAGCGCTGTCCCTCCCAAAGCACCGGCCCACGTGGGGCAGGTCCCTTTGCAGCTCAGCAGAAGCCAGAGGAGCCCTGGGCAAATGGTGATCAATGCCAAGGAGCCCCTTCGCATTCACCGCCTACGACTCGAGCATCCCTCGGCTGCATTTTTTGCATCTCCCCAAAACAGCCCGAGCCATCAGCAGAGCTGCAGCAAAACAAAGCAGGGAAGCGAAGCCAGGCTCCTCACAGAGACCCGATCCCTATCCCTGCCTCTCGCTTTCTATTTCGAGCTCTCCTGGTCCCCCCTTGCCCTCCGCGCAGCCCCAGCCGGGCTGCGATTCCCGTCCGGGCTGCGATTCCCGGCTCTCCCACAATGCTCGCCGGCCGCGGGGTCCTGCCAAGCCGGCCAGGGACATCTGGTGCAAATTAGCGGGAAGAAAAATATACTTTATTTCTTCTTTGTCTAAACGCATCTGAGTCATTAAGTGAGATCATGGGTGCCCGTGTGCAGCAAGGAAGCCCCGCATGGATCCTGTGATCGATGCCGCTCTCAGCCGGGGATCGAGGGCTTCTCCCGGCCTGGGGCACCCGCTCACGAAGGCAGAGGGCTCCCCGAGGGACGGCGGGTGACCCTGAAACCCAAACCCTGCTCGTCTGGCAGGGAAACGTGCTGGCTGGTCCTGCTTCCCTCTGCCACCCTCCCCCCTGCTTCTGCGACTGCTTCTTTCCCACCCTTTAATCTAAATAAATCTGAGTGTTTTCTTTCTTTCTTTCTTTTTTTTTTTTTCCTCCTTGGCTGGAACCGTCAGGAGTTGCAACATCTCTCCTCTGGGGTCCCTCGGCTCCCATGACACCGCCTTTACTCACAGGCCAGATGATCATCACAGAGCCCTTTTTCTTTTTCCCAGCACATGGCTGGAATTAGGCAGCGCGCGCACGTGGGGCGCCCGCCCCCAGCCCCTAAACAGCTGATGATAAAACGCAGAGATAGAAACGTGAAACCGGGCTGAGCAGCGGAGGGGCCGGGAGCCTCCGGGTGCCGGCAGGACATCCCTGCCTGGGATGTGCTGCCCCGTCCCTCTGGCACTGCTGCCCACTGGGGCAACGGGGTCCTGGCTCTTCGCCACGCACGGAGGAGCCCGAGGGAGCCCATGTTCACCATGCATGGCCCTGATTCTCCTTTTCTTTTTTAACTCCCTTGCAGGTGAGATTTTGCAAACTCTGCTCCTCAAGCAACATCACAGGCACCGGCCCGAGTCCTCGGAGTGGTTTTGCCAGAGCTTCTTGAGCTGCTGGCTGTGAAGAAGTGCTTGAAACCACAACCACAGGTCCCCGGTGTGGGCCAGGCTCTGTGGGCGACACTCCAAGCGGGGGCAGCTGCTGTCCCTGGGCAACCCGCGCTCAGGCCGGCTGGGCCCGCAGCCCCAGCGACTTCCCGGCCGGACCCTGCCGCGGGTTTGGGGCTGACCGCGGAGAGCAGGGCGGCCCTGACCGCGGCCTGTGCCCGGACACGGTGCCCAGTGCATCCTCATCCCGCTCCTGGTCCCATCCGCATTGCCTGCAGATGCCCGTGGCACCACATTTCCCGCAGCCAGAGGAACGGCTGCAGCATCTCCATCCTTCCTGGCTGCTCCCAGCAGCCGCAGGGACTGGGGAGAGGGGCAACCACATGCAGAGCTGTCGCAGGAGCCAGCAAGACACAAGTTAGCGAGTTAGTGTCCTCACGCTCCCGAGCTCTGGGACAGCAAGCCAAACACGAGGGCTGTGATCCGGAGCAGAGCGGGATGCTGATAGGAAGGATGCTGAGCCCTGACCATATGATTCAGCAGCCCTAGGGGCAGCTATTAGGGGCAGGGGTCTGTGCTGGGTGCTGTGGGGCTGCCAGCCCCGTCCTGCTGCGTGAACTCGGCATCGAGCGCGAGGAGCGCGCGGTGAGCCATGGGACCGAGCAGAGCGCCGCTCTCTCACCCCTAATTCCTCCCCCTTGCCCCTCCGCTTAAGCCCAGGGGAGACAGAGGAAACGAGTGACCTGCTGAGTGCAAGCTCAAAATAAAATGAAACATCTGTTTGGAGAGACGCCAGCGTTATAAATAAACCCCCAGCCCCCAGTGCCGGTATCCATCGCCCTGCCGGCCGCGCATGTTCCCCCGCTTCCGCTTCCAGGAGAAAGGCCAGGCCCCGGGAACGGCGCTCGCTCCCGGGAGCTCACTGGCTTGGCCGGAGCTGTGGGAAAAACCCCGTGTGAGGGGGCCGGGAAGCAGGGCCGGGGGCGTTGGGAAGAGCGGCCCCACCGTCCCGCTCTGCCCGCGGGGATGCCGGGACTGGCTGCATCCTGTGGAGCATCCGAAATCCCCGTGCCGCTCGCTCTGCCCGGTGCCACCCCGACGGCTGCACCGAAGTCCCGAGGGTTTCCTCACTCGTATTGTGTCTGCCAGGGACCCACCACCGGACTTCCCTTATTAATTAGAGGGAAGTGATTAATAAGGGAGGTACCAGGAGGAAAGCAGCCCCCGGCACATCGGCACCCCCGGCACATCGGCATCCCCGGTGCATCGGCGTCCCCTCTCCTAGGGCACAGACTGCAGAGGGGCCAAAGGGTCCGGCTGACTCTAATTAACCAGTAATCACCCATTGCAAGGGACAGGGAGAGACACTGGAGCCACCTCCAGCTTCCCTGTACTTCCAGCTTTGCCCTGGAGAGGACGCGGGAGCTTGGCAAAGCCGTGGGATCCGGCAGCGTTTTGGGGCTGCTTGCACCATTCCCGTGGGCGGCAGCAATCTGGTCCTGATTGGAAAAACTTCAGTGAGACGCGGGGCTGAGAGGCGCTGCCAGGGAGGAGGGAAATGATCCGCGCGGATGTGTTTGGGCTCCTTTCCTGGGCTGCCTGCGAGGGAGCCGAGCGTAATCGCTTTGCCATGGGGGTTTTGCTCTCGTGGCTGGGATTAGCTGCTCCGCGGGGCTGCAGTCTGCAAGGAGCAGGGCAGGGAGCTGGGCACATCGGGAAAGGGCGGTACACTGGGATGAGAGGTTGGGAGGGATGTTGGTTTTGGAGATTTGGTCCCATTTTTCCAAAACAACTTGATAATGGGATAAGGAGCCAGGAACATCCAAAGATTTTTGCCTTTTGGATGTATTTTGGTTCTAAAACTGTGGGGCAAGGTGCCCTAGACTTTGCAGACAGGGCGTCTGGCCCCGAGGGGACCGAGCTCTCTGCCCCACAGCCATTTGCGAGGTGAGTCCTGCAACGGAGGTGGCTTCCAGTTTGCAAGCGGAGAATGCACTCTCAGAGCGGCGCACTCGAAATGGTTTTTTTCCCCCTGGCCCCAGTTCAGACAAACCCACAAGCAAACATATTTTTTTTGTATAAATAAGACAGTGTGTCTCGCCAGTTAAAGCAATTCAAACATGAATGTAGCAATTTAATTGGTGCCAATTACCGCGTCTCGGTAGCATTAAGATTTCAGTCACAGCCTCTCCGGCGTGGAAGACGGGCCAGGAAGGGGCAGGCAGAGCGCCCGGCGTGCAGGGCCCAGCGGGATGGGGACCGTGTGGAGGGGCGGCCTCTTCTGTGCTGGGGCTGGGGGAGCCCCTTGTCACCCTGTCCCAGCCCCATTGGGAGTTTTTTCCCTATCACGGAGACGGTGCTCCCGCACGATCTCCAGTGCGAACCCCCGTTTGCACCAGCGCGCTCCAACCCTGCCCCATTGCTGCTCCTGCCCCTCGCTGTGCCCTGCGAACCCTTTGCTCCCCGGGTGCGGATGGCCTGATAGCTGCGAGACTGGGAGCCACGAGCCGGTCGCTGCTTGCACAAGGCCCTTTGCACTACGCAAATTCCAGGCTTTTGGCAACAGTCTTTCACAGGAACATGCAAAAGGCTCCCTCCTTGCGCAGCCTTTTCCTTCCTTTTCACCTTAGGGTCCCCAGGTCAGTGGCAGTAAAGGGGGAGCAGAGGGGGCAGAAACATGGACCATGCAGCAGCCTGCAGCCCATGCATCAATCCCGGGCTGTGTCAGCATCCCTGTGCCACCCCTGTGCCACTGTCCTGTGCAGCAGCAGGGCACCTGCAGCGCTCGCGGTGGAAGCCTGGGGACACCGAGGCCCAGGGTGGGACACCTGGCACGTTGAGCTGTCCCAGCCTCCCTATGGATCCACATCCCACGCGGCTCCCAGAGCCGCCGGGAGCGGAGGAGCCGGAGGTGTGCTGGGCTCTGAGAGCCTAATTAGGCACCCGGGGAGGGGAGGAAGGGAAACAGCCATCCCCAAAACAAGCCTCGTTATGTCCAATTTGCCTGGCAGAGCGGAAGGAGCCTTCTGGAGCGGCTC
Source organism: Crypturellus tataupa (assembly GCA_034781795.1). Taxonomy (NCBI): domain Eukaryota; kingdom Metazoa; phylum Chordata; class Aves; order Tinamiformes; family Tinamidae; genus Crypturellus; species Crypturellus tataupa. The sequence goes on along the minus strand of JAWLRI010000995.1, from coordinate 3,556,592 downwards.
CAACCCCATAGGAAACAACAAGCAAGTTTATAGGATCCCCCTGTGTGTCCTCAATGGGGGGTTGCTTTCCCTTGGCTTCAGCATGAAGCATCCAGCCCTGCATCCTGCCCCGGGATGCCCTGCTCCCCACTGGAGCTCCAACATCAAGTGAGACCTCAGGAGCTCCAGGAGCAGTTTCCAAACCTCTGCTTTGCCTGTCTGCCTCGCAGGACAGTTTCTACTCGTGCTGGCAGTGCTGGAGAAGGACTCCGTGCTCTTTTCTGCATAGCAGAGCTGTTCTCAATGTGCTGAACACCCTGTCATAGAGCCAGGAACAGAGAGATTGCAGGGGAGACCATTACATCCCTGTTGTGCTCTGCACTGCATCCTCCCCAGCCAGATGCTGCCCAACTGGTCTGGAGAACCATCAGTGCAGATGGCACTGGGGCTCCCCATCTTTGACCCTGCACAAGTTTTCCCTAAAAGCCAACTTTTCTTCTCTTCAGCGCCCTTTCACACGCTCCAGGACAGCATTCCTGGTCTCCCCAGTGCCTGGTGACTCTACAGCACTACAGACTCTGCTTCCAACCCTGGCAACCCCTTCTTCCCATCCCACCATGCTGCATTGACCAAACCTTCCCCATTTGGGCACCGCTTTGCTGGAGCTCCAGCGGCTGGTCCCACACTGCTCCTCTGCAAGGCAGGTACCTCCCAACACCATGCACGGGTTTTTAACACTTCCTTCCAAAATGCAGCATGTTGTCCCAGCTCCTTTTCTGCCTTCTTGATGCCAGGCTCCCGCCGTGAGCCCATGGGGATCATCGGGAGCTCTCCTCCACCAGCACTGCCAACACTGCACAGAACCAAACTCAGGACGGACCCTGCAGACCCCACATTTGACAACAAGCCCTTGCTAAGCACCACGGCTGCAGTGCTGCAGCGCGTTGTGCCTCAGCCGTTCTGGTGTTTGGGCCATGCTTCCCTTGTAGACCACCAGTAGGCCTGTGGGAGACAAATCAAGGACAGGTATTGAGGTGGCTACGGCCTCAGCTCCATCCTTCTGAGCTGGAAGGAGGGTTTTAGGGGAAGGAAAAACTGCATGCTGCACAGGGCTTGCTGTGGCTTCTCCTGAACACCAGCCCCTCTTGATGCACTGACCACCTCAGAGGTTCTTCCTGGTCTGAGGATGCTGTCCCAGGACAGGGATGGCAGCATGGGCCATCAGCCACCCATACTGGGGTAGCAGCATCAAGGAGCAGCTTTGAGCTCCCGTCAGAAGTGTCCCCAAGGCATCTGCCAGCCCAGGCAGCTACCAAGCGGCTCCGCCACTAAAACAGGCCCGTCGTGCTCCTTGTGCCACACAAAGCTCTGTCCTGAAAGGAAACATGCCACTGCCCCGAGCACGGGGTGCACCAACGTGGCCGCGCTTTGGAGGGAGGACACGGCTGGGGGAGATTTTCTTAGCCCTCGTCATGTAGGAAAGAACATCCTAAAGATTAGAGCCTGCCAAGACGCCGCCGACGGGGTGTGCATGCCGAGCCCTGCCACCGGCCTTGCAGCAGCTGCTGCCTTCGCTGCCTGCCAGATGCTGGAGAAGGAGCCCCAGCTGCTCCGGGACAGCAACGGGGCGACACGATGTCCCCTGCACCCCGAGCGCTGCTTTTAAATCCTCCTGCTGCCAGGGGAGCCCCTCCTGCCCCCCAAAGCCCCCTGTGCAAGTGCCAGGGTTGCAGATGCCCATCCCCAGGGCCTGGACCACGAGGACAGAAATCCAGCCAAGGACCGGGGACAGAAATGGCACGTCACTGGGAGCATTTAGGGACGCCCGTGGCTGTGCCGGATGGTTAAAGCTCCAGCACCCCTGCAGTGCCCGGGCACTGTGGGGCACCAAACCACGAGGGGAACATGAATCAAAGCGTCACCACGAGCATCTCCTAACTCAGCAAGAGTCCCTGTCCCCATGTTGGCCTCCTGCGGCCGTCTCGGAGCCGCACGGAGGGAGGCGGGTGATTCGGATAAGGCTCCGAGAGCCGCCTCGCTGCGATGGGCACCAGCCCTGTCCCAGGCACATCCTGGCTCTCCAATAGCCCCGGGATGACACCATGGGACCTCCTGCCAGCAGCACACACTGGGACAGGGTGCAGGAGGAGCCACGATCCTCTGCAGTGAGGGCTCCCCACACTCCTGCCCTGTGGACAGAGCGTCCCCTTGGCACGAGCCAACGGCTCGGCTTTTCCCATGGGATGGCTTTTCCCCCGGGATGCTGCACCAAGCTGGCTTGGGGCAGAGGCCGCAGGGGCACCGGGGGCCTGGGCTGCTTCCCGTGCTCCGGGTGTCCCGGTGTGACAGCTGGGCCCAAGCGGGACTTACCTGGTGCAGGGGCTGCAGTGGGCGAGCGCCAGTGCCCCGTGTCCCCGGCGCGCTGGGAATGCCTTGCTCTCCGCCGCCGCTCTCCTTATCCACCGCCTTCCCCAGCTGGCAAGGCTTTTCCACTTAAAGAGAGGGAAGGGAAAAGTAAAAGGGGGAGGAAGCAGGGGGGAAAAAAAGGGGCCGGGAGAGGCTGTGCCAAGGCAGGGCTGCAGCCAAGGGTCGGCTCCGCTAGCGCATCCCTGTGCAGCCCCCAGCCCGCGCGGAGGCTCCGGAGGCCCCGGTGTGGAGCGGAGCGGAGAGCAGGGGGGTTTTGCACGCGTGCGTGTGCGTGTGTGTGCGGGGATAAATAGCCGGGATGTCGGGAGGGGGGGAAAGGGGGAGGCTCCCGCTCCAATGAGGAGCTGGCGGCCGCCGACTTCCTCCTCTGCCTGCTGGTTCCCTCCACCCTCCGGCCGGGACCGCTCGCAGAGCCAAACTTTCGATTAGCGCCCGGCGGGCGCGCGCGATGCGGGGGAGAAAAAGGGAAAGGAAGAGAGGGGGAAACAGCAGAAAAGCGGCTGCAAAGAGACTGGGTGTCGCCGCAGGCAGGCGGGGAGGTGGGACAAGGGCACAGCTAACGGGAGACAAAAGCAGCCCGAAGAGCCCGGCCGTGGCCTCCTTAAATCCAAGGGAGGGGAGCTGCCCTCTCCCTGGGTCTGCTTCCAATTCTAGCCTTTTCCCCCTATTTTCATTTTCTCTTTTTATTTTTTTCCTCAAGCACCATT
>JAWLRI010000995.1:3451710-3551308 GCA_034781795.1 Crypturellus tataupa | reverse complement strand
TCCTCTCCTCTCCGCTCCTCTCCTCTCCTCGCCTCTCCTCTCCTCTCCTCGGGGACTGCGTGCGCAGGACATGGCGATTCCCCTGGGACCGGGGCAAGCCTGGATAAGTGACTCGAGTGCTACCTAGGGCTTGGGACAGCGCCGCTCTTCAGGTGCATAAAGCAGATGCAGGGATAGAGACACTCTGGAGTGTTTGGACTGCAACTCCGGGATCAAAACTGTGTCCCAGCTTCCTGCACCCATCCCAGATGGATCTGGGACCCAAGCAAAGCTTGGGCTGAGGCAGAGAAGAACCATTCTGCATCCCAGGGAGCAGGAACCCTGTGCTGGCAGGCGAGGGGCAGGTGAGGAAGAGGAGGCAGCGCGCAGCCTCCTGCTTCTCTGCAGGCAGCCGTGGGCCTGGATTCCCCCCGGGGCTGCAATTCCTGCAAGCCTCTCTTGGCAGAAAGTCAGCCCAGGAATTTGCGCCTCGCTCTGATGTGGTGTCGAACCTCAGACCACAAGAGAGAGGTGGCGGGTGCCGGGGAGCAAGGGGGAACATCTGGGCAAGCCATCGATCACGGCAGCTGCCAGAACATCTTCCTGAAGCATCCAGCTCCCGGGAGAGCAGCACGGATACTTCTTCCGGCCTTTTCCAAAGTTTTCTTCCAGAGGAAGGGCTGCAGTAGGCAGGGCTCTGCTGCCTGCGGCTTTCCATCCCGCAGTGCTGGGTTAAGCGCCATTCCCGGGCTCTCCGGGCACAGGGATGGATCCGCACGGGCCCCCAGCGCTGCGGAGCTGCTGCGTCGGCTGCGGTGACACCAGCCCAGCGCCTCGTCCCCAGCACGGGGCCTTTCCGCCCCCGTCCCACGCACTCCCGCGCGCCCCCGCGACGGGCCATGCTATTAACTGTGCTCGGCGGAGCCCTGGGAGGCGGCGCGGGCTCCTGGGTGAATACTAATCGTGGTGCCGGCCGCTCGCCCCAGACTTTCCCACACATCTGCAGCCACTTAACGTGGGAAGCGTTAACCCTCTGCGTGCCCCGCGCCGCCTCGCTCTCACTGTCGGGCTCCGCCGTGCTCAACGCCCACGCCGGGCGCCTGGCCCTGCGCCCTGGCCGAGGCAATTGCACCCACTGCACCTCTTGCAACTGGTGCCCAGGGTTGTGGCTCTTGCATTTTGCCGGGAAGGCCATTCCCAACCTCTTGGAGCTGGCGGATGCACCAGGCCCTGGGAAAGGACACCAGGAGCGGGGTGGTTTTGGGCTACCCCAACCCTTGCCTGGCTCTTTGGAAAGTGGCACCTTTAATGTCATCCTGTGGGTGCCACGCTGCAAAACTCTCCCAAACTCTGTCCCAAAGAGTTGCAACCTCGTTGGGAGGTTTCCCAGCCCCAGATGCTCCTCCTGGCCTAGCCCCATGGCAGGTCTGTCCTCCTGGCTCCATTCCTTCTGCTCCCAGGGCTGCTGGGCTGAGCTGGGCGCTGTTCCCCACTGCAGACAATTCCCTTGTGCACCCGCTGCGGCGGTGCTGCTGACCCCGGTGTCAAACCTGCTGCATGTGATGGGCCAGCCCAGCCCTGGGGACCTGCCAGCCCTGCCCTCCCCGGCCCGGCGGCTTCCAGGAGATGGCATCGCTCGCTCACGGATAGCAGCACCAAACCCTGGGGAAACCGCGACCGATGCTCCCTCCCGTACCGGGAATGCTCAGGGCGAAGGGGTTGCCCAGGCTGGGGTTGAGGCTGGATGTCTCAGAGCGGGTGAGGAGGTTGGGCTGCCACATCTCATTATTCTCAGTTGGAGAAATCGGTGCAGAGCCGGGACAGCCGTGCACTGACCTGTGAAGTGCTCCTGACCAGGCTTTTCCTTTGCAGAACGGCCACAGCAGCCTCTCGGATACCTTTGTACATCCCAATGTCCTCTCCGTATCCAGGGATTTTTCCCCTATATGCTTTTCTGCTTCCCAACCTTGGGCACTTTTGCAGGCAGAGGGAGGAGGAGGAGGAGGAAGGCCTTGGTGCTATTGTTTAAACAAAGCTGCTGCTGTAGCGAGACCTTGGGAAAGAACCAGGATGAGTGGAATTATAGGATGCATGAACTGGGCTATGGGGTGGTGTGAGCACAGGGCAGCGAGGGATTCCCTCTGCCAGGCTTCCCCACGCATGGGGGCCCTCACGGAGGGGCGAGCAGGGTGCCCCAGCCACGTGCCCCCCACACTGGGCAGAATTCCAGCCTTGTTTCAGCCTGGAGCTACATGACGGGGCTGCAAGGGAGCAGGGTGAGGTGCTGCCCTGCTGCAGCTGGGTGATGCGTTGTAGCCAGGCCGGGAATATGCGGGATGCTCCCATCCCACTGCAGGGACCAGGGCTGGGCGCCCCGGCGAGGAATGGCTCGGCCAGGGTGAACAGGGGGAGATGGTTGTGCACGGAATGCTCTGAGCCCCCCGGGTGAGGGGGCTCCGCAGGCTTCTCCGGCATTTCCTTGGGGCGCTGCAAGCCTGGGAATCAACATGACATGGAAGGAGAGCAGTTCCCAGGTGCACCACTGTGACCAGGAAATGCTCGGCACATCTGACTTCCCTTAGTTTCTCCTCTTGGGATTGGTTTCATCCCAAATCCTTTATTCTCTGCCTTTTTAAAATTTTCTTAATTTGTATCATTTTTAAATTTTCTTCATTTTTCCTCGTTCTTATTATCAAATCCCAGGTTCTTCCTGGCAGGACCAAGGCCCTCTCCTGTATCTATCAGGGAAAGCGCATTACCTCCCCCATGGGGCCCAGGGGTTTCCCTTCCCGCTTTTACATCAGGTGGATGCTGCCGCCGGGAGCAGGAAAGCGCCGGCCCAGCACCAGGGATCAGTGTCCCGAACATGGGCAATGGGACCGGCACTTGGAGCGGCCCAGCTTGTCCCCCATCCCCTGACGGGTTCAGATATGGGGGACTCAGCGCCAGCTCCCCCTGTGTAGGTCAGACTCCCCCCTGCTCCTTGCGGCCGTATGGGCACCCACGTGGGTCTTCATGGGCACCCCGGGGTGCACGTTTCCATCCCCAGAGCCAGGCAGCACCGAGGGATCCAGTTGGGGCCCATTCGTCATCGTCCCCCTGGTGCTGCCCGTGGCCTTGGCCAGGTGCGGGTCTCCCCAGCCGCCCCCAGCACGGGGTCCACGGCACAGGCTCGAGTTCGGCCCCGCTGCCGCCGGGGTTCCTGCACTTTGAAATGCAAACCTGCCTTTCAATGCAAATGCTGCGAGAGGTTGGGCCCAATAAAAGCCTTGGGGCAGGGAGGCGCCTGGCCCTTGGGACGCAGCTCCCCAAGGCGCCCAGGTGAGCGCGGAGCGGGCGGACGGACGGACGGAGGGTCCCGCAGCCGTCGTGGGCGCAGCATGCGCGCGGGGCCGGGCGCCCAAGATGTACCTGGGCTATCTTCTGGATAAGGACGCCAACATGTACCCCAGCCCCGTGCGGCACCCCAGCCTCAACCTCAACCCCCAGAACTACGTGCCGGGGCCGCCGCAGTACTCGGACTTCGCCGGCTACCACCACGTGCCGGGCATCAACAGCGACCCGCACCACGGGCAGCCCGCGGGCGCCTGGGGCTCTCCCTACACCCCGGCCAAGGAGGACTGGCACGCGTATGGCAGCGCCGCCGCTGCCTCGTCCACCGCTGCCCCGGCGCAGTTCGGCTTCAGCGCCCCGGATTTTAACCCGATGCCGGCGCCGGGCTCGGGGCTGCTGCCGCCCCCCATGAGCAGCGCGGTGCCGCAGCTCTCGCCCACGTCGCAGCGGCGCACGCCCTACGAGTGGATGCGGCGCAGCATTCCCAGCACCAGCAGCAGCAACGGTAGGGACCCGCGCGGGGCCAGCGTGGGCACTGCGAGGGCTTTCCTGGGAATGGCAGCCTGTGGATCGGCCTCTCTTTGCGCTGGTTGGGCTTAGGGTCTAGTGTGCGCAAGGCGGGTGGCCATGGGGCAGGTGCCGGGTACAGGATGGGTGCCGTGCGACGCTGGCGTGGTGGCACTGATCCCATGCTTATCTCTGTGCTACCTGTGGCCTACCGCCCTCTGTGTCCTGCCCTACTGTCCCTGGGTCCTGTCCTACTGTCCCCCAGGTCCTGCCCTACTGTCCCTGGGTCCTGTCCCTTCTCTCCATGGGTCCTGTCCCTCCTTTACCTTGGGATCTGTCCCTGATGTCCCCCAACTCCAGTTCTCGCTGCTCTCCAGGACTTGCTCTGCTGTCTCCCAGGTACTGCTGTTCCCTGGGTGCTGTCCCTGCTATCCTGTCCCTGCTGTCCTGTCCCTGCTGTCCTCCAGATATTACCCCTCTCTTCCCCGGTCCTGTCTTTGATGTCCCCTAGCTGCAGTCCCCCTGGGTCCAGTCCTCATTGTCCTCAGCTCCCGTCCCCACTGTCCTCCCAACCTTTCCCTGCTCTCCCGCGTCCTGCTCGCTGTCCCTGGGTGCTGTCCCCGCTGTGCCCCAGCTCCTGTCCCTGCTGTCCCCTGGGTCCTGCCCTGCTGAACTCCTGACCCGGGGGGGAAGTGGAAGTGTCTGGGTCAGGAGAGCCCCCTGCCCACTTCAAAGGCGGTGGGCAGGTCCCCCCTTGGGGCCAGCCCAAATTGACAAGGGCTTCGCTTTGTCATGGAGATGGCGCCGGCTCCTTTGGCATCGGCGGAGGTGCCGGCTCCGGCTGCCCCTTTGTGCCGCCGCCTGTGCCCTTTCATGTCCCCTGCCCGCCCGGCACCCCGGCGAGGACAGCAGAGCACGGCTGGGGCTGTGCTCGCTGCACGAGTGGCCCTGTGCAGGGGCACGATGCTGGAATAGGATCTCTTGGGGATGGAATAGGATCTCTTCGGGGCAGGATCTCTTGGGGATGATTTGTGGCACAAAGGCACGAGCTCCCCAAGCGCTGAAGGGAGTTGGCGCTCCTGTGGGTTCGGCAGGTCCTTGGGATGTGGGAGAGACATCGTGACACATCTCTACGCTGAGGGGATGGTTTTACAGCCAGCAGCGGGACTGAGATAGAGCAGGGGGTTGAAAGTGCCCCTGATTGAGTTATGTGACAGTCGGATTGATTTAATTGTGCAAAAACACCATTAGCGGCGCACTTTGTATCTCTAAGATTAAATGCATACAAAGGGGCAAATAAACCAGCCATTGCAGCCTCGTGCGCAGCCCCTGGGCAGAGCTGGGCCTTGCTCCGGCCATGTGCCTGGCCCCGATTCCCAGTGGATTAAAGCATCCGAGGGCCGAAGGACCCAGGAACGGCGGCAGGATTAGGCCAAGGTGGGACCACGTGCAGGGAGATGGTGGGAAATGGCCCCATTGGTAGCAAAATTCCCCTTGGGATTAATGGGGTGCTGGGCACTTTGATTCATCCTCAGGGTGTTGGAGGAACGAAAATCCCATGTGTTTTCCAGGCCTCCTTAAAAAAAAAAAAAGCTGCAAATATTTTAGACATTTTCTTTGTTAAGCCTGAAGGCGAGCAGGGCAGAGACGGGTTTGACACAGATAAGGATGAAATTCTTCAATGAATTTTATTATTGCCATCAGTAAGTTGGACATTAATTGGGCTGGATGGATTGAATGCCCATCTCGCCACCGCGGGAATAGGAAATTAATGCGTGGGCTTTTTCTTTGCTATAAATATCAACAGTTTCGTTATGAATGCTATAAATCATAGTGCTTCAGAGGGCTGTAAATTGAGGCTCCTTCGCTGCCTTTCCTTGAATAAGCAGCTGTTGGCTGCCACTGGGAAGCTTCGGGGAAAGGCTGGGCCTCTGCCAGGGGAGAATTTACGTGGGGAAAAATGAGAATTTGGGGAGTTTCTGCAAATTGAAGCGGGAGCCCAAGGAAAACCAGTGGGAAGTGTCTGAGCGACTCACCGCAGAGCCAGGCTTGAGCAGGAGCGCTCTCAAGGACCCGTTGCTAAAAGCAGGTGCATTTCACCTGGCTGGACTGTCAATAATGGCTGGGAAAAAAGGGGAAAAAAACCCACCAGGGGTCAGGAATTAAGCTGAACTGAGCCCAGGTTCACCCTGCTCCCAAAAATCACCTCTTTTGCCGTTCATAAAATCTTCACGAGCCGAGTGTCAAAGCCTCGCGCTTCCTCCTCGCTCGCAATCATTTGCAAACTTCCCTGTGAATTGCACCCCAGCTCTATAAAAAGCTCAGCGGCAGCAACCTGAACTTTGAAATTCACCCGGGGCTCGTTGCTTATGTAAAACGTGAGATCCCGGCCCGCGGCCGGAGCCCGTGTGGAGGGCACGAGGCCGCCTTCTGTGAGCTCCCACCTTTATGCTTTTTTTTCCCCTAATATGGCCCTTAAAAGCTACAGGGAACAATGAGATCCCTGTAATGATCCAGAGGGATGTTTGCTCCCCAGAACGGCAGTGGTTGGGAAAGCGTGGGGCTTTTCCCCAGGGGGCTTCTCCCTAGGGTGCTTCTCACCATGGGTTTTCTCACGGGTCTTCACCCTTTCGGTTATTAACCCAGCTCCGCTGCTGGCCCCAATGGGATGTGCGAAGTCGCTGGCCTTGCTGGCCAAGGTATGGGTTTCTCAGGCTTTCCTAGTGACTTTCCTTGAGCAGAAAGGGCTTCCCTGAGCTCTGGAGGTACCTGCGTGCCGGGTTGGGACAACGAATGCCTCGGGATTAGCAGAGGGACACTTAAACCCGCCGGCCAATGGTAGATGCTTCCCGCAGGAGACCGTCAAGGACGTGGGCTGCGGCACTGTTAGCTCTGCGATGGCAGGATAAGGGGCTGTGTCCCTCCCCGTGTGCCCCCGGGATGCTCCCCATGGAAGCAGACTGGGATTGCACGGCCCAGGTGCTGCATGCGGCGGCTCCGCGCCAGCCCGAGCTCCCTCGTGCCGGTCTGCGCCCTGCGGATCCGGCTGCGCCGAGCCCGGCGCCACCTCCCTGCTCCTGCCCGCCCGCTGCCGCCGGCCCCGTCACCCACGCGCTGCACGTGCTCCCACGTGTAGCAAAAGCGCTGGGCTTTGTAGAAACACAGAGATCAAGCACCCTTGCATAGGAGGCTCTACGGCCAGTGGGGTCTGTGGCACAGTTTGGTAGGAGAGAAGCACTTAAGGAGTGATATTTCAAGCCGAATTAGGTTTTGTTGCTAGTGTGGTGACTGCGGGATTGGTGCCATTTCTGTGAGCATCTTGTTGCCTGCACTGGGTGCCAGGCAGGGACTGCGGGAGGTCGCAGGGCGCTGGAGAAGCCCCTGGTCCTTGCGAGTTGAGTGCCTGGGACATGCATGGGGTTTTGCTACCGATGAGATTGCCACCAACACACGCAGGTCTGAAACAGCCCATTTCTCCGGCAGGGATCAGGCGCTGGGGAGTATTGGGGTTCTTGGGATGCACATTAATTCCACAGCTGCTCCCTCTGCCCTGCAAAGAGAGAAGTTCATGATGGGAAAACGTGGTTCCTCCTAGCCAGGTTTAGTACCTGGCAGTTGTCTGAATCCAACGCCCTGTTGCAGGGAGTGATCTCAGACAGCGATCGAGTGAAGGTGACTTGCCCGCTGGAGGGGCTCATTTCTCATGCGCAGCCACATGGCTCCTATCCGCCGTGCCTTGGTTGCCTCATCCATCACCTTTGGGACAGAGCAAGAGCATCTGAGGACATTGAACCATGTGAGGGACTGGGAGGGTGGGTGGACTCCCTGCCCTGCTGATTCCTAGGGGAGGTGCAATGAGTTCACATCCCGCAGTCCGCCCGGGACACGGATCCTGTGGGCACGTGGGAGGCTGCGGTGCCTTCGCCCAGGCCGGTGACACACGATAGGGGTTGTACAGCCCGGGGCACTGCCCAGAGCAGAGCACGTGGGAGGGACGGGGTCTCAGGGTGCTTTGGTGGAGCTGTGATGGAGGCAGCGAGTCCTGGGCTGGGCCAGCTCTGGCCAGGCACTGCAGCAGGGACAGGGACAACCGCGGTGGCCTGCACTCAGCAGAGGGGACATCAGCTCCGCCACCCAGAAACAACTGGAGCACATCTGGCTGCCACATGAGGTTGACTCCAGCAAGCCTGGGGGCTTCCAAGTCCAGCGAGAAGACTTGTGGTGACCTGGGATTGGGATCTCTGTCATGGGATAGCTGCTCCCTCCTTCCTCCTGGCAGCCGTGGAGGAATTCACCCCAGGAACTGTACAAGGACCATGGGCTAGAGCTGACCAGTGGCATCACTCCAGGGCTTGCAGCTCACAGCTCTGACTCTGGGGTCCTCTCTGGTTCAAAGCTGCCTCCATGCCTCAGTTTGTCCATCCATAACACAGACTAACACGTGCTGGATGGATGGAAGTTTCCATTGAAGCTCCTTCTGGGGACAGACAGCGAGTCCTGAGGTAGCAGCTCTTCTTGTTTTGAAGTGCAGGGAGTTCATCCTCTTTGGAATGAGACTCTGCTCATTCAGAAGCAGTTTTATCACCTACTAAAAGCCCTTGGCTGGGGGGGTCTAGCCCCAACAGTCTTGTTCAGCTCAGACAGGTCCTTCCTTCAATGCTCACCAGCGATGGGGCTTTTACACCTAATCCTTCTCAGTATGAAAATACAGGAGTGTTATTAGAGAGTCTGGAAGGAGGCACGTGGTGCAGACAGATGGGCAGACAAGGCTGTGCAAACAGCGCGTGGTCGGGGCCAGGGCTGGAGCCTGGCTGAGCGCGTCTGCTGGGAATCGCTTTGCTCCAAGCACGGTGCTTGACCCTTGAAATAGAGGCATCTTGAGCAAAGCACACGGGGCTCTGCCCCTCTCCAGTGGCACTGCGGTGTGCAGGACACTTTCCTTGCCCCTGCGCTAGCCAGAAGACAGCGGGAGCCCCATCTTGCCTGGGGTTACGTGGCCAGGTGCCGCCAGTGATGCGGCAGCAGCAGGGACCCATCGTCCCACATCCAATTTGCTGTAGGACCAACCCTGGGGCTGATGCTCGGCTGGCGGCAGGAGCGTGGGAGGTGGATGCTGGTGGGGCAGTGGGACCCTGGTGCCCGTGGGGTGTGTGCGTGAGTGTGCAAGCACACTCGGGAGTGTGTCCTTTGGGGTTTGTACAGCACATTAAAGCTATTCCCTTATCTAATCATGGCTAAGGTGAGTGCTATTAGGGTTATACATTAACGAGGGGAATGATACCCTCTGCCCGTGCAGCCATTGGCCCTTCCTTGATCCTGAAGCCAAAATCCTCCCCGCTGGTCCTGTGAGTGTCTTGATTCAACTGCCTGAGCTGTTTGTCTGCCTGGTCTTCTGGGGACAAGAGAGGGGGAGCTAAAATGCCGAGCGGGGCTGGAAGGGGCTAGTGGCCACATTGACATGAAGGTCTGTTTCGTTGTCCTTCTGCCGTGCACGAGGTCCTCTTGCACGAGGGGATGGTGTCTTGCCTTGCATGAAGATCTGCAGTAAACCCAAGACTTTACGGGGGAAATCAGAGCTCTCTGCGCCCCTAATTGCCCACTCTTGCACCAAGGTTGGCAGAAGTGGCTTCACCAGACCCACGGAGCCCTCTGCACCTGCACCTCAAGGCAGGTTCACCACTTCTGCAGTTTGTTACTTCCTCTTGGAGAGGAGAAGTCAGTGCCGGGGCTGCCAGGAGCTGCTCCATCCCTGGGCCGGTCCATGCGTCCCATGGGTTTTGGAGGGCTTTGCCCAGGAGCTGGGGTGGCTTGTCCCAAGTTCCCTCTTTCCTTTCACAGAGCCTTGAAAGGTTGCCGAGAGTGAGTTAAGTGCAACTGAGCATTCATATTCAAGGTAGCTGAATTATTCATTGTCAATAGTATTTCTTGCAAATCCTTTTCTTTTTTTTTTCTCTTGTGAATCACCCACAATACATTCCTGAATTCAGCAAACATAGCTGAAAACAGCAATTAGTTGAGATGAATAACTTTCCTTCTCTGGCTTGCTTGTGAACGCTCTGCTTTGACTATTTGCTGCTTGATGTTTAGCGGTGAGGGACCAGCTTCCCATCCCGCTCACACCACGATGCCTCACCAGCATCTGGGAGACCTGGGACAAAGAAGAGAATTCATCCAGCACAAACGATGAAGAGGGAATAAATTAAGAACAAGCAGCGATGGATCTATTTACAGCTGTAGCAGCAAATAATAATTCCTGCTAAGATTCATGGCTCATGTGGCATTCACATCTCCTTTCTTTAGCATTTTTTTCAGCTTATCTGTGAATTCATTTCTTTCCAACTGCTTTTTTTTTTTTCCTCCAAGCCATGGTATGCAAGTAGTACTATTTCAAGTAAGACCTACTTCAAATTTTTAAAGCATCATCAGTTCAGGAAGTTTTTTGTTTTCATCTGTCTTATATAGTCAAGTAATTAAAAAGAAAAATTTATATGAGAAAGGAGAAAACCTGCAGGAGTCCCTGAGTCTGCAGCAGGGACAGCGAGGATTTCTCACGGGGCTGCTAAACCCTGTGTAAACCTCAGCCGGGGCAGCTCCCCTGTTTTGTAATTCCTTGGGAATTGATGCGTTTGCAAATCTGGCAGGGGTGGCTCTGGGATGTGCGTGCAGGTGGCCTTCGTGTGCCGAGGAGCCGCGCGGGAGAGGCAAGTGCCACAGAGCACAAGGCAGATCCCATGGGAGGAGCGGCAGTGCTGGCGCCGCTGTCCCAGCTTATCTCTTGGTTTCGTTTTGAGCCACCAGCTCCTCTTGACGTGAAACAGCAGATGAATGCCCAGGAAGGAAAAAAAAAAAAAAAATACAACTTGCAAAAATCCCCCTTGGGCTTCGCTTCCACTCGGACAGACCCATCTGGTGGCTGCAGGTGACATGAAGCACGGCTCTGCCGTGGGACATCCCACTTGCCTGCAGACATCTCCCTACACATGCCAAGCCTGAACAAATCCCCTTATAGATGTGCATTTTTACTTGCATAGTCCCCCTCTGTGGCCATAAGCCGCAGATTTGCTCTCATTTGTGGTAAGGAGCGACGATGAACAGGGATCTCCACTTGCTTTGGATCTTTTCTAACACCGAAGATAAAATGGATGACGAGATTCATTGCATCCATCCCCTACGATTTAGGGAGGTCTGAGGGCTCCGAGAGCAGGGCTTGCCCTGGGCTTCAGTCTTTGGCCTCAGCTTTTCCCTGCTGCTGCCCTGCTTGCGCCAACAGCCCGGCGCTGCTCTGGAGCCGAAGCCCCAGGCTTCAGAGGAGTGATTTTCCCGGGAAACCTGTGTGCGTCTCCGAGTGATCAGCTTACGATGTTCCTAACACGTTCTGAGATGCTTAAAAATAAAACTTGAGTTGGCTGGTAAACAAGCAGATTTGCATGCTGGAGGCGGAGGTGTCGCTGTGTGGGGATTCTCTGATGTCTAACTAGGGTTGAGTCTATACTGCCATCTCTCTCTGTGGGACAGAGTTTTGCTTCATTCCATCTGCTTCTGCTGATGGCTCTGATGCTTCTCAGTGCCCAGCAGATTCGACCCAAACTGGTCAACATGCCAGGGAATTACTAGTGGATGCAGATGAACAGAAGGACGGGCGTGGAGAGCATTGCCATGTTTTTTGGGGGGGAAAGCAGGTCAGGAGCAAGGTTAGGGAGGCTGGCTGCTGGTTGGTGGTTTGCAGGATGGCCTGTGCTGGGAACTGGTGCCTCCACTCACTCCTGACAGGTGCTGGAGCAGGGGCAGGGATGGGGCAAGGACCCCTGTGGAGCATCTGGAGCAAAACTCTCGGTTTTGCCTTGAGAAAGGAGAAAGCTCCTGGGACAAAGCACCTGGCTGAATCCTGCCTGCCTCGGGGAGATCTGCAGAGCCCTTTGGCATTGCTCTCTATTGCAGAAATTCGGGAGAGCATGGGCAAACCTAATAACCTGTGACTTCCAGGCAGACAACTGGCTGGGTTCCCAGCTGGGAGGACAGGGTCTGCTCAGCTGAAAACCTGGCTCTGCCCCTCCATCTGCCCTGCAATAGGGTTTGGGGATGTGGAGAGGAACAGCAAATACTTGAGCTGTGTTTATGCAATGCTTCAGGGCTCCTCTGCAGGGGAAAGCACCAGGGTTTTGTTAGCAAACTCCCAGGGATGGCCAGCCTTCCTCGAAAGGGTGCCGAAACTCCTGGGAAAACAATGATCCTCATTCATCTGAGGATGTCGTTAAATCGAGAGGCTGCCAAAGGTCTGCAGTGCACCCACGCCAGGGCTGCTTTCCTGAGTGGCTTCGTGGTGGTGGTGACGCAGGTTGGACCCCACCACGTTGTGCTTCACGCTCCCAGGCCACCATGCCGTTAGAAGGAGCATCGCTTCTCTCTCGCCAGACGGTCCCCAGGGCATTGCTGCGTCTCTGGAGCTCCCCATGGCTTCACGCAACCTCTTGGCACCTTTGGGGATGCTCCTACCCCTCTTGCTGCCCCTCCAGTCTAACCCTGCTCCGTTGTCTCTGCTAGGCAAGACCAGGACGAAAGACAAGTACCGGGTGGTCTACACGGACCACCAGCGCCTGGAGCTGGAGAAGGAGTTTCACTACAGCCGCTACATCACCATCCGCCGCAAAGCCGAGCTGGCCGCTGCGCTGGGGCTCACGGAGCGGCAGGTCAGTGCGGGGCACCCCAGGACCTCCTCCCAACAGAGTCTGGTGGGAAAACTCCATCCTGAGGGGAGATGTAGGGCTCTAGGCGAGCTGGGCTGCAGGAAGAAGCAACGTTGTCCCATAGTTCTCCCTTGACCCGTAGTTTGTCCCTTTCTTAAACCCCCAGGAATCTCTCCCTTCCCCAGGGGGGCTACAAGAGTTGTTGCACTCTGTTCTCTCCTCTTCTCTTTACCACTGTATATTTCTCCCTGCAGGTGAAAATCTGGTTCCAGAATCGGAGGGCGAAGGAGAGGAAGGTGAACAAAAAGAAGATGCAGCAGCAGAGCCAACCCACGAGCACCACCACCCCGACGCCGCCGGCCGTCGGCACCCCAGGACCCATCGGGGGCCTCTGCAGCAGCAGCGCCCCGAGCCTCGTCTCCTCCTCCCCACTGACGATCAAGGAGGAATTCATGCCTTAACCCCCCAGCAGCTGCGGACGCTGAGAGATAAGCACTATGCAGCAGAGCTGAGATGGTCAGTGTGCTCTGAAGAGTGACAGTCCCTTCCCCAAGACACAGTGTTCCCTGGCTGAACCGACGGGACAGCCCAAAAGGCTTGACAAGGTGGCACTGTGACCTTCCCGAGGGGCTTGTGGGCTCTCGCCCACACACAAAATTGTTAGGTTAGGTAATACTGCTCTCCTGCAGGAAATACACACTGATCTGGCCTCCAGGGTCCACAAACCAAGGCAGGATATTATTATTAGAGAGAAAGGGGGGGATCTTGGCTGGAGGTGTGAGGTTGTGGTGGAAGAAGAGTTTCCTGTAGCACATCAGATGGAGCTTATAGGATGGACCTCCTGGAGATCCAGCTCCAGATGCTTTTGGGACAGCTCAAGCAAGACAACAAGAAAAGAGACTTGGCTGGACTCAGGGCGAAGCTGAACTGGTCTGCGGGATTTGCCATGCTGGGAAGGGGGATGCAGAAGGAAGAGCAAGCTGGATGGGGCGAGTTGGGCAGGACCCTTGGCTGATGGGGCTGCAGACGGAGGGGCCTGAGGGAGCTCTGGAGCCCTCCTCAAACCAGCTCAACTGTGCTGAGTGGGAGCATGGCCTTGGCCAGCTCCCCATGCGTGTCTGTGCCATGCACGGCACCCCTTCTCCTGCACTCCAGGCTCTGCTCATGCTGCGCTGGCTCCGGAGCCTCCTTCTCCATGCAGATAACGTCTATGCCCTGCTGCAGCGCGGCAGCCAAGGTGCATCCGTGAAGCTCCACATGGAGCCGTGCCAATCTCCATGCAGCAAACCTGTCGCTGCGGTGCTGCAGGAGGGCTTTGCGGAGCTGCACTGAGCTGCGGGGACTGTGCAGCCACAGGAATGGGACGTGGCTGCTCTTTGAGGCTGGGGCGGGCAGGGGAGATGAGGATGGTGGTGGAGGGGGTGGTTTCCACAGACAGCGCCGTGGGGTTTTCCTGCTTCCTTCAAGACCCGAAGAACACTGGGTTGTGTCCTCACCACGTGTCTCGGGCCAGTAATGAGTGCGCCCGTGCTGGGCATAAGCAGCTGCTCTGACATCCCCCCTCATGAAAAGGCCACCGGGCAGGTCCCTGCTGTCCCCTCTTATCCTGCTGGAGAATCACAGCCCAAAACTCCATTTCTCCTGCCCACTCCTGATGGCTGTGCTGACCTTGTTTGGCTGCTCTAAAGGCTATAAGGGAGCAGCCAGGGTCCTGCCCCAGGCTGCTCTGCTGCTTCCCTTGCGGAGCTGAGAGCAGACAACAAGGTGATGGGGACAAATGCCCCACCATGGATCCAGCTGGGCCCTGCACTGGGGTCTTGTCACATCCGAGTGTCCTCCACTGGTACCTCCCTTGGTCACCACTGCTGGGTGCGGTCGCTGGTGCAGATGAGCAGTTGCATCAGCTTGGAACTTCGGCTCTTTTTTTTGTGTATATAAAGCAGATTTGATTTTCTTTTTATTTTTTAAGCGTTGGTAAAAATAAAAGCTAGCAGGAATCCCACATGCCGCAGCTCTGCTGCCACCTCCTCACAGCGCTGGCTGTTGTGGCTGCCGCACGGTGCCTGGGAAGGGGATGCTGCCTGCTGCTCCTGGCTACCTGGGGCTGCGAGCCCAGTGTGATCCCGGGTTCCAGATCCCAATGGATGGAGCACCTCCATTGGGAAGGCTGCCAGGAGCCCTTTCAGAGTGCGGAGGCACTGCTGGCGGCACTGGAGGATGTGACACTGCACGGTGCCACCACGTCCCGTCTCCTGCTCGCTGTGCCGGGATATCCCAGTGGCTGCAGCCCCGGGAGCAGCCAGGGAAGGGGTGAGGCTGAGCCTGGGATGGTGGAGGCCAAAGAACAAGGCCAGCTGCCCCGGGACGTGGCGGCCTCCCATTGGCGCCTCCCAGACTCTAATCTCGTTTTATGGCTGCTGATGGGCTGAATATCCTCCTTGTCCAAGAAGAGCAAACACAAAACGAGGATGTGAGATAGTGCCTGGAACAGCTGGCAACGGTGCCCAGCCGCGTGGAGAGGCAGTGCCGAGCAGGGGAGGCTCAGCATGGGCTAAGCCTGGACAAGCAGCACTTGCCCCAAACGCAGGGCTGCCCCCTTTTGCTAAAACTGCTCTTTCTGCCCCACCACACGCCAGGCTTTGGCTTGTGAGGATGTGCATGTAGGTAGGGCTATCACAGGAAGGACACCGGGCACAAGATAAAGTCCTGGTTCCTGGAGGGCGGAGGAGCCGGCGGCGCAGCCGCGGGATGCTGAGGTGGCAGAGCAAAGGGTTGTTCCCGACCTCGCCGCCCATCGCGGCATCCTGGGTGTTCCCCAGCTGGAATATCGCCAGCGCCGGCAGTGTCTTGCTCCAAGCCCCTCCGTGCTGGAAGGGGAACAGGGAAGCTGCTCTCTTGCAGCATGAGCTGGGACCAGGGCTGGGGGCATCCGGACGGACGCTTTGCATGGGGAGGGAAGATGCTCCGCCGCGGGCGCTGGCCAGCTTCCCGGCTGCCGTTGACAGGCTGAAATTCCAACTGATCCCCTAATCAGGTGCCTGCCTGTTTGCACAGCCGGGTAAAAGTCCAGGCAGCCCTGGGCTGTGCCCTTGGGTTCCTGCAGCCTGTGTGTGCACAGGGAGCAGGCGCTGGCGGGAAGAGGCAATAAATGTGCCCACACACCCAGGCACCCCTTCCCCCTGCACACACACACGCACACGCATGCATATATGCACACGCACACGCATATGCACACACCTTGGGCTCGCAAAATGCATCTGCTGCATCCTGGCTCCCCACGCTCAAGCCATCGTGAGCCCTTTGCTCATCTACTCGCCGTCTTCAGGCTCCTTGGCCCCAATCTCCCCCTGTGGCTGCACCGGCGGCAGGTGCCAAGCACCCGTTATACCACCTGCGGCAGCTGCTCCTGCATCATCGAGGCCCCAGAGGGCACAGCTGGATGGAGGAGGCCTGCTGGGTGGCCCCGGGTATCAGCAAGTCCTGGTGTTTCCCTCTGTTCCCACCTGCCCGCTCCCGTGGCCTGGGTGTTCCCTTTCCTTGGAGAAATCTGGAGATCTCCATCAAAATAAACCACTCAAAGCAAGTGGCCCAAAGTGTGTGTGGGCTCCAAGGTGACACACTTGCTTCCCAGTGACCAGCCAGCGCTGTGGCGGCTGTTGCCTTCCTTGTGTCTTATGGAGACAATCTCAGTCAAGGGTCCATCACAGCCCTGGCCAGGCAGCACCTCCACAACCCAAGGCTGGGATGCTGGTGGGATGCGCCCGCTCCATGGGTTGTGCCATGGGCATGAGTGGCTTCCCCAGCCTGTGGGCTCCTTCCTCCTGCAACGGCAGCTGCAAGAAGCAGCAGGGATGGTGGTTTTGGGGCATGGTGAGCTCAGAGAGCACAGGCTGGGGGTTCCCAGTGTCCCTGCACCTCCACAGTCCTCTCAGTGGGATGTCTTGTAGCCGGAGCCAGGGAGCAGCCCAAGGGGACTCCAGACTCATCTTGCTGCTCCAAAGAGATGCTGGAGCTCCATGGATGCTGGAGCTGGCCATCCTTTGTCACCCTGGGTGATGGGTCTGGTGGCTCCACAGCCCAAGCAAGACCTGCCACTATGGGGGCAGTTGCTCTGCAAGTTGAGCATCCCTTTTGGATCTCCATCCAAACCTGCTCTCAGGGTTATCCATGAGCTCCAGCCAGGAAATACCCTCTCTGGATACAAGAGGACAGCGTCCTGACAGCGGCCGCGGGAAGGCTGGGCTGTTTGTGCAGGGCTGGGTCGGAGCCCGGTGACGCAGGGATGGGGCAGCTGCAACGCGCTGACACCAGCTCTGCCTGCCGCACCGTGGCATGCAGAGCCTCAGGCAGATCCTGTGGGAAAACAGCAACGGGCTCATTCACATCGAACAGGCACGGGAGGCAAACAAGGCGCCAAGTGGGATGGTGAGACTGGGATGGTCCCCAAGAAGGTCCCAGCCACCTGTGCCAGCCCCGGAGCTCTGGCCCCGCTGTGTCTGAGAGGGAAAGGATCTGTTTGCAAGGGATATGGGGCACCTTCCTGATGGGGTGGCTTTGACTGGGCATGGTCTGGGGGAAAGCTCAGCACAGAAGGGACAAGGGCTGTGGAGCACCCTCCATCCCAGGGCTGGGGACCAGCCTGTGGCAGCATCAGGACATTTCTGACCTGCCGGGCCTGACCAGAGCTGTGGCACAGGGAACATCAGTACCAACCTGGCCATAATGAACTGTGACTTGCAGCCCTGCGTGGGGCTGTGCAGAGGTAACGCTGTGCCCCAGAGCCAGGGCACAGGCTGAGGACAGACACACTCATGGCACATGTAGTGCATGAGTGGCAGCTGCCTCCTCCTTGCCCCATGGCCCTGGTGAGGGACCGAGGTCCTACCCCCCCATCCCGGCAGGGGTGCGTTTGACAGACGGCCCCTCTCCAGCCTGCCCAGAGCCGTCCCCTTCCTCCCTTCCCGGTTGGCACTGGCGTGCCCGGCTCTGGGCGAACCAGCCGGGCTCTGGCGGGCTCTGCCCTCCTCTTCTGCCTCCCTCGCGCTTCGCCCGCCCGTGCCGCCTGAGCAGGAGGCAGCCGGGGGGGCAGCGCCGTCGCTCCTCGCCTTTCACCGCTTTGGATGCTCCCCGCGCTCCCTCCCTGCCGCCGCCGAGACCGTCTGCGGAGCGCGAGGAAAAGTGCCGGCGGAGGGGGGTGCATAGCAACAGGGCTCTGGGATGAAGATTCGGCAGCAGCATCTCCGCAAGGTGAGAGCCGGCCATGCCGCGGCGGTGGGAGACGCGGTGGCCGGGGGGGGGACGCGTGCCCGCCACACCACCGGGCTGGCGGGTCTGAGCTCTGGCCCCGTCCCCCTGCCTGACCTGCCATCTGCTACCTTCGTGCCGAGCCGGGAGACTGCTCCTTTGCCGAGATTACAGGTGGGCAAAGCGTAGGGCCGAGGTGCTGCCTGAAGCAGGGGTTGGGTCCCACTTTTGGGGATGGGTGAGGGCCGTTTTGTCACGACCTCTTGCCGATTAGCAACTGGGTGAAGCCAGAGGCGCCGTGCCGTCCCTGCTGGCGCTGGGAGGATGCTCCTGCCTTCCCTGCTGCGCACAGGTGCTCCCGGCGGGATGATTCATGTTGTGTCTGGCCGGGCGGACGGGGGTGGCAGGTGGGCGCAGAGCCGTCTCGCTGCTGCGCGGGTGCCTGGGGGCAGCAGGGGACACCGCTCCTGCCCAGCGCCCTGGAGGACGGCAGCGGATACCAGCAAGGCTCATCCGTTCTCCGGTTCAGACCCCGGTCCCCTGCTTGCTCCTGACCTCCCCTTGCCCTGCATTTCCCACGCATCTCCTGATACATCTCCAGGACCCTTCCTCACCCCTTGCAAAAGTCACTGTGGGGCAGCGGCACATCGTGGCTTGCAGGGGACACCAGTGCCACAGGAGCGAGCACAGGGAGGTGTCCGAGACTTTCCTACCTACTCCTGGGATTTCTTCCTGGCTGTGGGATTTAGAGGGGTGCAGGTGGTGCTGGTTCCTGCCTCACCTTGCCGTGCTCCTTAGAGGCTGAGAAACCCCTTCTGCAGCCTCTGCCTTTTTCATCTCTTGTCTGGGCACCCTCCTTGCGCCTTTGCCCTCTTGTGCTCTCTGGGTTCCTGTTACCCATGCTGGGGACTGACCTCCTTGCTCCTGGCCTGTGTGGACCCACTCGTGGCAATGCATCCATGGCGCTGAATGCCATGTAGGAAAACAGCATGGTCCAGACACCACCAGGAAATCCCCAGGATTTGGGGCAGGATGTGCAAAGCTATCATTGGCCTGGTGAGACCCTGCAGATACCTGACGGCTCCAGCAGCCTCGGGGCTTCCTACATTCCTCCCGGGACTCTTGGATGCATCATCCAGTTCTTGCCTCTCTTCTTCCCTACAAATTGCTTTTGCAGATGACTGTGTGACTGCCAGATCCATTAAAATTTGTCTTTGTCCCTTCCACATTCTTGAGGAGATACTTGAAATAATTTCCTCGCTGTCAGTGATCCTGCTCAACATTTCTTCAGGAATTCTTTTAATCCCTGAGGGAATCAGCTTGAATGAGAAGCAGATGTCTCCAGGGTTATTTTTCCCCCTTCCAGTGCTGCCCAGAGCCCCAGTGTCCTCCTTTACCCCAAAACACTTGCCCAGGTCACACAGACGAGGGCCCCTCTGTCCCTGGTGCCGCGGGGCGGCCCCTCTGACCCAGAGCTGCAGGCGGAACCGGCTGACCAGCCCCCACGTCCTCCTTCCCGGGGGATTCAATCCACTCTCCATCTCCAGCTTGGAGTTTTTGCCTTGTCACCAGGCATGTTTTTGACATATGGAAATTCCTCTCTAATAGAGAGGAAGGAATTTCTCAGGCTCAAAGGATTTCGTGCTCGCTCTTCCCTGACAGCATTTCTGCAAGAGACAAGAGGATGTTTTCAGTTGTTGGCTCATCTGGTGTGGGTTTTGGGGTAGGAATGGGCTAAGTTGCGCAGTCCCTTGTTCCCCCTCACCCCAGCGCATCCCCATGAGCCACTGTGTGTCCCCACACTGGCCCCTTCTTCCCCAGTCCCACTCCCACCACAGCATTTTTGGATGAAAAGCCGCTGCTGTTTGCAGTTGTGTGATGGACTCGCTCGTGCGTGCTCTGCCATGCTCGAGACATCTGTGTAATGAGTTTGTTCCAGCCTCAGCGCTCTTCTGCCCCTCACTTCGGCTCCAGCAGCTCTCGCTTTCTCTCCTGGGATGCTGCGATTCCGGGCTGGGGAGAGCGGGGTTGGCCCAGCTCTCCCCAGGACCGTTTGAGATGCTCTCATGTGCTTCGCTTCCTAATCACTGGAATGTATTTTTTCAGTTTTTTTTAAAGAGATTAACGAGCAGTTCAGACTAATCTGAAGTGACTCACTGGGTGCAGACGCGCCGTGTTCGCACGCGGTGTGGATCTGCAAGGGGAAGTCTGGCTCAGGGTGGCATTTCTCCTGACTCAAGTGCTGCCATTCATGGCTCAAAATGAGGACCCAATGACTCCCCAATGCCAGACAGCATTGCATGAAAATGAGACGAAAAAGTAACTTTAATCTGGTTGTCTTTCCACTGGTGCTGCTCCGCGCCAGCTGAATTTTGCACAGATTTAAGGGAATGAGCTCACCTATAATAATTAGCATAGAGCAATTTCCTTGTGGAACAAGCTCTTATCTTGCCAGGGACTAAAGTGCTTTTTCTTCCCTGTGACCTTTGCTTCGCTGTCTTCTTGGGGCGCATCTCCTGGTGAATAATGGAAAGCGATGCCGCTTCAAAGAGCATCTTGTTGCCAAGGGAGCTGCTGGTCCCCGTCTGTTTGTATGAGCGAGACGGGAGCCCATCTCGAACGACGGCAGCTCGCCGTGGCAGGCTCTGAAGGGACATTGCACTTCAGCCTTTGCCCAAGGAGACAATGTGGGTTGTGGCAAACACTGCAAGGACCATTGAGGCTCGAAAAGGGACTGAAGTGGAGCCAGGGGGTGAGATTTTCCAGAACCAGGAGCAAAGAAGGGTGAGACTTTCTGTTCACTGGGGCAAAACTAGGTGTGAAATTCTTAATACCCCCCTCTGAAGTTCATTTTAACTCGGGCAGACAGACTGGTTTGCAAGGTCTCCGACATGGTGCATCAGAGATTGGACTTAGGCAGCTGCGGATGTTGCAGCCACTGGGTCTTTTCCCCATGGGAGTTTCCCTCATCCTACAGGAATGGAGCGGTGCTGCTTGGGGATGCCACAGGGCTGGGCAGTCCCTGCTTTGCCTTGAGGTGCCAAAGCCATCACCAGGTTGGCTATGTCGCTGCACCTTTGAAGAGCACAAGCGGTGCCAGATTGTGCTTTCATGGCTGAGATGATGGTGTCATGGTTTAGAGGTGGTTCCTTCCTCCTCTTTTTGCTGCTTTAGCGCAGTTTTCATGCTGCAGCCAACACGTGCTCACCTGGATTTAATCAGGTCCCACTGCTCGACCCTCTTGCAGCCATTGGATTCAGCCAGATCTGCAGGGAGGAGCTGAGAGGATTTTAACGGTGTGCCAGCTGCTTCATTCATCACCTGTTATTCATATGTGAGACCAACCTGGAAAAGCAGAGCCCTGTGGGCACCGTGAGGGGCTGGAGATCTGTTCCTGCAGGACAGGGCTGGGCATCAGAGCAGCCTCAAGGCTGAGTGATGACACCTCCGGTTGGTCCCACAGGGACCTGGTGAGCACAGGAGCAGCAGATGAAGCTTGCAAGGAGGACGTTGCCAAGCGGTCGATCCATCGCCCGTGAATGCATCTCGTGAGGGTCAAATCCCACATCACGCTGAGGTTATTTGCTGGCACAGTCACGTTGGGGAGGAATAGCTGAAGAGGAGAGCTGTGCTGAGCAGGGCAGGGAGACTGCATGGCAGCAACGGCTCTTTATAGCAACAATAAGTTATCTGGGCCACGTTTCAGCCTGCCTTTCTGAAGCTTTTCTTTTGGTCTGTGCCTTCTGATGGCGACATCCAGCGGGGACAGGCTTTTAGCAGTGTCTTCTGCCATGGATGTTGTTTTTTAGTGAAATGTTTTTATTTCTATGCTGTTTAAGAATGGCTTTGGGAAGAGCTCACGGCTGCTCACCCAGCCCCAGGAGGCCTTTCCAAGGGGACTGGTTTGCCATCACACACGGTGCAGGCACCGGGGAAGAGGGAGCCTGTGGCCACTGGCCAGGCCACCTAGGGAATAACTCCGTGTCTCCATGGGAACTCAGAAAAGGAGCATCCCAGTGCCTGGATGAGCAGTGGAGGCAGTGGCAAGGGTGTTGGGCTAGGGATGTGGGCAGTGAGCTAGGAATGCAGCAGGGATTTAGGGATGCACATCGGCGCGGGGGACGCGCTGCTTGCTCTGGCCTCTCCTTCCATCCTCCCACCACAACCCCCTACCCTCAGCCACGTCCCATGGGCTCTTTTCCTACAATTGTGCAAACTCGGAGTCAAGCAGAGGGTGGATTTTTTCTTTCTGATAGTCCAGGAAGAAGTAGGGTTGGGGCTCCCCACCTGGGGCTTTTTCCCGGCACCGTGCTGGCAGGGATCCCGCTGCATCCCACTGGATTCTTCCACAACAACCAGACCCGATGCACTCACGGGCAGGCGGTGGGGCAGGATGTTGGTCCAGCCCGCTTTGCTGCTGGTCTCACTCCAAGGGGCATCTCCGATGGGATCCCATCTGGCAGCTGCTCTCTGAGGCTTTTAGTGCTGGTGCTGCGTGTGGGATGGGAGGCAGTGGGAATCGCTTCCCTCACAGCCAAGGGCAGGGAAGGATAATGGATGGCGGATCCCGCTGCAGATGTTGGCACAGATGGGAATGCTGAGGAGCCCTCCTGGTGCACTGCCCCATCCCAAATGTATGGCAGGATTCACTCCTCCCACTTGCAGATCCAGAGGGGAATGGAAGGGTTAATCTCTTGCCTGCCAGAGACCTGCCTGAGCCTCGCTGATCAGGAAAGCGTGGATGGGAGCTTGCTCCATGGGGACCACTGGGAGTGCATCACTAACTCTCCACATGACAGGCTTTTGGCAGCTGGAAAATTGTGAAAAACACACACAACATTTAATGGTCATTGAGTGCCTTGCCTGGCAGGGGTGTGTGGTTGTTGTGGGCACCATGTTCCCCTGTGCTCCTGGGATGGCACATCCCTGTTTTTCAAGAGATGAGACAAGATAGATTATTATGGCCCTGTGAAGCTATTTCTTGGGAAACTTGGGTTGCAAGATCAGCCGTGGCCTCTCAAGGGGAACCCGGGTCATTCTCCTTTTCCCAGGGGAGCTCTGGCCATGCGTCATCGTGTTTATCCTCCTTCCTCACTCAACAGCAGGACAGGACATGGGTCTGCTTCAAATTATAACTAAAAGCCCTGGGGAGCGTGGGTTGGTGGTGCACAGGGAGCTGCCTGCACAGGGACTCCCTAGGGCTCGCACATCAATGCTGTGACTTGGGGGGGTCACAATTCAACCCCCAAATCTCAGCACTTCTTCCCTGATGCCTGCTGTCCGGGTGTCCCAACCCCTTCCCTCTCTCCTCTTCTTTCCTCCCTTTTCTCTCTTCCCTCGTTCCTGGCCTGTTGCTGTTGCTCTGCTCTTTCACTCAGCCTGTAACGCCAGACCTCTTGGTGAGCCCGAGCAGCCAGGACGGGGACCTGGGCTCAGCGGATCCCGAGGACAGAGGGAACTGGACAGGGCGGCTGGATTTCCTCCTGTCCTGCATTGGCTACTGCGTGGGCCTTGGAAATGTCTGGAGGTTCCCGTACAGGGCTTACACCAATGGAGGAGGTAGGTCTGTCCCTCACTGAGTTGGGCTGGTGGGACTTGTGTCCATCTAGATACTCCATCTCCCGCTCAGGCCTAGGAAAAGGCATTTGTCATTGTGGGGTGAAGTGCAGTGGGCACCAGGAAGGCCTCCTGTCTGTCCTCCTCTGCCCCCCATGCTTGTTGTAACGTGTTATCCAGCTTATGAACTTGGTAGCCACATGTGGAAAGAACTCCCTAGCCCATCTCTGCACTCATGGCCTTGGTACAATCCCCAGTGCCCGGCCCTTTAGTTAACTGATTGCCACCCTGCAGCTTGGGTCCTTCACTTGGGAACTTCATAACTGGGCATCGCCCTTGGCTTCCAACAGTGCCTTTACCTGGTGTCCTCTAAAACTCAGCAGGATCCCATGAATGCTTCCCAAATATCAAGGGATGAGTATGAGGCTTTAGCAATGCTGGACTCAACAGTGATGGGGCAAGGTGACCATTTTTTGGGGCTATTTCCAGTGTAATAGTTTGCCACATGCTGTAGTAACTGGTAAATTTGCCAGGATATTTGCAAGAGATTCAAGAAAAAAAGTGTACGAGCGTGTGGGAAAGCATGATAACATGTGAATCACCTCCTCCTCTTCCTGCATCAACCACACATTCTCCTCCAGGAGCTCAACAACCTCCCGGTTCCGGGTGCTCGCAGCACATTCTTGGGAAACCGAGGCCAGGGCTGGTGAAGGCACAGGAGGCTGCGTGCTCCTGGCTGAGTCACTGCTTCCTGCTGTGATAATGTCATGGATGGGCTGTTTCTGCATATGGGCTGCAAAATTGTGCTTCTGGCCATCACTGTGATGGAGAGGGAAGGTCTTGCAAGCTCAGAGTACACCCCTGGGGTCCTGAACTCGTGCTAGCAGCAGTGACAACAGGGTTCCAGCTGAAATATGGTCTGTTAACTGCACAGTGAGGACCTAGTTGGACTCCATCTCTTGATGGATAGGAATGCCCACAGGGCCAAGCCTGAGACGTAACAAGACAGTGCCACTCTTCACCAGCATTACAATGAGCTACTGGCCCTTACAACGTTCCAGGTTTTGGTGCAAAATATTCTATATCCCTCAGGCCCTCAGATGTGGTATGAATTGTATTCCCTGTCATGGATGGGCTTCAAGTGTTCAATCTGTGTTAATTTCTGGGGGGAATTGCTTCTTGCAGGCGCATTCCTGGTTCCTTATTTCATCATGCTGGCCATCTGCGGGATTCCCATCTTCTTCATGGAGCTGTCGCTTGGACAATTCTCCAGCCTGGGGCCGCTTGCTGTCTGGAAGATAAGCCCTCTCTTTAAAGGTGCATGAGTGAAACCCAAGTCTTCTTCAGAGCCTCTCGATGAGGACATAGATCTACAACATCATCCTGTGATCTTCAAGCTCTTGTTAGAAACAAAGGCTAAATCTTGGGGGAAGGTGGAGCAGGCTGGACTTCTGGGTTGAGCATTTCAGTAGCTGCAAGATACAGTGTAAGATCTACCAGCCTTCAAAGGTTCTTGACATCATGATCAATTCCAGAAACTGTATGAATACTATTAAATCATATATATGGTCCAAAATATAGCATATATAACCAACATATTATAATGGAAAATAATGTAAAGCAATGACTGTTATAAACAAAGGTAAGAATTAAAGGAAGGTCAGATCAAATATGTTTACTCTCAGGATTGAGCTAGAGTAAAATCGTTTGGCTGATTCAATAGTTCATCAATTCTTATGCATTCAGAGATGGCATGTGCAGGACTGGCTGTCCAGATGGCATAACTGCAATAAAAGGCTTCCATCCAGGCAGATGAATCTCTAGGTTGGAGCTGATTAATTATCTGAGTGCCAAAAATCCAATATTTGACCCTGCCTTGGGATGTGCTCTGTTCTGGAGATATGGCTCACCCCTTTATCTTCTCCTTCCTCCAGGTGTTGGCATGGGCACGATCCTCATCGTCTCCCTGGTGGCCATTTACTACAACATGATCATTGCTTACGTTCTCTTCTACCTCTTTGCATCCCTAACAAGTCACTTGCCCTGGCAGCATTGCGGCAACTGGTGGAACACCGACCTGTGCTTGGACCATCACGTCATGAAGGCAGGAAACGCCTCCTTCCCTGTCAACATCTCCAACACTGTCAGCCCCAGCGAGGAGTACTGGAGGTAGAGAGGTTGGCCTGGGGTGGGTGTCCCCCTGGGGACCAAACTCTGATGGGTCTGGGAGTGACAGGGCTGTGCTGTACATCCCATGGCATGGGGGGCACGCACGGGTGCCCGGCGGGGATCTCGCTGTGTGGATGTATATGACATCTCAGCTTTGTCCGTGGGATCGCACAGGTTGGCTGGCTCCATGTTCTCCTGTGAGCTGATCTGCCCTGAGTAGCTCAATTCCAAGGGGTGTTGCAGAGGCAGCCCGTTGTCTTTGCACATCTCCACTGCAGGAGACTTGTACTGCAGTGGTGCCTCCTTGGCAGAGAATGAGGGATTGGGAGGCCCCCGGATGGCAGGTGCAGATGGGAGGTGTTCAGCTATGCTGAAGTCTTGGAGGAGGTGAAAACGTTTGATCTAGTGTGGCTTTTCTGCCCTGGAGATATGTTAGATTGAAATGCATCCTGTGTCTGGACCATCCATGATTTTATTCTTGACCACCAGTTTGCCCCTGCAGGGCCATTAATACATGGTGAAAAATCACACCAACTGCTCCTCTTCCCCTGGCAGAGAGCTGCCAGCTCCCTGTTGCTATCTCATTTTTATATATATATACATTTGACATGGTTACTTTCTGCAGCAGAGGAATTGCTCAGTTCAGAGAAGGTCGCTGGAAGATGTGGGGTGTCCCGTGTGCTGAGGGAGGGTGACCATGGCTGCTCACTAGCGGTTCTCTTTTCGCCCTAGTCGGTATGTCCTGCACATCCAAGGGAGCTCTGGGATCGGGGATCCCGGGAGGATCCGCTGGAACCTGTGTCTGTGCTTACTCCTTTCTTGGACTATTGTGTATCTGTGCATCCTAAAGGGAGTGAAATCCTCTGGTAAGGTAAGGACCGGAGTCATCAGTCACTGCCTTTCTGCTTTAAGGGGGATCCACTTGGAGGATCAACGTGGTCTCTTTGGTGACCTACAGTGAGGCCCAAAATGTCAATAACCTCTGTACGCCCAGGAAATGCCAGTGAAGAAAATAAGCAATGTTTTCTGGATGCAGACTGCTTATGGAATGACTTGCACATGTGGACAGTGGTGGTGGTGATGCCCATAGCCTTGCTGGATCACCAGGACCCTGCTGCTGCAGGGCTGTGCTCTGCAAAGCGACTTTCAGTCATGGAGACGGGGTGCTGAGGGGATGAATGTGCCCAGGTCTCATTCCTGGCTCTCCAGCTGCCTCTGCTCTCCTGCAGGTCGTGTATTTCACTGCCACCTTTCCTTACCTCATCTTGGTGATGCTGCTTGTCCGCGGTGTGACGTTGGAGGGGGCCTGGAAGGGCATCAAGTTTTATCTCACACCACAGTTTGATCACTTGTTGTCTTCCAAGGTGAGCAGGAGCTGCACTTCCTTTGGGAGCTTCTCTCCCAATTTGGAAAGATCCATCTAGTGGCTCATGGCATGGTGGGGATCTTGTACAATTTATTTAAAGCACTAGAATTAATCTTGTGTCCTCTGCAGCACAGGGGAGAGCACTCTGTGTCCCTATAGCTGCCTGTCCTTTCTGGCCATTTCCTTGATCCAAAGCCCTCTTGTTTTGGTTGCTCCCATGGCAAATCTACTTGGTGTTGAGGTTGTGTTACAGCGTGGCCTCCACACCCTGCCTATATCCGCTTTCCAAGTGGCACAATCCCGTGCCTGTGTTTCCGGCTTGGGACACCACGTACTCCCTGCTTCCCCTGGGCGCCTGAAACAAGCAGAAGAGCCCAGCCCTGGCGATGGGCTGAGAGGCGCCCGGCTGTGATTGGGTTGGCCGTGGCCACTCTGTTTTACCCAAGCAATCGTGACATGCAGAGCAGGGAGTTTCCTTGCGTCAGCCTTGTTGGTGGCAGACACCTCCCTGTTTTACAAGGGTGCTTGAGGCCACGCTGGGCTGGCTGTAAAACACTCTCGCTAGCCTTTCCACTAGCCACATTCAGAAAAGTGAGTGCAGTAGCAAGGAAAGTAAAGCCATTGCTCCCAGGAAAATTGCTCACTGAGCTCTGTATGGAAAAGCCCAGACCCAAGACCGATAGTCTTTGAGTGCTGGGAGGGCTGGAGAGACACACAGGCAACCACACTGGGGGAATCTTGAGAACCTTTTCTCATCCACTCTTCCTTGGGGAAAGATTTCTAAGTCACTTCTCTCTTCAAATCTGTTTCCTTCCACCAGGTGTGGATCGAGGCAGCCCTGCAGATTTTCTACTCGCTTGGTGTAGGCTTTGGGGGCCTCCTCACCTTTGCCTCGTACAACACTTTCCATCAGAATATCTACAGGTGAGAGCCAGGTATTGCCTTGCAAAAATCAGGAAAAATCTCAGCTGGTGGCTTCAAGACCAGCAGTTGTGCTTGATGCAGCACATGGTCACACTGTGGTGAACCTTGCTCTAGCACCATGCAGATACCATGTAGCTTAGAATCCTAGAATCCTAGAATCATTATGGTTGGAAAAGACCTTCAAGATCATCAAGTCCAACCATAAACCCTTTCACATCATGCCTGCCAAACCATGTCCCTAAGTGCCTCATCTACATGTTTCTTGAGCCAGGGATGGTGACTTTATTGGCACACTTTATTGGGAAACCTATTCCAAAGCTTCATCACTCTTTCCATGTAGAATTTCTTCCTAAAGTCTAACCTGAAGTCTCTCCTCGTGCAACTTGTCCTATGAATAGTTATTTTGGAGAAGAGATGGACCCTTACCTCACTACAACCTCCTTACAGGAAGCTGTAGAGAGCAATAAGGTCTCCAACTTACTCTCAAACAAGTGATAAGGTTTCAAACTACACATGGATGAGCTGCACTTTGGGGGCCCTCACTAGAAAGAAAAACAGCCCTGGAGATCCAGCTGTCGTAGGAAGCACTGGCTCAGCAGATGCTGCTTAGCAATGAGGCAGGATTCCAAAACATCCAAAGGCAGATTTCACGTTTTCATTGCTGTTTTCTCCATGTTAGCAAAGATTATGTCATAAATGCAAATATTCATATTATAACACAAATGGAAGCCTCATCATTTGGTATTTTTTCAGTTATATTATAACCTACTTTCCCTTCACACTAGGATGTCACAGTTTATCTTGCACAGGTTTGAAAGAGATTAGAGGGCTCTGTGGAAGAAAAATCTCCTAAACATCAACACTATCTGGTTCAGAAGTGTTGGGCTGCAGGTGCTGAAGGGTAGAGTCAATCATGTTTGTCCTGTCCCTACCATCTGTTGCAGACCCTTGGCAATGGAGAATTCTTATTATGTGCTTATTTCAAGAGGAAAAGCAAGCTTCCAAGGAACCCCTGAAAGTGACCCATGTCATTAGATACAGGCTCCTTTTCCCCTGTGGAAACTATATATCGAGAGGCCCAGTAG
This sequence comes from Crypturellus tataupa, assembly GCA_034781795.1. Taxonomy (NCBI): domain Eukaryota; kingdom Metazoa; phylum Chordata; class Aves; order Tinamiformes; family Tinamidae; genus Crypturellus; species Crypturellus tataupa. The sequence continues at coordinate 3,522,461 of JAWLRI010000995.1, read as the reverse complement.
AAGAATTATGGCATGTGGACTGGCAAAGCTACTCTGCACTGCTGTAGCATGGGAAGCAGAGGGTATGTTCAGAGCATCTGCTTTCTCCTCTGTAGGGACACCTTCATAGTGACCCTGGGCAACGCCATCACCAGCATCCTGGCTGGATTTGCCATCTTCTCTGTTTTGGGATACATGTCCCAGGAGCTCGGGGTCCCTGTGAACCAAGTGGCAAAGGCAGGTAAGGCCAGATCAATACTTTTCGCCATGACCTTTGTCTGGATGCCTGTGCCCACTTTACTGGGCTCTCCTCTCTCCCATCCCTTCCGTGCCTGGCACTGTCACCCCCTTTTCACTCTAGTGTTCTTTGCTTCCCCTAGGTCCTGGCCTGGCCTTTGTGGTCTATCCCCAGGCCATGACAATGCTTCCCCTCTCTCCCTTCTGGTCTTTCCTGTTCTTCTTCATGCTGCTAACCTTGGGCCTGGACAGCCAGGTAAGGACAGAGCCCTACAAGCCAGACACAGTGTTCAGGCAGCCCAGGGGGCTCAGGGAACCTTCTTTTCCCCTGTGTGCAGTTTGCCTTTATGGAGACCATCGTTACAGCAGTGACAGATGAATTTCCCTACTATCTGCGACCAAAGAAAGCTTTTTTCTCGGCTGCCATCTGCATTGCCCTCTTCCTGATGGGGCTCATCCTCACGACAGAGGTAAGGGTGTGGGGCTGGATGTTTCATGGGGACTCTCTCACTTTATGGCGTGCTCAGGGCAGGGGCCAGGTTCATAGAGATATATTGCATCTGCTGACAAGGTTGGGCAGAGATGACCAGTGAGCTTGGTTTACTGGGGATGTGAGGTCCCAAGGAGAATGACACAGAGTTATCACATCCCTGTACAATCCCACATGGGGATTAGGGACTCCCGATGGTGCTCAATCTTCCCCAGTGCCCATGAAGGGCTGATGGGACACATTCCTATAGGCAAGAGGACGTGGCTGGTGGTTTATGGGGCACTGCTCTGAGTCTTCCTGGAGACGCTGGCTGCTGTGTTTTGCTTCTGCAGGGTGGGATGTACTGGCTGGTCCTGCTGGATGATTACAGTGCTGGCTTTGGCCTCATGGTGGTGGTCATCACTACCTGCATCGTGGTGACACGTGTCTATGGTAAGGGAGGGGAGAGTCTGTCTCCCCAAGAACGTTGGGAAGAGGAGGCTGCCTGCCCAAGAGTAGCAGGGTGACAAAGGGAGAGATTATGGAGACAGATGGGCAAACTAGCAGCATTGCCACGGAAAACTGAACACCTCATCTCCAAACTCTTGTTTACACATGACCTTTGCTGGATTCCCCTTCCTAGAGATGTCTGGGGCACTGAGAGTGGTTCCTGAAACAGCACTGCCTGGATCACCCCATCCTGCCTCTCTGATACAGCAAGAGAGAGATGTTTCTTTGCTGGAAAGGAGGATTCAAAACACAGCTCTTGCTGTGCATGTCCTTGGACAGGGCTGATGCATGGCAGCCTTATATAGGATTTGGTTATGCTGGAACTATCACGGTTACTCAGTTCATGTCTTCTTCCTCCACCAGGCATTAAGAGGTTTTGCCGAGATATTCACATGATGCTGGGCTTCAAACCAGGGCCCTACTTCAGAGCCTGCTGGATGATCCTGTCGCCAGCAACGATGATGGTAACTGCTTGGTTTGAAGGATTGGGTGGTGCTGTAGTGATGCCATTTCCTCTGGGATGACCTCCCAGTGTGACAAGTCGCTCTCCTGGCACCTTCTCCTGCTTTCTGCAAGGCCCAGGGGATCTTTCTGGTTTTCCTGGGCTCTGCCTGAGTGAAACTGTAGAGGGACCTGGAATGACATTGCTTTTCCCCAATCCTGCAGGCTTTGCTGGTCTACAACATCATCAAGTACCAGCCCTCTGAGTACGGCAGCTACCGCTTCCCTGCTTGGGCTGAGGTCTTGGGCATCCTCATGGGACTCTTCTCCTGCTTGATGATTCCCGCAGGCATGGTGTTGGCTGTGCTCCGAGAAGAAGGGACACTGTGGGAGGTAGGAGTCCTGCTGCTGCCGTGGAGCACACTATAAATACTAGTGGGTGCTGGGGGAGAGGACTATGAGCCCCTGCCAGGCCTGCATCCACCGCCAATTCCTGCATCCCATGTCCTGGAGATGTGCATCCCAGTCCCTCCTTCCTGCTCAGTAAGGAATGGGCAGCATGTGCCAGGGCATTTCTAGCAAGGTAGGCACTGTGTCACAGTGCTTCCCATGGGGAGCCCCATGGATGCTGCCCATTCTGCATGGGCAAAAACAGAACAAGGAGGGTATCACATCAGCCTAGCAGCCTGGCAGCCTCAGCTGGCGAAAAGGGAAGAGGCTTTGGGCTGAGACAGCAGCCAAGGCAGGCAGCTGCTCCCAGCTCCCCGGGCACCACGAGGTCCCATTCCAGGGCAATGCAGTGCCCAGCCTCACGTGAGCTCCGGCTCTGCAAGCTGGGTGCTCTCCTGTCCCATCTCGGTCTTCCATCCCCAGCTGTCCTGTGCTGCTCTTCCCAGGCTGCTCCAAGCAGAGACAAGGGAGCTGGTGCCCTCCCCAGGCAGCAGCCCTCCCCGGCAGCCACCTGAGCTGCCATCTGGCTGGGGACAGTCTTGATCTGGGGTGGCATCGACAGCCACCACCTCGGCTGACACGAACCTCGTGCTGGAGCAATCCAGCCCTGTGCTGCTGTGCACAGAGCTGTGCATATCCCACAGCCCTCCTGCCCCTGGCAGGGCTGTGCCTAGGGACGAGGGGCTCCACAGTGCTAGCAGAGCCATGTTTTGGACAAGACCATGGAATGACCTAAGGAAACAGCTGGGAAAGGTATTTCCTGCACAAAGAACCTTGCAATAGGCCCTGCCAGCCCTCTCCACACTGTTACACCAGGCACTTATGTGCAGCTGCCTTCTCAGGCAGCCTTGGGCCAGACTGTTGGTCTCATCCCATCTTCTCCAGCGGCTCTTTCAATCCCCAGTGTCTAGCAGAGCAAAACTGTTGCTAGAGGAGTTGGGGAGACTGTAGACACAGGGTGGTGGCTGAGGAGCAGAGCAGGGGCTGGTGTGACAGCAGGAGCCTTATTCCCCCCACCTCTGCCCTCTCGCAGCGGATCCAGCAAGCCAGCCGGCCCACTATGGACTGGGGCCCGTCGCTGGAGGAGAACAGGACTGGCATGTACGTGGCCACCCTGGCCGGCAGCCAGTCCCCCAAGCCGCTCATGGTGCACATGCGGAAATACGGAGGCATCACCAGCTACGAGAACACGGCCATCGAGGTGGACCGGGAGATAGAGGAGGAGGAGGAGGAGGAGTCCATGATGTGAGGAGTCCTGGAGCCCCAGGGAATATGGGGGGTTGTTCACCCCAAAACTGGCACAGGTCAGGCTGGCCTGGGGAGGCCGTGCAGGGGGCAGTCTACTGGCCTTGTTGCCACCAGCTCCTCGCGAGGACAGGGCTGCTGCTGGGTCTGCCGTTCCTCGAGGTGTTCCTGTTCAGTGTGGTGAGCTGTGTGATGCATCTGTGCAGTCCTGTGATGGTGTCTAGTGCAAGTGTCCGGTTGTCCCCATCCCACCCTCGGCCTCAGCCCGTGCTCAGCAAGCAGGCAGGAGAGGACCCTGCGTTGCCCTCCCTTTGCAGGGATGCTTGGGGTGGCACGAGGTGGGGAGGATGAGGCCCTCTGTGTCCATCTTCTCTCTGCTAATGCATATTTAACTCCAGTGATCCACAAACACGTATGAGAAAGGACTGTGTTAACATCCTCCGAGGAAGGCGCGTGTCAGGGTGCTCTGCCTACACAGAGGTGCTCCAGGACAACAAGGGCTGGTCAGTGTCCAGAGAATGAAATCTGACCTAATAAATGAGCAATCATTGAACAAAACAAAAGCAGAAGCTTTAGGAACAAAACAGCTGGGCCCTTCCAAGTGTGTAGGTCTCCCCAAGACCTTGGCAGGTCGGGGTAGCCGTGCTTTGCAGACCTGGGCCATGCTGGAAGGACAGGAACAGGATGGGTGACCCATTCCTCGTGCACACAGGGGCTCAGGTCTCAGCTCTGAGCAGAGCCAAAGGAGGCTCCCCGCTGGATTTTGGGGCAGCTCAGCCCAGACCCCATGTTACGGGGAAGCTGTGATTCTGCTGTGCGGCAGCCCCGTATCTGGGTGTCTGAGCCCATCTCCTGCAGATGCTGCTGGCCTGGAGGATGCCAGGAAGGTCCTGGCTGGGACTGTCTGGACCCAAAGCCACCCATCCCCACTGCCCCAGTGTTGTGTGCACCCTTCTCCCTGTACATTGTCGATTATCCATTAAAAAGCAGCGTGTGATTCCATGCTACTGGTAAGGTCCTCAATGTGCAAACATCGTCTCCTGCTTGGGGAGAGGAGCATGAGAAAAGCACATCAAAGGGGGCTTCCAGGAACAGAGGGACACCGATCCCCAGGGCTTTGTCCTGCAATTCTGTATCCTGGTTAGGTGAGAGTCAAAACCCAGGTTAAAAAAGGAAACTGGGTTTTATGCCTGGTCCCGGCCACCTCCACGTCCATCCTCATTCCCGCACAAGCAGTGACCGCTTTCCGCATCCCCCTCTCCGGCAGCCCTGCACCCACCATGGCCCTAGGGCAGGTGGTGGCTCTCCCAGGGGTCCCCAGCTCTGGTACCATCTTCCCCCATCCCCTGCGGCCCCGGTAGAGCCCCCTTGTTGGGAAGCACCTTCGGCCGCTAGCCCCCGAGTTAATCATTAGAGCTGGCCATAAAAGTGTCGCTGATGGAAAGTTCAGGCTGGGGAGCGGGGAGGGCCGGCCATAAACATTTATGGCCCCAATGAATCCCTCGCTCTAACCTTGACACTATTTGCCGAGCGGGAGGCCCCGGGAGGTCACGGTGCTGCCCGGCTGCTGCCGTGGGGGCTGCCCGCCATGGGGAGGCACGTGGGGGTCTGCCCTACGCGATGCTGTGGCAGGAAGAGGAGATGCCTTGGTCTGAGCGAGGGAACGGCCCAGACTTGGTGAGGAAACGTTTCCTGAGTGCTGAATCGGCGGTTGAAGGTCTGAGCTGCTTTTGCAGGCAGAGCACAGAGCTGGTCCACGTGCCGCCCACGGCTTTGCAGCCCGTCTGCTCCGGCCTCCGCGTGAGTCTGCGCTTGTTCCCTACCCACACGGGGTCCTGGCTGCATTCTCTGAATTCCCCCTGTAATCCCGGGATGCTCTCTGCCGGGCTCTCTTGGCAGCTGTGATGAATGGGAGAGGTGCTGCAGAGCCAGGGGAAGGGCAGGGACTGCAGCTGGGGCCACGGATACAGCAGAGAATAAGGCAGAAAGGAGGAAAAATACAGGAAAAAGGTGACAGGGGCTTTTGTGCCCCGGTGTATGTGTGGCCGTGCATGGAGTGATGACGCTTGAGGGCAGCAGAGCAGGGCAGGATGCTCTGGTTAGGCTCATGCATTTGAACCCAGCCCCTGGAATGGGCCCTGGGGCTTTGCTTTGGCCTCCCTGCATCCCTCTCTCATGCCAGTTCAGCTCCCTCTCAGCGTTGGGGGTTTCTCCTGGATTTTAGCAAGGCTCTTCTGCACGGCCAGTGCTGCCAGGGGGGCAATGGTGCTCAGTGTTGGGGACCCCAGGATCCCTGCTGTGCCTGGGTATGCAGAGGTGCCGCTCTGCCCCTCGCCGCTGCTGGAGCTCCCGCTCCCAAGCAGGACCGGGAAAAGTGGAGGCCACGGGCACGGTCTTTTGGTGACATCTCGTGGGCCTGCCGCACCATTGCAAGGCAGCCAGGAGGAGCCCAGGGTGCCCCTGCACCCCAACACCTGCACCCCGGGGAGGAGAGAGGGTCTGTGAGGGGCTGCCCTCAAAGCTGGGTGCCCAAAGGAGAGACAAGGCAGTGGCAGGCGGCCCGGCAGTGACGGAGAACCACCCGTTTCCATGCTCAGAAGTTTGTAGCTATTTATTGCACTTGAACACCAAGAGTAAAACAGACACTCGCCCCAACCCCCCTATCCCTCCCCGTCCCCCCGCCACCCTCCCAAAAACGCAGCGTCGGAGCGGAGCAGTGATCATTCACAGCCACAGGTTCCAAAAACAAAGGGAAAAAAAGAAATGAAAACACCTCCCAACACTACCTCCCCAAGCCCCTGATGAATCCAACACGGTCACACTGCTCAACAGTTCGAGTGCACGTACAAAAGAGAGAAAAAGGCTTCAGCTGCAACCATACGGAGGTACAGACACGAAGAGAGCTGCCCCCTCCCCGCTGTCTGAGTTCTGTTACATGACAAAGCTTCATATAGTCTTAATATTTTTTTTTGCAATCATCTTAAATAAATATTTCCATAGAGATTTCCTGTATGTATATATATTTTATATATATTATATATAAGAGATCTCGTCTTTTGTTTTTTTCTTAAACCACTGTTAATATATTTTCCCTGCTTGTCCAAAAAATGTTACAAAACCCCTAAAATTGTCCAATAGTTATAAAAAAAAAAAAAAAAAAAAAAGGATCAACAACCCTAAGACAGAAGGAGCCTCTCAGTATGCTCCCTCTCCACCACCCCCTCTCCCATTCCCTGGCATCACATTCCATATGGGATGCAGGTCTCGCAATGAGGAAGGACCTGCAGGCAAGTAGGGACTTCAACGAAGGGCAGAGGAGCTACAGGGTGGCCCTTGGGGACTGGACAGCCCCAGAGCTACCAGCCTCTCCTCTGAGGTGCCCACAAGCTGGTCAAGTCTGGGTTTGTCTTGTCTGGTACTCAAGAGCAGGGACCTGCTCAGGGATCATTTGGAAATAGGTGATGGTAAGAGGTCTATCCTGCTAGTGGAAGGACTTTCCCCCTATCACCAATACTTACCTCTAAGGATGAAGAGCAGGGTCTGGCTACCAAACCCAGACCATTTTTTAATGCTGGTTACATCAAGAGTACTGGGAGTGCCATGAGACGTGTCCTATGGCAGGGAAAAGGGTCAACCAGGTCCTTGAATGATCAAAGGTGATGACCAAGGGATCTTTCGCTTTTGCTCTGTCAGACACATGCCAGGATGTACTTTCAAACACAGCAAGAAGGTTTGCTGGTCCTCTCCTACAATGCTGCCATGGTCTGCAAAGCGGGCCACAAGCTCAATGTCATGGGTGGTAGGGGACACCTGGGAGAGCCAAGCTGTCCCAAGCCTCTGCTGAGCCTGGCTGGGCTGCCCATGGGCACCTTTGCCATTGGCTTCCAACATTGCATCTCCACAGGGTGAAAATTTGCTGAAAGTGAGGGGAGAGGAAGCAGGTTTGGGGTCAAGTGGGACTTTGATGCCTGGCAGATGGGACATTCCCCCTCAAGGGAGAAGGGCTGGGGTTAGGAGCAGAGCCTTTGCTCCCTCTAGATAAAGGTGGAAAAGAACAGAGTGGCCTGTTCCTCCAGAGGGCAAGACCTGAGAGATGATGATGTAACAGGCTGGACCTTGGTCCTGCCAGTTGGAAAGAGGAAATGGGCAACTCTCAACCCACACCTGGAGCTGGGAACCTGAGACCACTGTAGCAAGTGCTAGGGCTCAATTCTTTGTTGTGATCTGCAAAGAATGGAAGCAAAAATTAATCTGGAGGACTTTGAATTTTGATTTAGTTGGCCAGGCAACCAGGTAGGAGTCAGTCTATGTCACTGCTGGGAAATTAAAAGTGCCATGGAAGGATCTCTGGCCTCAAGGTCAATGGAGACCGAAGGTCCCCTTGTAAGAAGGTGGCCTCATCCATATTGCTTATTGGAAACATCCCCTGGACCTTGTCATCCTCAGAGCCCTGCTGAGATTGTTGGGGCAGTGCCAGCAGACACTGCCTAGCTTAGATGTAGGATGCAACCACAGTGTCCCTTGCACTACCACCCAAAGAAGGGCTATGGCAGTTGGCCTTCCTTAGCTGTCCTGTAGGTTTAGAAGAAACCAGGGAGTACAGAGGAAGACAGAGACAGAAGCTGTTCACCATGGCTGCTGAAAGAAAGGATGGTGGCTTATTCAGTGCTTATGCAGAGATGATCAGGGGATACAGAACCCTCCTCTGGAGAACCAGGGGTAGGTAGGGAAAGAAACCAGGCAGAACAGACCCCTAAAGTGCAGGTGCTTAATGCTGCCAGTGTGGGCAGGTGGTGGGAAGCTGGGTCTTCCTTGGTCAGGCTTCACCTTGACTGGAAGACTGAAAGGAGCTGAAACCTCAGACTCTGCTTCCCTTTGAACTGTATCTGGAACGTGTTGGGCATTGCAAGGACATCCAGCTGCCTCCAGAGATGATCTTAGGGAAGCCTCAGGACAGAGAAATCACCTCCAAGTAGACAGCTCAAAGGTATTCTGGAAACTTGGAAGATGTTCCCCTAGGAGTGATTGCCCAAAGAAGGCCCTCAGTGAAAGGAGACTGGATTAAACCAGAATTTCATCTATCATCCCTGTCACCCCACGTACCTCCCTTCTCAGGCCAGCCTCTCTCTCCTGTAGTTGTTGAAGTGGTTTCATGCTCACAGACCATCTGAACACACAGGTATCAGCAGCTCTAAAAAGAGGCTGAAGTCAGATTTGCGCTACAGTGTAACTCAGAGCGATGCCACGAGCACGAGGGAAGAGTCCTGGCCACCTCCTTCCTCATTCATCTCCCCCTGATCACCCCAAGTACTTCCAACATCCAGACACCATCAAGAAGTGGAAGAGGCACTCATGAGGGCTGGCTTCACCGATAACTCGGGAGAGGAGGACAGTGAACTATATAAGAGTAAAACCCGTTCTTTAAAAATGATAAAACTTCACCACTGTGTGACTATAAGAAGAAAAAGAGATTCATAAAAACACCCAAACTCTATCTTAAAAGCTAATCCTCTCCTTGCATGGTTGTCCCTGCTTAGACAGAGCTTTGGGGCTAACCCTTGCAAGCTGCACTGTCCAAAAGCACAGGACTACTGAGGTCATGGGGACACACGCTTGTGCCCCTGGAGAACCCGTGCGATTCCCCCCAAAAGGCATCTGCTACACACAGCCCCAGCAACGACTACCCCCTGCCCTGCACAGTAAGACAGGCTCAACAACTCTTCAAGACTGTTAATGCCCTGACAGTTTGGATTTCTTTCCCTCAATCCATCGGGAAAATATTTTTGCAGTCTGCAAGAATGTGGCTGTGTTTCGTGAGGCAGCCATCCCTGCCTAGACAGAGAGCAAAGCATTCAAAAATCACAGAAAAGGCAAAATACACAGTCAGAATTTACATGGAGAAAACATTTCCTTTTTTTTTTTTCTTTTTTTTTTCATCTTTTATGTCCAAAACAAGCTTTTTTTTTTGTTCATTTCTTTGTTTTTCAATACACGCACCATCTAGAAAGTTAAATGCCATGCAGACAAAGAGAGTGCAGTTAGAGAGTCCCCCAGTGGCAGCAGTGCACTGCAGTAATCCCACATCAACGAGCAAAGAAGTTCCAGTTGGAAAAAAGAGAACAAGAAACAGAAGGATTGCCAGAAGAATAACCACCCTTGCGCCTCTCGGACCTCTACCTGAAGGCAAAGAGGTGATACCAAAATTCCCTGTTCCAGCCTCATCTTCTATCCTGAAAACCACATGCCAATGACTCCTGAAGAGCCTCTGACCGGCTTTGCTGTTCAGGAAAATCCACGTGGACCTGGAAAGGGCCCCCTGAGGACATGTCTGCGCCACCTTTGCCCATCCAGGGCAACTGGAACGAGTCACAGTGGCCTCTCCACCACCATGAGCACCCGCAGAGCACAGGGTGGGAGACCCAGCTTGGGGCAGCCTCTGCCCCCCGGGCCCTGGGATGCAGCCATCGGGTCCCATTAGGAACGGCACTTCGTTACAACCCTACTCCAAAGGCAAACGAAACAAAAACCAGCAACACCCCCTCCCCAAAAAACCCACCCCCCATCCCAAACAGTTGAATGTTTCTAGTTATTACATAAAGATCCATGTCAGCAAATACTCAAAATCAAGTTACGAAATACACAGTAGGTTGTTTTCTTTTTCCTATAAAAAGGCATGCGCTCAAAGTAGAAGAGATAGCTAAAGGCTTGTTTGTTTCTTCAAAGCATGATCAGATTCCGCAGAGTTTTATTACTAAAGCTTGCATTCCTCGTCTTTGCTGGAAGGTGTTGCGTGGGCGATGACGCTTTGTATCTTCAATGGGTGGCCAGCTTGGCTGCTTGAGCACCAGCACTTCCAGCACTACGGCAAGGGCTGCGGTGCTCGGGAGAAGGTCCAGGTGCTGCATGCGAGGGGCAGAGGCTGGTGATCAGCAGGGGTAAGAGCTGAGTGCCAAGTCAGCTGGGGGTGAAGGATGTCGGGGAGAGAGGGTGCATGGAGTGATATATGTGGAGGAGAGCAGGCTACCACACCAAGCCCATCCTCATGGTGATGCTTGGCCACTGCTCAAAGAGCTGAGCTCTTCATTCCTGTAGCCATCAGTTCCTTCATGGGGCAGATGCAGCCCTGGGAAGAGGTTTCATACTCTTCCTCTCTTCTCCCTGCTTCTCCAATCCCTGCTCCCGAGGGATAAGGGAGGAAGGAAGGAGAACATCCCTGCTCATGCAGCATGCTGCCTGTCAGTAGGACAGCTCCCCAGGGCTAGGGCACAAACATGGTCACCCTCCTGGGAAGGAGTCAGCCTACATTCCTGGGAAAAGAAAATATAAAAGATAGGCCTTTACTCACCCATCCAAACAAATCCCTCCTTACCCAGGGGCGCCTGGAAGCTGAATTTTGCAATAATTTGAGATTTCTCAGTTGAGGCCACCAAGAAGTGACTACTCAGGCTGGGGAGAGTCCAAGGTGGGAGCAGGTGGAAGCCATGGCATCAAGGTAAGGGACCGTAGTGGCAGAGAGACCAAATCCTCTAGTGCCAAGAGATGGTCATTCAAGCCCCAGCCAGCATGGAGTGGCTCAAAACTGCCTCTGTGTGCTCCTCTTCCTTGGAGCCTTTGAGACTTTCAGCCGAGGTGGGGATGGAGCTAGAGGGCAAGTCCTGTCCCATTTCATGGGACGTGCTGTGTTATGAGGATGTGCAGGAGCCAAGGAATGCCATGCAGTGGTGAGTGGAAGCCTTTACCCCAGGCATGATTCTTCTCACTGGCCAAATAATAGTGTTGATTTTATATAGATACTTTTTCTTCTCTTATTTCATGCAGAGAAAGGGGGCCCAGCGCAAAGACCCTGGTGGGGCTGGCTGCAAAAGGTGGGATGGAGATTTCAGTTCAAAGTGTGTCATGTCAGTGGGACCATTGCGTGTTCATGGTGAGAAGCAAGAGGAATTCCAGCAGGAAACAAGCAGCAGAGCCAACAGCCAAGTCCCATGGGTGAAGAGTTGGAGGGGGTCTCCCCTTGGTAGTGAGTCAGTGACAAACCCAACACAGGTCGACCCACACTTCAGCTGGAAAACACAAATTGGGCAGAGGGTTTTTTCACTTTTGCTGTCCCATTGATGGGCCACGCTCTTCCTGCTCCCCCTGGCCATCCCCTCCCATGGCAATCACCATTGCTCCACCACGAGATATTGGGGGATCATCTCACTCCTTCTGAACCCTTGTAGCCCGCACCATCCCCTCCTCACCCCACGATTCCAGCCCCACCAAGCCCCAGTGCTGGTTTCTCACAGGGCTTACTGCGGTAGGACGGAGGGCGCCCCGGATCTGTGGAAGTGAACGATTTGCCATTTGCCATCCCGGCGGTGCCAGATGCGGGTCTCCTCCGACTGGGCCGTGCGGGGGATCCCTCCTGCGTCAACATACTGTGTGATGCGGATGTAGGCGATGCAGGCGGACTCGTCGCCCATCAGGTGGATGTGGGGGTTCAGGATCGTTGTGTGCACAGGCTTGCTGTTCCGGGACCACACTGGAAAGGGGACAAGCGTAAATGGCCTTAGGCAAGGGAAGGAGTTTTGTTCTCCCTATGCTAGTCACAAAACAGCTAACCAGACAGTTCCTCTACGATCCACCCCATCCCCAGCTGATCTAACATCCCTGATTCACCTTCTCCTGGGATCTTTCAAATCAGCCAGATATTCCGAGATGCTCCCCAAATCACCCTTACCCTCTTCTGTGCAGCAAGCTGATGGATGCCAAATGACAGAACAGGCTGTGGAAGGTGAAAACGGTCCCTTGAGAGGGGAATAAGCTACTTACGGTTTTCAAAGTAGAATCGATGAAAATCCAAGCCTTCCACTAGGTTTCCCAGAGCCTCAGGCTCAAAAGCAGTCATTCCAGGGTCACACATCTTCCTAAGGAGGCCATGTAGAAAGAGAAGGGGAGAGAAAAAGGAGAGGTTTATCACTGGTCCCATCATGAGAGCTTGCATAAACAAGATTCTGCAAAACCCAAACTACTTACGCTCAAGAAAACTTTCCATTAGTTTAGTTTGAAACTGAGGCATCTCAATGCAGAAATAGCTGTGCTTGCTACACCAAGCTGAAGGATTTGGGACGGGGAACTTAGAGCTTTTAGCTGTTATTGGAGAAGGTCCATGCTGCTTTGTTAGGCCCTCTCTGCATTTCATGGAGACAGGTTTCTCCATAAAGCAATTAAGAGCAGAAGTCTGATGCTATAAAAGCTCTCAGAGGACCTCTGTCCTGGCACTCTACAGGAAGCCTATACAGCTACATCCTTTCAGCTGGGTACCTCAAATGAGACAGGGTGAATTCAAATCATTTGCCATGTCCAATTAAACTTTCCCAAGATACTGTGCCGTCTTTGCAAGAGAAAAAAGAAAAACAGCAGGAAAAAAATGTAACTCTCTCTGTACTGAAATATCCCCACTGTTGCTCTCTAAGGCAGGAATCTAGACCTGAATTTGCTCAGAAATAGCTAATTAAACAGGCCTTGGCTACAGGAACATCAGCTCCCCGCATGGAAAACAGTAATCTTTCCAAGCACCTAAGGCAATCTGGATATAATAAGTATCATAGATGTAATGTTTCTTCCTCCATCATAAATCACACGTCTACATTATTCATCTTTTGCAAAACAGAAAACGGTCTCATCCATGGTTATGAGACCACAGAGACATGGCCAGTTAGTATGAAAGAAACCTTAGCTTTGGAAGCAGATGTCCCTTGACTCTCTTGGATCTTCTCTGTCCCCCAACTCCATGTCCCCATTCTGCACTTGACAGCAGTAACAGGCTGTGATTTTACAGGGAGAGCACGATTCCCTCGAGCTCAGCCTGCTATCAACCAGTAGGCCCCCACCCTGGCTCAAAATTGCATCACACTCACGTGTAGGACTCAAAGTCACCATTGCTTATTGCTTCAATCAGCTGCTCTGTTACTTTAATGATTTCTTGCTTCCGCACTGTTGGTTTAATGGAGAAAAAAAAACCAAAATATTAACGTTGCAATCTCTCAGAGATATTTTTTCTGCCTAAAAAGAGACCATCGGGGACCATCAGGTTAGCAAGAGGAATTGCAAAATGTGCAGGAAAGGGACTTAGAAACAGGTGGAAATGGGCTCCAGGTGAAAAAAAGACCAAAAGACTTTGGAGAGTCGGGGATTTTTTTTTTTTTAATCCTGTATTTTTCTCACTTCCTGAAGAGTGAGAGGGTTAATCACCAATGCTGAGCTGCCCTTAGCACAAAGAGATGGGATGTGTTGGTCTCAGCTCAATACTGGGCTATTAACTCTCATCAGGGACAACTCAGGGCAGAGCTGGGTCAGAGGATTCTTTCATTTGCATCTAAGAGAAGGGTCTCAGCTGCAGAGAAAAGGTGGGTGAACTGGTCAATGACCCAGGAACCCCAACTCCCCAAGGAAAAACAAGAGGGGAGACAGCAAAGGACCCACCATCATGTAGCTGGTTCCCTGGGCCTCCCATTGCATTCCCAGTCAGGGCTGGGCATGGGCCATGCTGCACGAGTGGGTCTGTCCTCCTCAGATGCTAAGGAGGGCTCTCAGAGACAACCCTGTGCTTTTTCATGAGGCTCTGTTTCAAACGCAAATAACTGGCCTTATTTTTTTTTACCATGGGTAATAAAATGGGAGGGGAAAAGAGTGCTCATACATGACAATCATTCATAAAAGAGGATATGGAGCCCCAGCCCATTTCTGAGCATTGGACTGAGCACCTTCTGCCTCTGTGCCCTCACTCATAGGGTACATGCACTAGGAGAACAAATGTTCAATTATCTCTGATGTCAGGCCAAAGTCTATCTTGCTTTGAGCCGAGTTCACTTCATTGAGAGACTTTACAAATTAGCACCAATAAATTATTGTCTGGGTTATTCTTAGAAAGCTGGCTCTGACTGCGGGAAGGAGAGTTGGAAAGAGGAAGGGATTTCCCAGGGAAGCTGGTCCCAAAGGGCCATTTATTTTGTCTCCAGCAAGTGACATTGCTTCAGAGACACACAGAAAAAGGCAGCAATTGGGAAAAGGGGGCAGAAGGATGGCGTAGCATCCCTCAAAGGTCCATACAAACATGTGCCTGATTCCAAGATACCTTCAGCCCATGTGATGCGATGAGGGTCACCACAAACTTTCCAAGTGGGCCACATGCTGTGCTAGCGCCACTAGCATGACAGTAGAGTATGAACAGCCTCCTCTGAGCCAGGCATTTTCTTGTCTGCTTTCAGGAACTCTTCCATTTTTGTGAGCACTCCCCTCCTCTCCAGCAGTGCTAGAGCACAACTGCTGATGGCAACATATCAGCAAGGAAACCACCTGCATTGGCCTCAGTCCATACTGGCATTTCATTCATAATGAATGAAAGCAACTTCTGAATACTCCAGAGGGATCGTCTGTGGTAGGTTTTGGCTTTGGACTAACCCCCCAAGCCTGCCCCTGTGAAACAGCCTTCCCCCCTCCCTGGACAACCCTCCCGGTACCTTTGGTGTCTTCATCTTCAATGGTGGTGTTAGTGCTCTCCGACGATTCCTGAGCAAAGAACAGAAAGAAAATGGGAAGGTGAGTCCGGTCTTCACCTTGCACAAGAAGGAGCTCATGTGTTTGACAGCCCCCCGAGTCTGACCCCACAGCGCTCAACTGTGCAAACGGACAGATACCAAGGAAAACGCCAGCAGGTTCAACCTGTCCTCAACCACAGCTCTCATGTAGCGATGGCAGAGCCCTCCCTGACTTCCACACCTTGTAGCCAAGGGCACAAGAGCTGGGCTGTGGAGGGTCTTGTAGGAACAGTGGTGCCTTTCCTACCAACGCCCGCGGGGACACAAACGGGGCAGGTCCAAGGGGCGTTTTGGCAGGTTCCTATGAGCGTAGCCAGAGGGGCAGGGAGAGGGGGCTGTGCAGGAGTGGAAGACACCACGTTGACCGTACAATAGAGAGAAATGTACAAATTAACAGCGAGGAGGAACTGGGATGAGAAAGAGGAAGTGAGGGGACTGTGCAGGAGTGAGAGAGACCACACTGACCGTAGAGTAGGGAGAGAAATGTACAGTAAAACAGAGTGCTTCCAAGAGCCACATGGACCACCGAAGGCTGAGACACAGCTCTTTCAATAACAGCTGAGCACTACACAGGTTTTGGGGAGGGGGTCCTGGCCCCCGTCTCTCTCCAGGAGCCCCATCAAGGCGACTCTGCTAGCGGAGCTAGAGCAATGGCCCTGCTAGCTCTTCCCAGCAGAGCCTTGCTTATGTATTACCCAGAATACCCCGATGTAGGTTGGCAAGGTGTCCCATGACCATACAGTCCCCGCAGAGGCATGGAAGGTGTTTCTCCAAGGCTCCTTGGACCGATGCAGCCTGCAGACCTGAGTCAGGAGAACTGGGAGAAACGGCATGAGAACCCATCAGCAAGAACCAGGGCTGGCTTCCCACCAGCTGGCGGCCAGCAAGTGCCTGCACCAACCCTGTTAATGGGGATTGTGGGTGATACGGCTTTGAGGATGTCCCTCCAACCCCAGTGTCCCTTTGTCCCTACCCCGAGGTAACTTCCAAAAATGGGGGAAGGCTGGAACATGTTGAGACGCCCAGCAATATCAGCATTGAGGAAGACGACGGACACTCACCATTAACTGAACGCTGGAACTGGACTTTCTTTTCTGGAAAAACAAGGAGAAGAGATGGAACAGGAAGAGACACAGAGTGAGAAAGGCAAAGAGCAGCACGTGAGAGGGAGCAGCTCCTGAGCCAGCTTTCATGGTCCTCGTGTAGGGGCAAACACAAGGTGCAGCGGGCCAATTTGAAGCTCTTGTAGGAACGTACCACCGGCTGCAGTGCTGCTGGTGCTATCCAAGGCCCTTACCCATGTTTCTCCTAGCACCTTTCTCTCCTGACCTACTGCAATCTCTTTTACTGCTCATCCCAGGGCACTGACCAATCCAAAATAGAGTCTCCTAGAGGTAGATGACCACTTTGGTGTCTTTGCAACTATGCCACCAAGGTCACAGGAACACAATCTAGGTCTCAGGAGTGGGATGCCAAAATGCCAAGCCAATTCTACCACCTCAGGCAAAGGTTAACCCCAAGGTTTTGGGCTTAGATTTGTCTCCGGCACTAAGTCAGCTAGTTTGCAGCTAGCATGGCTATTGCTGCTCTACCTGAAATGCAGACACACCATGCAGGCCGCTGCCTTGAGTGCAATCCTTGTCCTTTATATTGACAGGACTCCTCAAAAGAGGAGACCTTACACATGCATGAGTCTATCCCCAACCCTGACTAATATCACCAGGCTTTAAGGGCATTTAGTTAGATGAGCCCATAGCCAAAATTCTACTTGCAAACCCAGACTTCTTTGGCCCATACTTCCTTTCTGTGTTCTGCTCCCCATCTCCACCTCCTATCTCCTTCAGAGCCAGAGGACTGTGCAGCCTCATGGCCTTTTTCCACTTCCAGCTCCCAGGGCATGAGTCCCAGGAGGCAGCAGGCAATGCCAGTGTGCAGCAATCAGAAGTTGCAGTGCCAAATAATAAGTGTTTTAGCAGCACATTTAACAAGGCAGCAGCTCTGCCCACCCATCAGAGGGGGAAGGAGCAGACTGTGCTAATCTCTTGGAAACGCCCATGCAGCGACTCATTAGGGCATTCGGATGGGCTGCAGGATAAAAACTAATGTTCAATCCCACTCATTCCTACTTTCACAGCCTAAGTGGCTCCCACTAGCATCCTCACTGAGTTCCATCCTCCGTTAGTGCAGCTCTCCCTTCCCTTATGGGGTCCTACATTGAGCCTCACCCCTCCTTCTCCAAATCACAGCAGATGTCCTAAAGGGCACAACAAGCTGGGGTATTCCAGAAGGAACCTCATGGGAAATAGAGCAGCCAGAGAGACACTGTCTGAGGAACCAAGCTGCAGGAAGGGCTCACAGCTTCTGCTAACCAAGGACACAACATGGGGCAGTAAACTGCAGAAATTTTGGACGCAACAGAATGCAACACAAAGCAGTGACCGCGTTAAGTTTGGACATACAGTAACAGGATGCAACACGGGGCAGTGAGCTCATTAATTTAAGACGGGACAGGATGTGACATGGGGCAGTGATTTCATTAGTTTACAATGTGACAAGATGTGACACTACACAGGGCAGTGAAGGTATCATAGCTGCTGGGACTCAGACCTCCTAGAGGAAGTCTCACCCACCCAGCACAGATTTTATGGGGAATTTTTGGTCTTCTGAATGCTTTTAGTAGGGGAGGAAGCTCCTTAGAAAGGTGAACTTTGAGCCCTCTCAGCCTGGACTAGCAGATCCTGATGTTGGAGGGCTGTGCTGGCAGCCTGCAGAGGCAGCAGCTGCTACCTGCTGTCCACCTATGTGGCTTGGGGCAGGAGCTCCAGATGTGGCTGCCTGTCACCTGCCTGCTCTCAGGGCAACGTCAGTCCAGCAGGTTGCTACAAATGGGGACAACTCTTCTGACAAGCACATTCCATGGCCTGGCTGGCAGCACAGCTCATGGAAAAAGCAGGACCTTCCCCTTCCCAGCTTCCCACCCTTCTGCAATGGGATACAAGAGACATGCACTCCATTGACCACTCTTGGGTGGCAGGGGACTTCCAGGCTCCTGCCTTGCTTTTACACAAAGATAAGGAATGAATCCAACTTGACTTCTGCCAGCTGCCCATGTTGGGTCATAAAAGCTTCCTCCAGAAAAAATGAGCTTCCCTGTCACACTTCTTGTGCCCCCGCAAGGTAGTTACATTGCAAATCTCTCCATGCTGAGCAGTACAAGGAGATGTGGGAAAACTAATGCTGAAGGTGGTCAAAGCAAGCTACCTGTTGGGAATGAGCCTTCCTCCGCCTTCGTTGCGTTCCTCTTCCTGGGCATTCCTTGGCATTACTCAAATCAACTATTTTGCTACCTGCAGCACATGTCCAGGATAACACTTACCCTCAAGCTACTGCCAAGGCCAAGAGAGAGCATCATTAGCACATTGGGCTGTTAAATGGTCTTCTAACGCCGTTCCCATCCCTGCCATGCTAGGAATGAAATTTAAGCCTGCCTCCTTCTGCTGGAAGATTAAATTCAGGACCGTACCTGAAGAAGTCTGTGAACTTTCACAGCTTAATAAAGTATCCCTTGATTGCTCTCACCTACACTCCAACAACTCACACTCAGTCTGCTCCACCTGGTCAATTCTCAGGCTTGGAGCCACTGAGTCTGGAAGGAGTGAGAGAAACAATTCACCAAGAGACTTCTGGCTCCACTGAACATTGGACCAAGGAGGGGAGAGGCCAGCTCTGCTCTTCCAGAACCTGGTGCCCCTCACAACTCCGTAGTGGGTCCCAACAAAAGGCCTCAGAAAGAAGGGAGGCCTTGCTGTAAGCAGGCTCCCAAAGCTCAGGACTTGCATCCCTGAGGTGGAAATATGTAATCACACAACTTCTCAGCAGCTGAGCATGCACTGGTATTCATGAGGCCTAGAGAACATGTAAGGAGAGAGACCTTTACATGAGCAATTCCCTTGGGGAGTTTGCCAATCATATCTCTATTGTCAGAGCAAGCTCTTGGGCACGCAGATTTTAGCTGTTGCCAGGAGCCCACCTTGTCCACGAGCAGAGCTGGGCACCACCAGCGGAGATGGGCAAATCTGCAGCACTTTTTGCAGCCCAAGATCAAGGCCCTTCAAGCACCACGTCATTTATGGTGCTTTGTCACACAGGTATTTCCTTTCTGGCTCTAAACCGAGTGCTGGGGCTGGGAGCAGTGGCAGGAGAGTTCAATGCACCCAAGTGCCACCAGGGACGGGATGCCTGGAAGGCAGCGGGCAGGCTTGGAGCTCTGCAGGGAGAGCCCTATTCCAGCTGGGAACAGAGCCATGAGGAAGGAGCTGGTGGCCCCAGCTCTTCCAGCTGGGTATCCCTTGGGATGCAGGACTCTTGCAAGGGCGAGATGCAGTGAACGGCTCCCTGAACAGCTCTGCCAGCCCTGGAGCTCAAGCTCCCACGTCGTCAAAGCTGCCTCCCTCTCTCCATTCAGCCTCTCTCCTCCTCCTCGCTCAGCATGGGACACACATTTTTTGGTCAATTAAAGAAAATTCTCCCCGCATGCCCCTCCTGCTCCCTTGCTGAAGCAGCAGCTCAGTCCCTGCGCTCCCCGCGCTGCAAAACCGCCTCTGTGTTTCCTCTCCCCACCGGAGCCGGCATGCCGGGGCCCGGGACGCGCTCCGGAGCCGGCCAACAACTTCCCGAGCGGTACCCCGGACGCCCCCGCTGCAGCCGGAGGGTGCGGAGCGGGCGGCAGGGAGGGCACTTACCTTCACGCCGTCATTCTTCTTGTTGCCACCGCTTTTGCCTCCTGGAGAGAGAAGGAAGGAGGTGAGCAGAGCCAGGCAGGGCACCAGCACCAGGAGGCCGAGGATGAGCAGCATGATGCCGGCCGGCGGGACGCCCCGGGACGAGGCAACGGGCTCTTCCTCTCGCCTGCGCTCGCTGTTGCCTCCTCTCTGTGCAGCTCCCCGTGCTCAGGGGCCACCTCACTGGCACTGGCCCTTCCACCACGTCACCAAGCAGGGGTCGTGGGAGGAGGCTGGGGGCCCCAGGACGCGCGGGGCTCCCCGTCGGGACCCCAGCTCCGTGCGGGCGCAGGCGGCTGATGAGCGCGGCGCTGAGGAATGGCCTCCCCGCCCGCCCGCCCGCCCGCCGCCCTCTAATTTTAGCCCCATGCTGCGGGATCATGTGCTGCCGGCCCGCCGGCCCGACAGCTGCAGCGCACATTTTGACCATGACGGAAAGCAGGCGCCTTCCCCAGCGCCCACCTACCGCCGCCGGCTTCGTCCTGCCTCCCTGGAGCCCCCCATGTCCCCAGGGACAGACCCGGCCACCCATCCACCCGGAGCCGCGTGTCCCCAGGGCCACAGCCACGTGTCCCCGGGGCCAGCGTGGGCCTGGCCGCGGTTGGGAAAAGTGGTCGCTGAATTTCCTGCCCTTTGATGCTTCGTGCTTGATGTGTCTCCCCTCCCAGGGCCTGGTATCGGGTTCCTCCCCAGCTGTTGGAGTCCTCCAGCCCCGCCGCAGGCTGCCCACAGGTGCTAAATGTGTCAGCCCAAGCCCCCGGCGACAAATGCGGATACCGAAGCGCAGCCTTGGTGCTCCCCTTGGCACCTCGCTGTGTTCGGGAGCCGCGCACACCCCTCCTATGAACCACAGTTCCTGTGATGCTTCGGCAGAGCCACCCAAAATGCTCCTTCAGCTTCATCCTGGCCCACCCTGGACCCCCGCCACAAGTTGCCCATCCATGAAGCCTGGCCCCAAACTGTGGTGCATCCCTGGGGCATGTGGTACATGCAAGTTGGAACAGTCCTGGAGCACCAAGGGCTGCGGCAGGCTGGAGGAGGGAATTAGTATCACGCTCAGCTGGCTCATTTGCAGGGAAAATAGCCAGGAATGGATGAGCCCAGCTGCCAGGCTTGTTCCCAAGAGCCCCATATCCCCAGAGGAGGAAGCTCCCGCTGGGGCTACCCTAAGACCCATCCCACGGCGCACACTGCCACACTGCTCCCGTGTGCTACCCTGGGAACCGCAGCTTCCCGCCTGGGAAGGCTCTTGGCAGGACCCAACCTGCCCACACCGCGACATGAGTGTGACAAGCAGGCGCACACAAGCCCTGATGTCCCAAACCGCAGGGGACACCTCACACAAAACCCTTTTCTCGGGCACCCCAAATGGGAGAGCACCAGGTGCTCTCCCGCCTGGCCCAGGTCTCTCCCGGCTGCATCCGCAGCTCCACAGACCCTCAGGACCAGAGAGAGGCACCAGCCAAGCTCCAGGGCGAAACGGGCCTCCCGGAGCCTCTCGGCACAGCCCAAGGGCAAAGCCAGGGGGAGCGCTCGGGAGATGGCACCTACCGGAGAAGTTGCGCGTCGCCAGCATGGTGGTGAGGATCGCGCCCTGAAACACACAGAAAGCGGGAAGGAGAGGGAGCGCCAGGCCCCGGTACACTGCGCTTTCCCACACCATCCCCATGGGGAGGAAGGCCACTCATCACCTGCCTTCCCGAGGCTTTCCTGGGAGGAACGGGCCCACGGGACAGTAGTCCCCTCCTGCCATCAAAAGCAGTCTCAGTTCCCGACTCCTTAACACCGATGCCAGGGCGTTGGGTTGCATCCTCTGAACCTGCCTTCCCTCTCAGATATTAAATATCCCGGGGCAGATTTCGGTTTCGTTCTGCCATAGAGGGACAGGGATACCACAGAGCAGGGAGGGCAGCTGGGTGGAAGCAGAGTCGCTGTGAGCAGAGCTGAATTTAATGGTAATTAAAGTTGTGCTGCTAACAACGGTGGGGTGAGGATTTGTCATGGTGGCAAGGAACAACATTGCAAGATAATGTTTATAAAAACCTTTCCCCTCTTCCAACTGACTCCGCTAACTAGTTTCTTAGCATATAATGAGATTACTTCAGACTAATTAGTCACAGTAATGGATTACTATTTTGAAGTACATGCCTGAACTAATTTGATTACTTGTCTAGCTGAAAGGTAATAATAGTTGATAGCCGGTTTCTTCTCTTGATAATCTTGTTAGCAGCCCGGGGCTCTACCGCTTAGTGCCGCGGTGCATTCAGGCCCGAAACGCCAGTGGGTGCAACTCGGGCGCAGGTCAGAGCCCTCCTTGCAGCTGGGAGAAGCTGCGGGAAGCGATGGGTGTTGCTGGCTCTGGGCAACATCCAGCATTCCCATCTCAAACCAGTCCGGAGCCGGTTCCCAGCAGGCTCCCACCAACAAGGGCTGAGCTCCTTAGGGGGATTTTAAGGGTGGGTGAAGACTGCCCGAGCACAACAGCACTCAGGAAGGGAAGGTCTGAGGGTCTGCTGCGCTGGGTCAGTCTTGCTTCAGCTTTTTGACTACCTGCCTGCACTTTGATTGCTCCTTGGATGCAGCGTGGTTCATTTGGCCCCTGCACCAGGCAAAGGGTCTTGCTGTGCTGCTCAGGTCTGTGTCTCTAACACTGTCCCAAGGGGAAGAAGCATCCTCACCCTGGTTGGCACCAGCCTTGCTATGAAATTCAGTGCTTGGCCTCAGGGTAGCTTTTCCCCAGGCAATGGAGCCCCTGATGCAGCCACTGGCATCCACTGACCTCTCTTCCCTCCTTTGGAGCAGACCCCCAACTCACATTACCCCCAAAACCTGACGCAGAGGCTCTAGAGAGATACCCTGCCCTTTTCCTCTCAGGCAACAACCCCCAAACCACCTTCCCACGTGTTTTCCAGCTAGCTTGGAAAGGAGAGTGTAAGAGTTACCTTCAGCTTCCTCCGGGCATTGAATTTCTTCAGGCAGTCCACAGTCTCCTGCCTGTGCATGCATGATGCCACAGTCGCACGGTGCTGCGGAGAGACAGACACTCAGCTTAGAGAGGGAGGAAGAGGAGGGCAGCATCGAGGGAGGCCGAGCACAGCGCGGCGGGAGCGCATGCCCCTCACACACACTGACACGTGTGCTGTCTCTCGTGGCTGCATGCAGCAACAGCAGCAGATAAAACTTTAATAGGCAGCAGGAGCTGCTGGCTCGCGAGTCGGAAGGCTCTCGCTTGGCTGCGTGGGAGTCTGCGGGTAGGGCTTGCTGTGCCCTGAGTTTACACCTATGCTGCCTGGCTGTGCAGCGGGGAACCTTGGGGCTTGCCCATGATATGAGTTCCCAGCGCATTCCTGCACTTTGGAGCTGATCCCAGCTCCGAAGGGGGAGCAGCAGGGCCGCAAGCCTCGTGGGCTGCTGCAGCCTGCACAGCATGTCCTGTTCCCACCGCGGATGTGACATACTCATGCTGGGACTGCTGGGGCTGCCCTCGTGTCCCTCCCACTGTCCATGGCCTCTAGCCTTTCTCACGAGCGCCCGGCCAGCTCACCGATATCCAGGGGTGTTTCAGAGCTTCTGCTGCTGTGATGCGCTTCGATGGGTTTATGGTTAACATCTTGTTGATGAGATCTTTCGCTTCAGGAGTGACTGTGTCCCACTCTGGGGAAGGGAACTGCCAAGGCAACACAAACAAGGTGAGAAATGGGGACAAGCAGTGGAAGCGGAAGCCCATCTCGGACCTCCCAAATGCAGCAGGGCTCATTCTCCTGCAACTCTTCGCTTCTGTTCACAGGACAGGGTTGGGTGCAGGGATTTGCTGGGAAGAGCTGCCAGCTGGAAAAGGAGAGCAGAGCAAGGGCAGAGGGTGAAGAGCAGAAGGGCAGGGATAACTCCTATGTGTCCTGTACTGTGTGCCTGGACAGCACTTGTGGACAAGGGCAGCTTGGACAGCCCTCTGCAAGCAGAGCAGTGGGAAGAAACAGCTCACATCCATCTGAGCAGACTGCAAGGAGGGGGCAGCAGGAGAGTGGGGACAGCGCAAGGGGAGAGGAGGGCAAACACACTCACATCATAAGCGCCAGCCTTGATCTGCTGATAGAGGCGATGTTGGTCTTCATCCCAAAAGGGAGGGTACCCGACCAGCAGGATGTAGAGGATGACTCCTGTCCAAGAGAGGAAGAGCAGATAGGAGTTGGGTGATGGTAAGTAGCAAAGAATTTACATTACCCAAACTGGGGGCAGCTCCAGCAGAGAAAGAGAGGGTTTTAGGGAAGACAATTTGTTCCCTAATGAACAAGACAAAGCCAGGCCATCTCCATGCTCTTGTGCTCGGCAGCTGGGGAGAGAGGCAACTGATCCAGGCACCCACATGCACACTCATGAGCCCTGCACACTGGGAAGGCTCCTCCACATTGTGGGCAGCGGGAAGTTCCCTGCGGATACAGCGCCCTGGTTCCACATTCCAGGGCTTCATATTTGGAGGAAGGAGGCTGGTCCATCCGGGACAGATGCCAGTAGGCTGGGAAAGAGGGTGCTGCTCTGGGGACAGCACCAGGCAGGCGCCAGCTCCTGCACATTGAACACTCTACCCTGGCATCCCGCATTAGTGCCCGTGATGACTGTGTAGTCAGTCCTGGCCTTCCAATCACAGTCCAACTTACCACAAGCCCACAGGTCCACGGCTTTTCCATAGGGATCCTTTCGGAGCACTTCTGGGGAGAGGTATCCCGGAGTGCCGGCAAAACCTAGTGACCATGGAGAGACAGCCCGTCACCACCTCGGTCCCGCAGCACCACGTGCCAGCGATGCCTGGCTAATGGCCAGATACTGCAGGAGAGCCATTTGCCCTGGCACACCATGAACTGCTGGGTGTGTTGGACACTTGGGGATTGCAGGGATGCTGAGCCATCCCCTGCTTCTGGGGCATCCATGTGCCCTGAGCACCGGAAGGAGGATTTCCTGTCCTGGCTTTGCCCATCCCACCAGCTTGTGGGGCTCTCCAGAGCATCTCGGAGAATCACGGTGTCCCTGCTGAGCTGGCTGTTGGTGTCACGGTTCAACACATGGGCTGGCTCGAGGGCACAACTGCAGCCTTCAAACTGCTCTTCCCCTGCTGCGCCCTTGCCAGTGCGCTCTATGCCCTGGTATTTAGCACCTGGGCACATGTGCCTGTCCTGGAGCCTCCCAGGCCTTGCTGGCCCCACTTCACCACGTGTGCCAAAGAGGGCTGGAGAACAACCCACCTCGGGGCCATTGGCACTCACCGAACCACGCTTGCTGGTCCCCCTCCACCTCAATGGCGAGGCCGAAGTCGGCCAGCTTCACGGCTGCTCCCTTCAGCTTGGACGCCAGCAGCAGGTTCTCTGGCTGCAGAAGGAAGCAAAGGTTGGGAGACCTGTGGGGCCTGTGGTTTGCAGGGGTAGAAACTGGGGCACAGGGACGAGCTCGGCGCATTGCAGCCAGGTTCGTGGCGTGACAACGGGGGGACCCTGTGGCACTGAGCAGTGCGGCAGTGCTAGAGGCTCAGGGCACTCCTGCCCACACATGCTGCCCTCGTCCCTTCTGTGTTCTGGTGTTCCCAAGAGATGTGGAGCTTTGCAATATGCTACCCCACTCCAGCCATTCCCCATCCCATCCAGGAGGCTCTTCCCTGTCCCCAGGTTGTCCCATCTGCCTCTCCACAGCAAGGCACTTCAGACAGCCAAGCTCCATCTTCCCAGGAGGCAAATTGGCTCCTTAGAGGACCCTGGACCACAGAGACATCTCATTCTTTTCTCTCTCCTCTATCTTTAAGCCCCGTAGCTGGTCTGTGCTCTGGCTTTCCCAAAGCTCCTACGCATTAATCTTTTCCACAGTGTTTCAGCTAGACAGAGGACACAACAGGGCAAGGCTCCTCTGGACGTTACTCCTTGGGGTTTTGCACCATCAATGGGGTCCTGCCTCCCACAGGCCCTTCCCCTGCAGCTCGTACCTTCAGATCCCGATGTACCACCCCCATCTGGTGGCAATGCAGGACAGCTTCCAGGATCTGCTGGATGCAGTGGCTGTAAGAGAGGAAGAGAAGGCTCAGCAAAGCAGAGCTTCCACAGACACATCCATTCGCCCACATCCCACCATCCAGCACCATCCGCCAGCCCGTCGCCCCATCCCAGCACCATCCCTCCCCTCCGAGCGCCGCACACCCACAGCCCGGGAAGCGCGGAGCGGCTCCAACCCATCCGCTCGCGCAGCATCCAGCCCCCGCGCGCTGCCGGAGGAGCCGGGAGCGCCACGCGCTTCCCCGCGGATGCGGCGCTGGGGGAGTTGGGTGCTGGCAGCGCCGCCACGACACGAGCCCAGATCCGGGCTCCGACACCCGGCAGAGCAGATGAGCTCTGCAGACACAAAGCGAGCGTTTACTTCAGCCCCATTTCCCTCGTCTTATCTAACGCAGGTGGCTCTCGCTGTGTCTGCTCGCTTTATATATAGCTCATTAAACCCTGGCTCTGCTGCGTGCATGAGAAAGGAAGGGAAAAAGAATGAGGCAGCGAGCGCTTCCCCTCCCAAACAGCTGTCTGCCAAGCAGAAGGTCTTTATTTACACGTATTTTACTTTATTTGTATGACACTAATAAGTGGATGAGTTGTAAGTGGACTGAGAGCAGGCAGAACATTAAATAAGAAGATTACTTTATGCCTATAAATAGGGGATATTTTCCATGCATGTGGAGGTAGCGCAGGGTTTACCACTGCTCGGACATTCGTGCCGGCTGTGTTCATCATTCCCTGCATGGGCTATTCCAAACGCAGAGGGAAAAGTCAGGGCACAGCGGGATCTGGGGACACCAGGAGCTATCCCGGCAGTACAGGTGACCTCACCAAGTCACATGCCCTCGGTGAAACGCTGTGCCCCTCTCCGAGCCTGCAGCAGGGGTGGCCAAAGTGACATCCAGTGGGAGCAGCTAGAGCCTGTCCTCACACCCAGCCCGACCTGCCTGCTCCTCATTAGTGCTTCCAAGTGCTAAATGCCAGAGAAACACTTGCAAATAACTAACGGAGCTGTGAAGGGGAATGTCAGGGATCACGGCACATTTACACCACCATGCTCCCGCCTGTGGCACCAGGCAGGTCCCACTGCGCTCCCTGCTTCCCACGGCAGGGCTCGGGCACCGGCCGTGCCAGCAGCTGGAGCTGCAGGACGCGGAGCGGAGCTGCCCCGCATCCCCCGTGCTCACCTGGCATCGGCCTCGCTGTAGTACTCTCTGGCCACGATGTCCTCGAAGAGCTCCCCGCCTGTGACCCTGGAGCAAAGCAGAGTCACACGGGGCCACCTCCACCCGCGCTCGGCCCGTGGGAGCAGCCCCCTGTGGAGCTGGGATGTGGGGCAGGAACCGGCAGCCTGTGGACATGCGGGTTGGGGACTGGACCCAGCGCAGTCGGCTCAACCCCCCGTACTGGGAGGCTGTTGCAAGGTGGAGGATGGGGAAGGTGGAGGACGATGCATGATGTGGATGGGCTGTGCAAGGGCACGTGCTATAGCACCAGCCCCACGCCCGAGGCATCACGCTACAGGGCTGGGCAAGCCCGCGGGAGGGAAATGGCCTGCTACGGATTAAGGGCTGGCTTTAAACACAGGTTTAACCACAGTTTTTACTCACAGGTCAAAGATCAGGTAGTGGTGGCCCTCTTCGGAGATGCTGTCATGGAGCCTCACTGCGGTGGGGACAAAAGCGAGATGGTTACGTAGGTTGTGTCCGGCTCCCGCCTCTCCTGGCCACCCGCAAAGCCTTTGTTCGCATCGGGATCAGCAGGAAGGGCCATGGCTTCTCCTCTTCCCTGCTCCGGCTGGGATAGCAGCTCCCTGGGAATGCCCCTGCTTGGATGCAAGGCTCCATGGCCGTGCCCAAAGGGAGGGACTGCCCGGGGCTGTGCTGGGCTCTCCGGACCGCGGCAGCTCCCCGCCTGCGCCGGGATCGGAGCTGGATCAGGAGCCAAGTCCCTCCGCTGCCAGCCCCTTGGCAGTGGCGCAGGCTTTGCCTTTCATGACCTTCCTTTTCTCCTTGGGAAATCTCATGCCGGGGATGCCCGGGAATCACCGAGGGATGAGTTCCCTTCGGAGGAAGGATCCCTCTCCCTGCCCACTCGTCTCTCCCTGGGCACGGGGCACCCGAAGGTGCTGCCCCCCAGGCCAGGGGAGCACAGGGCAGAAACCTGCCCAATTCTTCACACCTTGGCTTAGCTCGCTGCTCACCGGTTGGCACTCAGATACCCAGCAAGAGGAAAGACACAGAAACAAGGCAGAATAGATAAAAAAGAGCCCAGCATGTAAATTAGAGCAGCATCCAGCATCACCTGCCCCAGAATCTTACATTTTGCTCTGATTTCTTTGTAGCTGTGAGTATTTAACCCTTTCTTGCTCATCAGCTGGTTTCAGCACAACACAACTTTCAGTGCTGTACATGAAAAACAGTCAGCAGAAAAAAAACCCTTTCAGGTAAATATTTGCGTGTAAATTTTAGCTCCTAGATGATTTCACTGCAGCTAAATCAGTGGGAAACATCCTTCTTTCTCAAGCCTGAGAGAGCCAGCAGAATTAACAAGCCCTGGCTGGTGCCGGGTGCCTGCCGGTGCCAGCAGAACCGCCGGTGCCTGGAAATGCAGCAGGCAGATCCTGCAGCTGCCAAGAGCACGCAGGGAACGGGAACGCTCACAAGCACAGAGGGAATCTGGAGAAGAGCACAAGGCCTGCAAAAACCCACAGCCGCCTCCGCAGGGGCCTCGGCAGCTCCAGCTAATTAAGGGGTTAAGTCATTAAGCTCAGGCATCCCCAGCAGCCAAGCCCCAGGCTGCCCAGGGCTCTGCAATTCCCTTCCCGCTGGCTGTGCTCACGTCACCCCTCGGCCCAGTTTCTTCCACAATAACGGGCAGAGCAGCTTGCTGTGCCTCACTGCACCCGTCCTTTGGGCCTCCGCCGTGGCCTTGAATATTGACACAAGGCTGCTCCGCTTATTTAATGGATATTCCCCCTGCTTTCCCTACTGCAGGTCTCCACAGACCTTTCGCCTGCACTCAGACACCTGCGTTTGCTCAACATTTTCTCCTTTTACACTTAATCCCAGATTTTCTGCCTTCCTCTGTTAAAAGGAGCCCATTTCCTCCATATTTTGTCTCATCTGACAGGGATTTTGGGAATATTGTTCCCAGGATGTTGCAAACTCCGAGCATTCAGAAGATTAGACCTGTTCAAGGAGGGATCGGGCCATTGCAGCTATAAACAAACAGCCTGGAGACAACTCCGACCTGGGGAAGCCCCAGGAGCATTAACAGGCAGCGGCCGCTCCAAACATAGCCTGGTCCGAGCGGCATCTGCTCCCGGGGAGCCAGGAAAGCACCCGGGAAGGGCTATGCCCGGCCACACCGGCTCCAGTGCCAAGAGCTGAGCAAAGAGCAGGATAGAGTTTCAGTGCACAGACTCAGGAGGAGGAGGAGGAGGGGAGCCAGAGTGTCACTGCAGAGCTGCAGGTGGCCAAAATCTGCAGTTTTACCAAAATGTTATTCCAAACTTGTGGTTTGGCTGTGGAGGCTCAAACCTCCCAGTGCCTGCAGCTTTCCACTGCAAACCTCCCCTATGGGGACAGCAGCAGCTCGGGCAGGGTCATCCTGGGGTTCCCAGCTGCAGGACTCGCTCTTCCCGCAGGACACAGAGCAGGAGCTGCAGGGGGAAGCCCTGGGCACAGCTCAGTGAGGACCCACAGCCTTGCTTCACTCTGCCTTCCCATGCAGCCTCCGGCAGCAGGGCCCTGTCCTGCTCGTTAGCGCTGTCCTGTAATTAGCTTGCTTGGATTGCATGCAAGGGAAGCAGCTCACTGAAGCATCCAGGCAGCAAGAGCAGTGCTGAGGTGGGGGGAAAGAGAGTGAGGAGAGAAAAGAGGAGCCTCCCGTGTATAAATAGCAGCTCCACATGGCCCGTTTGCAGCTTTTGCCATTAACCCCTTCCAGCTGGGGCCTCTCCAGCTGCTCTGAGGGAGCCAAAAGGCAGTGTTTGGTGTGGGGCAGGGGGAGAGCAATGGGTCTGCCTGTGGGTGGGGAGAGATCAGGGTGAAGAGATAGAGGAAAAGGGCCAAGAAGAAAGTGATGGTGTTTTCCTGTCAGCCCTGGCTCAGCTGGAGGAGGATGGCAGGATGAAGTGCTGTGGCCATCCCAGTGCCTGCAGAATCCTGGGCTGGGAGTTAGGGAAGTACCAGCTGCCAAGGTGCTCCTGTCCTGGGAAGTGTCCTGGGACCATGCAAGGACTCGCAGGGGCTCCTGTACATAGGGCTGCTGAGCCCTTTTGCACAGGGAAATCCTGGAAAAAAAGCAGCTTGGTGTGGCCAGCTCCTATAGAGGACATGAGGTCAGGGACCAAGGCCAGAGGGATGCAGGTGCCTAATGATAACGTCAGCCCTGAGCGTGGATGTGTCCTGAGCTGCCCATCCTGCCGGAGCAGGGACTGTGCAGGGAAAATGCCTTATTGTCCTGGATCACAGCCAGATCCGGTGGGCCCTGGTGCCCCACTGCACGGAGAAGACCTGGAGCCGTGGGGGTGTCTGCCCGAGACAGATCGAAGCTGACAGGCTTTTTACCGTCTGAAAGATTTATCAGGCGGGAGCCACGCGCATCCAGTGCCGGGAGCGGGGCGAGGTGGCTGGTCCTGGTGACCAGGGGCCTCCTCAGGGGCTGCAAGGGAAAGTGCCATCCTAGGGAAACCTCTCTGCTGCTGTTTGGAGTTGTTGTGCTCCGATCCTGCCGTGCATCCCTCTCCCTAAAGGAGCAGGAGCCCCTCAGGGCGCGCACATCCCCAGCTCCACATTCCCAACGGTGCCCATCAGCATCCTGGCCAGCGCTGGGATTTTTGCTGCAGTTTACCCCCCTCCCCTCGTTCTCCTTCTGTCCTATTTTTGTGTTTTGCAGGGGCTCAGGAGTTTTCCTGAGACAGCTTTTCCGAAGGAGGCTCCTCTCAGATGGCCGGTCGGCGGGAACGTCTCCGCGTCCCCCCGCCATCGCTCCTCCCACGCGCCCGGCTCCGCGGCTGCTCCGCGCCGGCGCCTCTTTTTGGAGCGCGCAGCAGCGGGATGAAGTATCCGTGGTGCCGGAGAAGGGTAAAAATAGCCCCCTCGCAGCCTGCCGGAGCCCTGCGTCCCCCACGGGAAGGCACGGCCAAGTGGGTTAGCTGGGACCTACTTAAACACAGGCCTTTCTTCTGATGACCCCGTTTGAAGACACATGGGGATGGGGAGGCAGGTCCCGCTCTCGGCATCAGCTCCGAGGCTGCCGGGAAGCCCCTCGGGCCAAGTCCTGTGTCCTTGCATGCAGAGATGGAGGAGCAGCCCTCGCCGCCGCAGGCAGCCCTGAATTATTGATGGCAGCCGCGGGGCTTGGCCGCACGGAGGGGATGGAGAGGGGGAAGGCGCCAGCGGGGTGGGAAGGGCTCTGCTCGCGGCTCTGCGTGCTGTGCGCTTACCTATGTTGGGGTGCTTCAGGAGACGGCAGATGCGAGCTTCCCGCTCCAGCTTCTGGTGGTCTGAAAGAAGCAACATCCCTGAGTTAGTGCCTTTGGCGCAATTTCCATCCTTCCCAGTGTTAGAGCTGCTGTCTGGGGGAGACGCGCACGGAGCAGACGCTGACCGAGCTCCTGTCCCCTCCGTGATGAGCCCCAAGGGCACCTTTCTGTGGAATTCCCAGCATTAGGGACAGGCCGGGATACAGAGTGTGACACCTTGCTCAAACAGGGCAGCATCAATTCCTCTCCCCATTATGTGTTGGGCTGGAAGGCGCAACGCGGCTCCAGGGAAAGCACCCGTAGCCGAGCTGGAAAAGCCTCCCTGCTGGGGCTGTCCAGGATGGATTTTCAATTCGTTTTCTTTCTTTCTGCCTCCCTCTGTGTTTTCCTCAGACATGAAACAGCCTTCCTACACGGAGGTGCCTTCTCACTGCAGTTTTGCCTGAGCGCGTTTCATGATAGCGGGAACCCGGCAGCCGGGAGAGGCAAGGATATAATTAGGGCTGCTCGTCTCTCGGCGTTATCATCACTGCCTTGCCTGCTTCACACCCCAGAGTCTCGCTCCGCGTCTGACCGAATCTGGGTATCCGCGACTGCTCACACGTGAAGGTTGCACAGGCGCTTCCCCGCGGTGCGATTCCCTCGCCTCTGTCCAGCCTGCTTGAAAAGCACTGGATGTTTAGGATCTTTGCCCTATCTGTAGCCCCAGAACTTCTCCTCATCTGGATTTTTCTTCCTCCTGCTGTCTCCTCTCCAATGCCTGTTAGCTAATGCCCTGTTTCTCTTCCAAAGCTCTGGTTTCTCTCCGTGTCGGCAGCCAGAAGGAGCCCTGAAGAGCCTGTGCCCAGGCAGCTCCCCTCCCACGCTCACATCCCTGCACATGGACCTTCCATGTCCTCTGTAGGGGACACAGAGCCAGCCCAGGGCCCATCGTGCCCCTTTGGGGATTGCGGGTAAAATAACCCTGGAGAGGTGTCACCTGGGTGACTGCTAAGAGCCAGATCTGCAGCCGCGAGGAGGAAGCTGAAGGGTGGAATGCAGGGGATGAACCTCTTCTTTGCAGCACCTTGCCCCAAGGAGCAGCTTCCCCATGGCCCTGCCTTCCCCCAGGCTTTCTCCTGCTCTCCCGAGCACGTCCCGCTCGTCCCTGTCCCCCTGCACCAGCTCCTGCCCGGCACAGGGTTCCGGCAGGCTGAGCGTGAGCGTGAGCAGCGCTGCAGGGAGCCCGTCCTGCCCTGCTAGCGGCGGGCACGAGGAGGAGGAGGAGGTGAGGAAGAGCAGGGTCTGCTCCCGTTGCTGCAGAGCTGCATGCCCAGGGGACCTGGGGACCTTTGTAGGGGCTCTAGAAACGGGCCAAGGCTCAAGACCCTCGAGATATCCAGGTTCCTGGCTCCCAAACCTTACGGAGCAAAGTGCTCAGATTCATCGCGGTGCAAACAGGGGCCTCCTGCAGCGCATCCTCCTCTTGGCCGCACTAAGGACATGATGTCCTGTTCCAGCTGCCCTGGCCACCCTGGCCCCACAGCATCCCCGGTATTTCTCCCTCGCACGTACCTCGGGCAGAGAGCTTCTTGGTGTTGATGATTTTGGCTGCATACTCCTGTCCTGCCAGCACCTTCACGCATCTCCGGACAATGGAGAAAGCGCCCCTGGGAAGACAGGAATGAAAGGGAGGAGTGAGGGACCTGGAGCATGCAGGGACCCGGCACGGAGTGAGGAAAGCAGCCAGGAGCCAAGGATGGTGCATGAGCTCAGACAGGGGACGCGGGCTCCGAGAGTGCAGAAAACAGGAGGCCCCTCCTAGGAGGTCTCTGCCTGGAGGGTGTAAGGTGATGCGGAGGGATGAAGGCAGCGCTTCACCCTCTGCTCCCTGCTAGCCGGGCACATTCGCACTTTCCCTCCTCTCCATGCAGCCTCATCCATCACCTCAGGAGAAACAGCAGCGCTTTAGCAGGAATGTTGGCCCCAAGGAGCAATAGAAATGGACGTAGCTGTCACATAGCACCCAGGTGCTTAACTTCGGTGTCCCTGTGTCCTTGCATGCTTGGCACAGCAGCAATTCACAGTGCAAGAAGCAGCCGTGAAGACTCCTCTCTCCTCCTGCCTGTAAATCCCTGGATCTAGCAGGACAGGGGTCCCTGAGGGCTCCCTGTGAGATGCCAGGGGACCTGAGCACCAGGCTGCAGGATGCTCCGGCATCCAGCTCACTGGACCAGGCTGCAGGATGCTCCGGCATCCAGCCCGCTGGACCAGGCTGCAGGATGCCCTGGCAGGCGGGCGCCAGCAGGGACCCCTGCGCTGGGGAGCGGTGACTCATGCGGCTGCTGCTCGCGCGCGGGGGAGCGACGCGCGGGGCTTTCCTGCGCCCAGCAGGCGACGGCACACGTGCATCCCGGCATCGCGCATCCGTGCTGCATCCCCGCACAAGCAGCATCCCGAGCCAGCCCGGGCGCCGGGCTCCCCGCTCCGAGCTGCGGGGGCGGCCGCCACGTGCCGCTGCTGAGCCCTGCCAGCTCGTGGCACTGAAAGTGCCGCCTGGTGCCGAGCACATGCGCCAACGCCCGCGCGCGGAGCACAACCTTTGTACCCGGCGCCCTTGCCTGCCAACCCCGTCACAGCGCTAAAATAATAACGATGAAAAGCAATCCCACCTCGGCCCCGTGCCCCTCGCCGCGCTCCCGCTAAATGGCAGGGAATAAAAGGCCGTGGCCCGCGAGCGCGCCGGCTACCGGCGGGGAATAATTGATTTTAACTGGCGGGGGCGGATGCCGACGGGCAGCTTGGGCGGGAGGTGTTGTTCAGCCGAGCGGGAGCGCGGCGGGATGCGGAGGGAGGCGCCGGCCCCCGCGCCCCTCGTCGCGCGGCACGTGCCGAGCGGGAGCACGAGCGGAGCGGGGAGGCGAGCGGGGCTTCCTGCAGGAGCCCGCGGATAATCCTGGCCACGGGAAGGGCCAGACTATTAATATCCCCATAGCCTGGAGCGGGGAGGTTTAATTGGAAAAGGGGGAAGGAGAAAGGCTTCATTTCAGCCCTGCTGCTGCGTGCAGAGCTGGAGCTGTTGCTGGCCCTGCAGCTCTGCAGGTGCCTCTTTTTCCTCTTCTTTTCTACAATTCTGGTGCATAGGGAAAGGCTGCAGAGAGCAAGGGCAGCAACCTGCACCCCCACTGGGCACTTCCAGCTCCGGATTTGCAGCCCCACGGCAGGACTGTGCTGCAGGGGTTGGAGCTGAGGGCTCGGGACACATCTCCATCCCTGGGGACGGAGAGGAAGCCCTGGGTTCCGCCACAGACTGACGGTGCTTGGCTCCTCGTCCCCTGCAAGGGAGCGGGCTGAGGTGCTGGAAACCCTCCTGTCTTGCTCATGCACGGCGGGAAGGGGCAGCCCCAGCAGCTGGATAGGGGCTCCCGCCGGCCAGCATCATGCGGGTTTCCTTCCACCTGCTCCCTTTTCACTCGTGGCTTTTGGCTCCTCAGAGTTTTCCGTCAGAAACCCAATTTGCTGAGCTCCACGAAATGCAGGCCGGAGAGCAGAGAGGCAGTGACATTAGATGAAACGAGTGCTGCAGCCTCAGCCCTGTGCATTGTTTGGACCGCCCCGATGTTGCCTCCCCTCCACCTTATCCCATGCCCGGCCGGGGGATGCTCAGGGGACCCTCCCCACGGCGCAGGAGCCGGGTGCTCCTCGCGCTCCCCGGGCCGGCAGCCGCACCGACACGGCTGCTGCTTTCCCTGTTTCACACCTTCCTCGCCAGCACTGGGCTGTGCTGCTGCCTCCCTCCCTCTCTTCAACACCTCCTCCTCCTCCTCCGAGGCATTTTATCTCCTTTCGAGAGAGAAGCGTGTGGGCTGGGGATTTTTTGTTCCTTTTTTTCCTCTTTCTTTTTTTCCTTTTTTTGTCATATTTTTAATAACCCTCCTTTCCTGCAGCTCTGCAAGCCACGGGGCTGCTCGCACCATGCGGCACCAGGGCGGCCCAGGGCCCTGCTGGACCCCCTGCAGCTGCCCCGTTGTCCCTCGGCCAAGCGCTGTCCCTTGCCCAGCACCTACATGGCACCTTCCTAAAATCCAAGGTGTCTCCAGGTGAGGATGGACGAGAGCCGGGCCAAGAAAATGCATGGGATCCATAGCGGGCCTGAGAGCTGGGACACTGCCCTGGCTCACTGCAATGGAGAGAACTCTGGAAGGTGGAGGGGACCTTCCTGGCACCCTGGGTTTCTTTTAGGACACAGTAACTGTTGTGGCCAAAGCAGGTCCCCATGGTCTGGGCTTCGCTCCCTCCCTTGGGTCCCCATCGCTCTCGGACCGTAGGAGTCGATCTCTTGTTCTTCCCATCGTCACCCCAGCTCCCTCCAGCCCCGCTCCTGGCAGCCGGCTTGGGGACACCCCACGTTGTTCCCTGCAGCTCGTGCATCGCACCGGGGCACCCGGCTCTGCTGCCTCAGCCGTCACCTCCGCTGCTGCCCTTTGGGGTGGGCATGGGGCACCACCAAGCTGGGTCCTTCCTCCTGCGGGTCCTTGCACCTCCAGCCACGCTCCCTTGCCCGGCTGCATCCATTGGGATTCCCCCTGCTTGGCCCACTCTTCCCCACTACCCTGTGCTCCAGGAGCCCTGCAGGGACCCTGTGTGCCTGGAGGATCGTTGCTCATGGCAGCGGGCCGGCCAGGCAGACGGAGCCTCGAGAGGCGCAGCGCTGCAGCTGGGTTTCCCACTCCAAGCCCCTAAAGTGGGAATTTCCCCACTGGGAAGTTGCTGATCTTGCAGAAGCCACATGATGCATTGGAAACCATCCCAGTGGAAAATTCCCCACCAGCTTCGCAGTGCATTGACTTGTGTGCCCAGAAAAGCCCACCAGGGCCTGCAACTTGCTCAGGAGCACATCCTGGTGCTCAGATGCACCCGCACCCGCATCTTCCCGGCTCGGGCAGAAGTCGATAGGATGCTCGGAGCTTGAGGAGCTGCCCTTAGCGCCAGCGCTGAGCAGCTCTGCTGCTGCGCGGCCGCTCTCCGACTGCACCAGGCCCCGCAGGAGGGAGAGGTGAGAGCTGCCTGTTGGCAGCGATGGATGCGCCCGGCAGGCCGGCGAGGGCTGCATCTCTGCAGCTCGCAATGCCCGGCTGCAGGGATGGCACGGGCCGTGCATCCCAACAGCGTTCCCGCCGGCTGCTCTGCTCCACATCTCCACAGGGTCCATCACGGCGATGCCTCGGGAGCTCCTGGGGCTCTGGGATGTTCTCGGTCCCTGCTCCCTGCTCTCGCCTTGCAGAGCGGCTGCTCCCCTGGTCTCCCCAGCAGCCCTCACGGCACCTTCGCTGACAGCTCCTCCCCTGGGGCTCCTCACGCTATTCCTGCTGGGCCAGGTCCCAGCAACCTCCCTTGGTGCCACCAAGCGGCACCCACGGGCCTCCATCCTCTGTCTCTCCTGCCCACCCTGCGATGTGTCCACACAGGCCATGAAACCCCTGCAAAGAGCAGCTCCTGCACCCAGCTCCCCAGGGACACTCATGTCCCTGCCGGCGGTGCCAGCCAGCACCGCTGGGCTCCACACCTGGGCACCAGCTCCCTGCTCTGCTCCTGCACCCGGCACTGATGCAGTGGCCAAGCTCGACGAAGAGCACCTGGCCCCGAGGGGACACAGAGACACATTGACACATCCCGGACCAGGAGGTCCCTTCGCTTCCAAGGAGCTGCACGTTTGCAGCAGCAACCGGGTCACCCATCTGCATGGGGATATTAACCGCGTTCGCCTGGCACGCAACCCTCCTCCCCGCTTTGCTCCTCTCGCTTTCAACATCTTTGTCCTCTCCTTCCTCTCGCTCTCCCCTTTCTCGCACACCCACACACGCGCGGGCACCCATCTAGGCATGGGCTCGCCCCACACCGTGTGGTGCGTCCATGCGGCGCTGGAGCAAGTTTCCACGCCTGTAGAGCTGCACATGCAAGTGGGATGCGCTCCGGCATCCGGCGCGGACACCCGCTGCTCCCGAGCCGGCGCGCGGGGACCACACACCCCAGACTGATGGTCTGCTCCGCAAAAGAGGCACCGAAACGAAAACGGGGTTTTGTTTGGGAGTGAGCAAGCGCCTGCTCACCTGCGCACCCTGGTGCGCATCGGCTCGCAGGGGATCGTGCTGCCTGAGCGGGACCCCCGGCCACTGCTCCAGCTGGGGTGCTCTGCGTCCTGCCGGAGCAGCCCACGGCTCCATGGAGCTGGATGGGCAAAGCCCGGCAGGGGCAGCTCCGGAGAGATCCCGCAGAGAGGTGGGAGGGTGGTCGCTCCCCCGCGGGATGCTCGCGCTCCCTGCGCTTTCAAAGTGGGATGGGGATGGGGATAGGGATGTGGAAGGGGAAGGGGTGTGGAGCAGCCTCATCGGAGCTGCCTGGCTTCCCCGGGGGGCTCCCGCAGGGATGTGGCGCAGAGGATTTCCCTAAGGAAGTGCGGGGGGCACCAGCGGCTTCCACTCGCCTTCCCGCTGTCCCATCCCCTCTCCCAGCTGACAGAGTTGCCCGAGGCTCTGGCTCTGCCAGAGGGGTCCCGTTCCCGCAGCCCCGCGGTGCCACCAAGCCCCTGGGAAGCGCTGGATCCCGGAGCTGCCTCTCCCCGCCGCAGCAGCTCCTGCAGGCAAAAACCTCCCTCCTGCTCCCGTCGGATGCAACACCTCCGAGCGCCGTCCCCAACTTACTTGCCCAGTTCTTCGAAGAGCTGGTACTCCTCGGTGAAGCGGTTGCAGGTTATGGTGGCCATGCCGCGGGGCTGGGAGCGCTCCCTCCCCGGCGCCGAGTGCGGTGCGAGTGCCTCTCCTCGGGCTCCCTCCCTCTCTGTGTGCTCCGGGGGCTCTCTCCTCGCCGAGGTAAATAAGGGAATATGTTTGATTGACAAGCCCGCAGATAATGATGAGGGCAATTTGTCTTCTCAGCCTCGCCAGCCTTCGTCAGCATCCCCGTCCCCATGGCGACCACCTCTGCCAGAAACGCCCTGTTTCTGTTGCCGCGGCAACTGCTTCCCCAAACGCCGGGCTGGGACCGGACCGCGCCGCGGGCACCGGCGCCCGCCGGGACGGGGGTCGCCGGCGGGGGGCAAAGCCGAAAGCGGCGATGTTCAAAGCAAATTGAGGGACGCGGCGGCAGAAGTGGAATTGGGGCCAAATTTTAAAAAAAATAAATAAAGGGGAGAAAAAAGCCAGGTTTCCATGGAAACCGCAGTATCCATGTTGCAGGAGGGGATGGACAGGCTGCCGTTGCCCCGGCAACTGCTCTGCACCCCCAGTGCCCTGCGCAGCCCCCCGCATCCCTGGGGCCGGGTGGGTGCCGGGGACGACGGTCCCAATGTGCCCCCAGGTCCTGCGGGACGGCGCACGGGCAGGTCCCGGGATTGGGGGGAAACGAAGAGTTTTGGACATTTTCTTCCCTGCAGTGTCCCCTTGGGAGTGGGAAGGAAGCGGGGTTGGGAAGGCCCTTCCCCGCTCATGTCCCCTGGGATTGAATTAGGAGCAAAGTCCCAAACCCTGCAGCCCTCCCTGCCCTTCCGAGGCTGCAAACAGCGCTGGGACCCACTGAGGAGGCACCTTGCAAGGCAAGGCAGGGCACAGCGAGCCCCTTGGTGTCCAGTGCAAAAGGAACAAAATCAAGAGAGAACATTTGAAAAAAGGAGCGAGTCACGAGCTCTGAGGCCTTTCGCTGTAGGTCGGTAGCGCAGGCTGTGCCACAGCACCCTGTCCCCTCGGGCTGTGCGCCCAGATCCAACCACAAGGGCTGGCCCCGAGGATCCCTCAACCCTGACCCCTTCCCAGCTTTTTATGCCAGTCTGATCCCTGCAGCAGGGTCTTCCCCCAAGGGCTTTTCCCGTTTCTGACGGTTTTTGCAGGCCTGATGCCGGGGGCAGCGTGGATGGGCACGCGCTGCTGCAGGATGATGCTGGCTGCACCGAGGACTCCGCGGCCGCCAGGCTTTGTGGGATGGCGTTTGGCAGGCGACATCGGTTCAGCTCCCCGTCAGGCAGCCATGGAAGGGTTAAAAGCAAAAGAAAAGGCTCTAACCAGACAAAAATAGGGAGAAATCTTCGAGAGGAGAGGGAGAAGGAGGAGCGGAGAGAGGGAGAGAAGAAAGGAGGTGGAAGTGGAGGAGGACAGCAAGTGGTGGAGTGAGGAAGAGGAGGGGGAGGAGGAGAAAGGTCTAATGGCTTTTCCATTAATTGCACCATTACCCACTTTCGTGCCCACCGTTTTGTTCCCGCACCCGTGCGCGGTGCCCGGGCGCTCCCGGCGAGACGGGGCCGTCGCAGCCTCCCCAACGGGCCGCGAGGGCAGAGTGGCGCCGGGCGGCTCTTCCCTCCGGGATGACTAACCAGGGCTCAGCGGATGGTGGTGATCGCGCGGAGGAGACGCCGTCTCCGTGGGGGCTCCGTGCCCTGCATCGATCGCCTCTGCGGCGCCTGTGCCAGCATCCGTATCCCGTGGGCATCCCCGACCACCCCCATGCCCACGCCGGGCTGCCAGGCACGTGAATCCATGTGCTCCAGCACTGGGAAGGGCCACACAGGCGGGAGCCGGATGGGCACTGGGGGGCGAAGCTTCTCCCATTTCTTGGGTAAACCATGAAGCAAAGCAGGCAGCTGGGGGAAAACTTTCCCATTTGGGCCCACGAGCTGATGCTGGTGGCCTGAGGGGTCTCTCAGCACCCTAGCACGTGGGCAGAAGCCCCAGGCCTCTCCCGGGATCCTCTAGGGAAAGCCGCTGACCGCAGTCTCTTCTCCAGGAGCAGCTGCCCGGATATCCCGGGATGAGCTCCGGGGCTTCGGAGCCGCGGTGGCTGCTGTGCTGGGCTCTGGCCGCCTGATGGAGACCTTCCTCCCGTGCGCTTCCTCGCCACGACCTGGCCGTGCCAGGGATGTCTCCCACTCTCCCGTGCTTCCCGCATCCTTCCCGCACTGCAATGCAATTCCGGCCCACGGGAACATCCCTCGGGCTCCTACCCCTCCAGCCGCAGGGTCTGGGCTCGGCTCAGCCTCCTGCACAGAGCAGCAACCCCAAGAGGACCCCCTGCTCCCGCGGAGCCTGCGGTCGTGTCTCCCATGCGAAACAAGCAGAGCCGCGAGTTACATATTGCAGAGATCCCAAAATTACCGGGACGCTTTCACACGCAAGCTGGGGTCTGGGGGATGCTCAGTTGATGTCCTCTGGAAAGCTGAATTCTCAGTTATTTTTAGGGAAGAATTATAAATACCGTGGCGAGGAGAACAGATTTACATTTAAGGTTGTGTTTTCTAATGTGCCCTGTCCCTTTAGGCCTCGCTTCTCGGCTTTTGGTGGCGAGGGGACATCCCCAGAGCCACCTCTGCCCTGGCCACCGGGCTCTATGGACAAGAGCTGCGGGATGAGACCTGCGGGCAGGACGCTGGGTGCGAGGGGACTCTCTTGAGCCATCGCTTGGCCCGTGCACCAGCGCTGGCTCCACTCTGCCGTGGGGAAACCTCATACCCCAAGCCCATGCGAATAGGGAAAATGTGGCTACCCCGGTGAAACGCAGCCCCGTATCCGCAGCATCCGCCTCCCCGGGCCCCGGCGCAGCCGCCTTCCCTATCGCCCCCGCGGGAACCTGCCCCGCGCTCGGCTCCCGGCCCAGGGATTCGTGGAGACTTTGGCTCGCGCGGAGTTTTCGGGAGCGGGAGGGAAGGAGCGAGGAGAGCGCTCGGCTTGTCTGTGTAAACAGATCTCCTTGGTGCGAACGTCGCCGACTCGGCGAGAGCTCCGCAGCCGCTTGGCAGCGTCTCGCCCACCCGCTGCCTTAACCCCTTGGCAGCCGCAGCTCGCAGCCCCCAAAAGGGGCTCAAATGGCAAAAAAACAGGCGGTTTGGGCACAGCGCTTGGAAAGGAGAATGGAGAAGACCCTGCTCTCCTCCCACGAGGATGGGCTTTGCGCTCTGCAAAAATTCTGCAAACACCCAGAAATTTTTCTGCCTACTTTCCTTTCTCCTTTTCATGGGCCAAAACTCTTCTCCGACTATTTCTTTTAGTTAGAATTCAGAACGCAACATTTTTATTAAAAACAAAACAAAACAGACCCAGAACCATGGCTACCCTGGCTGACCACCACTGGCATCAGCCTGGGAACAGCAATTTAAAACTCAAAATGAGACAAGGCTAACAATTTCATTGAGATGTTAGTAAAAGAGAAGGGAGAAAAAAAATCGAACATGTTTTCATGGAAATTTCCATTTTTGAAAAAAAAAAAAGAAAAAAAAAGAAAGGAGGGCCAAACTTGGATGCGTTTATATAAATATGGAAATGAAAAGCGTTCGCCGAGCCTTGTCGCCACCCCACGGCCAGCTCCGGCCTCGTGCTGCCCTGCTCCCTCCGGCAAGGTGCTTTTTCCCCGCTGCCGCCCCCTTCGCAGGCCGCTCCGTGTCCCACTTTGCCCTCTGCCCAGCACAGCGTGGAGAACGCGCTTGGCTTTAGGCGCTGAAGTCTCCTCTCCTTCAGCGGAGCGTGGATGCGTATTGGGTACCGACGGGCTTTGCCCGGTGGCAGCGGGCGCTGAGCTGCCCTTGCCAACGGGGCAGCCCGCGGTGCGTGCGCCGGGATGGAGCTCTCCTCAGGCTGAGGTAGGGAACTCCGGGATGCAACGCATCCCCCCGTGGCTGGTTTTGGCCAGGCGGTGCTTGCAGGACGCACACTGGGGTGATGATGCTGCGGGGCCGCATCCTTTGTTGGATTGATGTGGAGCGACTCGCTAAGCGCATCGGGGAGGGAGACGGGGCTCTCCAAGGCTGCAGGGAGCTCCCAGGCACCGGGTGTCCCTGCGAAATCTGCCCATAATTCAGTCCTAGAGGGCATGTCCATGGGACTGGACAGGGGCTGGAGGGGCAGCGCGGTGACCAGAGTGCAAAGAGCAGCTGGGACAAGCGGACAGACAGACAGACACATTCATGCTCTGGCTTTACAAGCTCCTTTCCATCTCTACAGTAACAGGGTCTGTGTATTATGCCTTGCTATGGGCTTTTTTTTTTTTTTCTCTTCTTTGTTTCTCTAGAAAATCCCGAATCCCCCAAATAATCCAGCTAAGAGTAGAAGAAAAAAAAAAAATACAAACGTGTCACTGCATTCTCTTCCCATCCCTCTTTCTCACACACGGGGCTTGAAAGCACCCTGAAAGGTATTCAGTGTACATTCTGCCAATTGTCACATCTTTCAATGACAGATTTTAAATGAATGTTATTTTGCAAGGGAAAGAGAGGAGGAAAAAAAAAAAAAAAAAAAAAAAAAAAAAAAAAAAAAAAAAAGAAGAAGCCCACACTGCTCATCCAAGAGCTGACAAGTCCTAACGGGCCTCATTTTCCAGAGACAAAAATAACTATTTTCAAAATTCACAGCAGGGCCTTCGCCTACACGCGCTGCACCAAGAGAAACCTGTGGGGAGAAATGTAAAATACATTGTGTAAATGGAAATGCACCATGCATCCAAAGCGCTTTTAAAGCTATTTACCCTCTTTCATGCTCGCCAGCCCTGCTCGGAGCGCACACGCGCGCTCCCCACCGCAACGCGGGGGCCCAGCGCCTCGCTCGCCGCCGGAGCTCGCGGCGTGCCCGGCCCCACACAAATGCCTCACTCGGATCCCCGTGGAGGGCGTGTGGGGAGGCATTTCCCCCCATGCGTGCGCTCCTGGGAGCCTGCACCGATCCACAGGCGAGGGATGCGGCGGGCGGCTCCGTGCGCAGAGGTGGGTTGAGCACGGGAAGACGAGGAAGGAGCGCGCGGCTCGGCACAGCAGGCGTTAAGATGACCCTGCTTCCCCGTCCTCACTGTGGCTTCAAAGTCCTGCATCGACCAAGTGGCATGAACGCCCTCTCTGAGATCTTCCCTCTGCTACAGGCTCAAGACATCGGGACCGACACAGCTCTTGGCATGGAGACGGGGCCAGCAGGTGCAGGACGCCTGGACAGATGCAGGGATGGCACGGATGCAGAGCAAGGATTCCATGCGTGCCTATGGCCACACACCGCAGGGATCCGGACAGGCCTAGGTGTGGAGAGAGGGATATATATATATATGTCAATATGTGCATATTGACATATGTATATATATATATTGATATATACGCATGTCAAGTCCACCAGCACTTGGGGCAAACCAAGCAGTGACACAGAGAGAGGAGCAGTCACAGCACCGCAGAGACCACTGGGGCAGGAAGGCTGAGCCAAACCTCGGTGGTCTCAGTTCTGTCACCTGTAAGGCAGGAATATCTGTCCTTGTTGGGAGTAGAGTGGGGAAATGTGGTGGTCATGGGACTGGGGTGGTCCTGCAAGTTCTCAACAAGGCAACCGCTTGGCAGCACTTAGAAAATCAGGAGCACATTTATAAAGAGAAAGAACGTGAGGAAATACACAGCCTCGCTGAAGAGCCCAGGCTGGCCAGCCCCTGCGAGCCGCCCGGCCGGGCCCCTCGCTCCTCTCCTGGGGCTGCTGCAATGGGCTGCTGCACTCTTGAAGCCTGCAATCGCCTTGCAGTCCTGGAGAAAAAGGTCTTTGGCTCTGGAGGGAGCTGTGCACAGGCCAGGCGGGCTCGGCACACTCGTATGGCACCGTGGTCGAGCCTGCGCCACTGCTCCTTGCCTGAAACCCATCTGCTCCTCCCTGCGCTGCTGGCCCAGGCGGAGGGGAGAGGCGTTTGGGGGCGAGCGTGCCCCACACGAGGCACAGCACGAGGGTGCTGCTGCCTCCCGCTCCGTCCTTCTCCCTGCTGCTCTCCCGCGGGGCTGCTCCCTGGCCCGGCTGCGCGGCGACGCTGCGGGAAGCCCCATCAGATGCGGTTTGACATGAGCCTGGTGTTGAGCTTGCGGAAGAAGGAGCGCAGCTTGCAGATCTTGCACTTCTTCTTCTTGTTCCTGTTCTTGAGCGGCTCCCCGGCCCCTTCCCACTCCTCCACGTCGTCCTCGCTGGCCCAAGGCCCCCAGGCCCCGCCGTTGAAGTCCGGGTGCGCCCGGGGGTTCTCCGCAGGGTACCGCACCGGGATGGCCGTCTGGTTGTAGTACACCAGCCGCATCAGGAGGGCCCGCACCACATCGGGGCGCTGCTCTGACAGGTCGTACCGCTCGTAGGGGTCGGCGGTGATGTTGAAGAGCCACACGGACTTGCGCAGGCCGTCAGTGAGGCGCTCCAGGTTCCACCAGCTCCCTGGGAAGTTGGTCAGGGTCTGGGGAGGGATCCAGTCGCTATAGCCTGGGTCACCAGTGAGCAGTTTCCACTCGCCGACGCGGATGGAGGCCTGCACGGCCGTGTTCCAGATGCCGAAGCCGTCCTCCAAGGAGCCGTACTTGGCGTGGTTGTAGAGCGGGTCGATGTTGTGCAGGATTTCAGTGCGGGGGGACTCCTTGCCCTCACTGATGGCGGGCCACACGTTGTAGCCATCCAGGCCTGGGACGTTGCTCAGGTTGCCCCTTGCCAGGCTCACCAGAGTTGGGTACCAGTCCGTGATGTGAACCAAGGCCCAGCTGGTCCGACGTTTGCGTTTGATCAGGGGACTGTGCACAAAGCCGATGCCACGGACTCCCCCTTCCCAGTAGGTCCCTTTGCGTCCTCGCAGGGGCCAGTTGCTTCCCCCTGAGAAGGTCTGCCCGCCGTTGTCGGTGGAGAACACAATGACGCTGTTGTCGTAATAGCCGTACTTCTTGAGGGCCCAGGTGATGTTCTTCACCGCCTCGTCCATGCACGTCACCATGGCCGCGTACTTGCGGCGCGCGACGTTGCCCATGGAGCGGTAGCGGTAGATATACTCTTTGGGCGACT
This sequence comes from Crypturellus tataupa, assembly GCA_034781795.1. Taxonomy (NCBI): domain Eukaryota; kingdom Metazoa; phylum Chordata; class Aves; order Tinamiformes; family Tinamidae; genus Crypturellus; species Crypturellus tataupa. Next base: position 3,477,481 of record JAWLRI010000995.1, on the reverse strand, counting down.
GCAGCGGGGTGTGCACCGCTTGGAAGGCCACGTAGATGAAGATGGGCTCCTTGGGGCTGTGGGACGCCAGGATCTTGCTGACGCGCTGGGCATAGAGGAAGGTCGAGTACTTCCCGCTCTGGTCCCAGGCCACTTTCTCCCCTTCGTGCAGGTCGTAGCCGCAGACACCCGGCCCGTCACAGTTGTCGTAAGTGTAGTAGTCCACGTTGCCCGTCAGGGAGCCCAGGAAGGTGTCAAAGCCCCGGCGTGTGGGCAGGCATTCTTTCTTGTAGAAGCCCAGGTGCCACTTGCCCACCATGTGCGTGGAGTAGCCTGCTTCCTGCAGCTTCTGCGGCAAGGTCACCTGGTCAAGGGGCAGGCAGTTGGGCTGCCGAGGGCGGATGATGGAGTGCTGCAGGCCCGTGTGGATCTGGTACCTGCCAGGGAAGAACCAAGAACAATCAGTGCCAATGGGGAGCAGCCCGGCTGGGGTGCACAGCACTTCGGTTACTTGACACTCCCAATACGCACAGCTCTCCATGTCCATCAACACAGTCCCAGCGAGAAAGCTCCATGCCAGAGGCAGGGAACTGTCTGTGCATCCAAAAGAACCAAAGAAAGCTCAAAACAGAAGAGAGGAGGCTCAGCAGACATCCCTGAAGTGTGCTGGGCTCTGAAACCCTTTAAATCACTTTGAAATCCCTTTGAATCCCTGTGAAACCTCAGATGCCACCAGCAGTCAGCCCTGCAGATGCCAGCCCAGGAGAGCTGGCTGAGCTCTTCGCAAGGGCTGGACAGGATGGGCAGGAGTTGCCCAATGATACCCAGGGGTTTGCAGTGCCCCACATGAACACGGGTGCACTCCTGTCCTCCTTTCTGTTTTACAAACCCTGCAGATACTTGGCTCCCTTTTCAGCCTTCCAGGAGGAAGGAAAGGGCTTTCCTGGCACTTTGCTGGGCTCCATCACTCTCAGGTGGCCTCAGTGGCTTGGCCAGAGATCCCTCTCTCCCAAAGTGAGTTTGGTAGCCCAATCATGTCTACGTTTTTGACCTTGCGGATGTGCCTTGGGGATCACTGGTGTGCTGGTAGCAGGGACCACATCTCCTGCCTTCCTTGAGCCTGTCCTGAGGTTTCCTGAATACCTTGACAGCTCCTGTTGACAGAGCACGAACTGGCCCTGCACCCATTTCTTCTTGCGACACTCAGGACTAGAAACACTCATCACAAGGAGAGCAGGGGAGGGGGCAGGCACTGACTGTTCACACTGACAGTCACCTCAGCTGGGACAGAGCAAGGACTTGGTCTCAGGCTTTAGAGCCCCAGGCAAATGCACCAAGGCAGGGATGGATGTGGCAAAGGGTCCTTCTTAACTGCAGCACAACTTGCATGAATAAGGAAGCAGTTCTGCAGGGCTAAGGGATGCGACCCAAGCACTTGCACTGCCATGGGGTCACATCATTATTGACATTATTTTATTCCTACCATGCAAAAATCAACTGTCTAACCAGGGAGTCATCTAGAAAAAACAGCAAAACGCCTATTCTGTAAGGCAATCTCCAACCCCAACAAACTGGGGTTAAGTCTCCAAGAGCTAAGAGGGAGAAAGAAGCAGGCCCATGTAATGGGACCTAAGCAGGGCATAACCAGGTGCTTTCTTACCTGCCTGTAATCAGTTGGCTCCTGGATGGGGTACAGATGGGCTGGATATAATAGTTCTCCAGCTTAACCCCTTCTGCTGCCAGCTTGTCCAGCGTTGGTGTTTGGATATCCGAGCCGTGATATCCAACGTCATGGTAGCCTTGGTCATCGGTCAGGATGAAGATGATGTGAGGTGGCCTGGAGAAGGCAGGAGGCAGCGATTTCTCCATCGGGTCCATAGCCACATCTGCCACCAAGCCAGGCTTCATCCAGTCCCAGGATAAGTAGCCAAAGCTGAGCAAACTGACCAGCGAGAGGCCCGTGAGGGCATAGACAGCCATGGTGAACCAACGTGATGCTTGCCAAGGGCACTACTGCCCCGGCATCTCCCCACAGCAAAGAGAAGCAAAGCAAAGCAAAGCAAAGTAAAGCAAGGCAAAGCAAAGGGAAGCAAAGCAAGGCAGGGGGTCACTCCAGCGCAGCCCCCTAGCCTAGGGGCCCGTCTCCGAAATGCCCACAGGGAATTCTGCGGGAGCAGCTCCCATGAAGACACGCTCACACACGCACAAAGAGGCGGCTTAATCCGCCGGGGCCGGGACACGCTCAGTCAAAAGAAAATAACCACCAAGCCGATCCAATCAAACACATATGCACTGCAGAATGAGTTTCCTTGCAGTGTTATTAAGAACAGTCCCAGAGCTACTCCAGAGCGTCCCAAGTGCTAGAAATACTCTCTGGCTTCCCGGCTTTTTGTTGCTGTTATTTTCTTTCTCCTTTTTTAAAATCCACATAAAAACCTTGCTGGAGAACGTAGCCGGCTTCTCCTGCAGCTCAGCTCTGTGCCTGCTCGGCCGTCCAAACGGCTTACTCAGGATAAGACGATCTTTCTACTTAAACTCCTGCGGAAGAGGGTGCTAAAGTTCAAGCCCAGAGGTGCTGAGTTCTCATCCTCACCCGTCAGGGAAGAGCCGCCGTCTCCTTTTCTCACTGTTCGCTCCTGAAAAATTCCTTGGCAAGACCACACCACCATGATTTTTTTTCCTTCTTGTTTCCCCTCTCCTCCTTCCCTCTTTTCCTTCTTTTTTCCTTAACCAGTTCTTGGAGGCAGCCCCGGAGCCTTTCCCCGGGGTACGGGGAGCTGCGGACCGTTGCTCCCGGACTTTGCTGGCGCTGCAGGGCTGCTGCGGGAGCACGGCAGCTCCCTGCGGCCGCGCCGGCGGAGGAGGCAGAAAGTTGTAACATCTGCCCGGGATGCGGGCTCTGCAGCCAGGTTTATGGGGAGCCGCGGGCTTGGCCCCTCCCCGCTCGCTCCGCGCTCAAGGGAAAACGCCGGGAAGACCCAGCGCTTGCAGGGCCCTGGGAGGGACGTTCCTCCGCCCCGCGGCCGCGCTCCCTGCGTCCCTCCCTGCGGAGAGCCGGGCCGCGGCCGGAGCTGGGGGCTCCCTCGGGGTCTCTCCTGTCCCAGAGGGGCTCGGCTTGGGTGCAGGAGTGGGAAAGCTCCGCGCTTGCAGCCCTGCATTGCCCTGACGGGAAGAGGAGCAGGATGGGCTGTGCTGGGAGGGAGCCCTGGGACCGTCTACCCGCAGTGCCACCGTCTCCGCGCGCCAACAGAGAAGGACAAAAGCCAACCGAGACAAGAGGAAGCGGCACAAACTTGCTGTGACACCTCCAAGTTGGCTGAAGCCACCCAAGGGCAGGCTGGCTGGCACCGAGCGGGGCACACGCCGCTGTGCCCACCTCCAGGTAGGGAAACGGAGCCGGGGAAGAGCCACTTGTGCTGCCCCCAGCCACGGGCAGCCCAGGCAGGGCAGGGATGGACCGGAGCAGGGGCCTCGGCCGATGCAGAGGTGCTGGGCTGAAGTTGGGGTAGCAGAAGAGGGGCTGGTTGGGTGCCCTGGTTGGCCCACTGTGCTGCTGGGGAGCTTTGGGGAGGAGATGCTCCGGTGCCATTCCCCTTGCAGGAGCAGCTTCCGCCGGGCAGGAGGGGACCATCAGGCCCCTGCACGTCCTCAGCTTTTGTTACGCAGCCCGGGACAGGGGATATTGTCACAGCAACATCAGATGCATTTACCACCCTTGGCACAAGCAGGAGGTTCCCCCTCCCCAGGCTCTCCTCCTCTGGGGTCCCTTCTGCCACCACCCCCCCGCCAAGGTCCCCTGTGCCGGAGTCCTCTCCCTGGGCTCCTCTCCCCTGCACTTCCCTCCCCTGTGTCCCTTCCCTGTGTCACCTTCCCTGCACTCCCGGGCACTTTCTGCTCTGGACCCCATCTGTCCCCTGACACCTCCCAGAGCTCCCTCATCCCCTCCCCATCCAACACCAGCTTCCCCAGCTGACATCCCAGGCAGCTCCATGGAGAGGGAGGCTCCACAGGGCTCCCCACTAGCAGGGACTCGGTGCCGGATGAACCAGCAGGGAGGCAGAGATGCGCAGCCTGGTTTCTGCACGCGAGACTTGGCTTTTCCCGCTGGCAGCAATCCCTGCTCGCTTGGAGGAGCAGCGCAGAGCTGGGTCAAACCCTCCAGAAAGGTTTGATTAATCCCCGGGGGTTAATCACTCCTTCCGCCTGCTCCTCTCCCCTCCTCTCTCCTTCCCACCGCTCTCCTCCCTCCAGCCCTTTCTGCAGTTCTCCCAACTTCTTTACTCCTGAACAACTCCTTTCTCACAGGAAAAGATGGTGAAGGGGGTGGGGAGCGATTCAGAGAGCAGAGGTGCCCCCAATCTCCTGGATCCTGGGTCCTTGGTCCACTGTTCCCCATCGGCTGCCTCAGCCCCACGAAGACCCGAGACCTCTCCAGGGCTCCCCAGGGACACTCAGAGCTGCAGGACCTGCTGTCCCGTCCCCATTCATGATGCTCCCTGCAAAACTCAGGCCAGAGGCAGCATTACCGCCAGGGAATATAATCACAGCTCTTTCCAGATAACAAATAACAGTCGGTCCGGGTGAATGTCTCCAGGAAACATGCGAATACCTTGCCTTCCCCGCCAGAGCCCTCTCCCATTTAGCAAACGTGGCTGTTTTACACTCTTTGTTTATGACTGAGCTCAAAGCTAATGGGAGGGTTTTATTGAATGTTTTCCTATATGCACATCACTAATTTCTCCAAACTGGGGAGAGGGTTTCTTACAGGCCCCGCTGAATTGCTCATCAGAGAACACCCCCAGGGCCCTATGGACAGGGCCTGGTTCTCCTCCTCGGGTGTTTTCCTCACTGTACGATGCTCATGGGCATTTACAAGGCCAGAAGAACTGGGACCCACGGGTCATTCTCTTGTCTGCTTTGAACCCTTCTTAACCCAGAGCAGATTGGGGAGAGTGAACTGCTCGGCTGCAGTTCTCCCGGGCAGGTTATGGCTCAGCAGCAGCTGCCTTGGAGCATCAGCCTCCCCATCCCGGTGCTTGGGATGATGATGCTAGCGCCAACTACAAGGACAGAGACAGGGAAAAAGGAAAGGGACGGGGCTGAGAGGCACTAAGTCTGCCTGTGGCGGAGGGAGGGAGCACGGAGTGCTGATAAATTGTGCCTGCAGTTTGGGGCCGGGGGAGTGAACCCATCTGCCACAGACAGCAGCGGGCTGGGCGGGACGTGCGGGAGAGGAAAAGCAGGCATGGAAGCAGGTCAGGAATGTGCTGGGGAGAGGGGCAGCCGGGAGACCACCTCTGAGGAACGGAATCCCGGCACCTCGCAGCAGCAGGGTGACTTTGCTGTATAAAACTGGTCCAGGGGTAGGCCTAGCTGGACTGGTGACCAGGACCATGAGGGATGGGGGTGATGGACCAGAGTCCCGTCTGCAACAACTTTTGGAGACAGAGAAAGAAAAAAATGAGAGCAAGAAGCAAGAAAAACAGGGAATTGGGCTGGGGTGTGATAACGGAGACCTGTGCTTGGCCAGACCAGCACGTCCTCCCGGAGATCCCTGGCGGCTCCCTGCTGGCCTGGGGTCCGGGCGGGAATGCCTGGGTTCTCTCAGCACAGGGAGGCTTTCCAGGAGCCAAAAGCCCCGTCGGCCAAGGCTGGCACTGCGGGCTGTGATTCCAGAGCCAGCCGAGATCAAAGCCCGAGCGGGAGCCGGCGGCTGGGCACGGCCAGGCGCGGAGCATCCCGCCGGAGCCGGGGCAGAGCGTGAGCCAGGTATTGACTCAATAGAAAACAAGGGGAGTAAGTGCCAAGTTCGCGGGCGGTGACCCTGCTTGGAAGGCTTGGGGACAGATGGCGAGGCCCTGGGCGGACACAAATGTGTCCCAGCAGAAGGAGGATGCACAGACTGGGTTCTCCTCCCAGCAACAACAGGAAAGTGGAAAGCAGGGAACGTAAGGGGGAAAAGTGCTCTCCAGACCTCCGGACAGAGCGGGATAAAGCGGTACCCTGGCCCCAGCCTTGCTGAAATCATCTGAAGAGGAGACAGGAGGTGGGAAAGGCCAGGAGAGAGGAAGAAATGTGACGGGGGGAGAGGATGAAATGACAACTCCCGAGTTCCAGGGTCAGGACAATTCAAGCTGGCTGGGAGGCCGCTCGCGGGGTGATTAATGCATCACAAGGTCTCCGGAATGGAAAATGTGCTCAGGGCCTGGAGCAACCCCCTCCGCCCCCGCCGACTGTTATTAATTCAAGGCAGTCCCTTGTCCAGCCTCGCTCTGAGATGCCTCAAGAGCCAGGAGCTCCGGGGCGTTGCACAACACTGAGGTCTCCCCTGGCTGCGCACGGGTCCCCGATCAGTCCCTTCCCAGGCACCCAGTGTGAGCACCCGCTTGCACCCGCTGCCCACGGGGCTGCTCCGAGCTGAAGGCAGGAGACGGAGCCGCTGGAGCCCGTCCGGCGCCTGTCGCGCCGGCTCCTCCCGCTGCCCTGACCGCCTTAGCAATCAGCGCATCTCCCTTTCGGCCTCGTTCATGGGCATTTTTACCGCTCCAGCACGACGGGAATCCCTGCCAGGAGGAGCTGGCAGCGGTTCGGGAGCCAGAGTGTTCCCTGACCCGCGTGCGTGGCTCACGGCGGAGGGAAGGCACTGTCCTGCCATCCCAAGCACATCCACGCATCCACATTCCAGCAGGGGCCAACCCCACAAGACGAGAAATCCAGGGGCAGAGCCATCAGACAAAGCTTGTGATGGTCCTTTCTGGTCCTTTACGGCATAACAGACTTCACAGAGCGTGCGGGATGCTCCCCTGCCACCGCTGTGAACTTGCAGGCAGCGAACCTTGACCAGTGCCTGCGCCAGCTCTCTCCATGGCCCTGAAGCTGGCACAGCTCCTTGCATTTGCACAGCTGTTTCTCTAACCAAATATTTGAATATTAGCTCTTTTCTTTAATTAATTTATGTGGCCTGGGGCAAGAATGAAAATAATCACAGTCCTTCCTGCTTTTTTCCCACCCCCAGCTCCGGCCGCACTTGTGTTTTGGCTCAGAAAGCACTCGCTGCAAACCGGGTTATGCAAACAGGCTCCACATACTTCTCAGCAGCCGTGATTTACCATAGGGGCCACACAGCAACGTTTAAACCTAAGCCTCGAATCTTTATTTTTTTTTCCCCCTCTTCTTCTTTATTTTTTAACCCTTCCCGGGGCCGGAGCCCCTTCGAGCTCAATACGGCCTTTCTCTCCCCGCTCAATGGGGCATTATGAGCCGAGCGGTTATTGAAAGCAGAACTCGTGGGTTTTACAATGGCAGCTCTGTGCAGGGCAAATATTGCACAATCTGTTTGCAGGCTGTGGGCTCGCGGCCCTCCCCGTCGGCCGCCCCGCGCCCGGCTCCCGCCACGGCCGCCAAAGCGGGACCTCAGCATGGAATATGAAAGGCTTTTAATAAGTCCCCCCTCTCCTTCTTCAGAGCAAGACATTTGACCTAACGGGGCATCGGGGGCCTAGCCTGGCCTCGGAAAACAGAGCGGGTTGCTTTCGGCCCTCAGATGTTTAAGGGTTTCCGCTCTGCCCGGCCAACGTGTGATGCATTTGCTTTTTTACTGGCGTGATGAAAGAGTCTAGGCAAGTCTGGAAAAGAAGCGATCAGTCCCGGTAAAGGAGAGAGTTTGTTATTTTGTCTAGGGGAAAAAAGCATCGCGGGGCGACACGGCCACACGATCTGCAGAGCTCCGCGGCGGCGGGAGCCGGTGCCTTGAGCATGCATGTTCCCGGGACACCCTCTCCCCATCGGCTATGACAGCGGGAGCAGCTCGTGCAGTGGGGAAGGAGGCTGGAAGAGCTGGAAGAGAGAGCTCTCCGGCAAAGTGTTTCACATGGAGAAATCCCCGGAGCGTTTAATTGTTGGGAAAGCAGCGCAAATAACAAGGCTGCGTTTCCAAGCCCTTCGGGAGAGGGATGAAGCGCTCTGGATCACTGCCCTTCTGCAGGGAGCCCTGTTCTGCCAAAGCCCCCGGGCAGCCAAGGGCATCCCCAGTCCCAAGCACTGCAGAAGACGCTGCTGAAGCCAAGACAGCTCGTCATGGACTTGGGTCCTCAGGCAGGTCCCAAGGGTTGTCCCATTTTCCTGCTTTGATCCCAAACGGCACATTTTCCACCCCAAGAGCAGCTGTGCAAGGGCAGCCCGTTGGCTTCCTGCATCCTGCAAGCTGTGGGCAGAAGCCAGCTTCCTAGCGGCCACCGCCGCGGCAAGATCCGCACCAGATTACGGGTATCGGGCTTGATTTGTGGGAACTGGGAGGCTTTTGCAATGCCATAATTCGCTCTGGAAGACAGAGCCAAGGGAGGAGCAAGCAACGAGTTTGCATCAGCTCCCGCTTACGCAACCCCGATCATTGTAAAAGCAGCAAATATTGTTCAGCAACAGCCTGTGACGTTGGACGCCGAAGTGACGGGGGGTAACGTGTTATTGGGGCAGAAAGGAGTCCCTGCTGGAGAGGATCAGCCGGCCCTCTGACACGGGCTCCGCAGCACCACTGCCTGTTGTTCTTGGAACTCAATGGCCTTTTTCAATACTCTGCCCCTGTTCGTAGCATTTGCGCAGTTGAAAATCATCATCATCATAAAAGAGCACTTAGAAACCATAGCACAACGTTAAAGCCTTTTCTAATGTAAACCATAGCCTCTAACAACACGTTGGGCTTGGCCGGGGTTTGTTCCTGATCAAATACTGCTGGTCCCCTTTCTCTCTCCTATTCTGGTTGCCCAGGCACTAGGAAAATAAGGCATAAAAGCCCTAAATAAGAGTTAGTTCCTCACTTAGGCTATAGATATTTCTTCCATTTTTGGTCACCGATACATTTGAATGATTGTGCAAATTCTCCCATGAAACGACTTATACATATTCCTGCACGCATCTGTTTTCTTTTCCCCCTTCCTTCAGCAGACTTCAGTCCATCAGCTCCAGTTCCTTGATATCATATTCTTCCCCTCGCCTTACCCCACCTCTCAGTAAACTGCAGCTTGTCGCCTTCTCCTCTCCTTAATGACTGGTGTGTTTGCTTGGAAGCGCTGGCGAGCTGGAGCGGAGCCCGTGGCTTTGGCACCGCTCCTCTCTTCCCATGCCTTATGGCGTGTTTTCCTCGTTGCTGGGGTACTCTCCTTCCTCGTTCTGCCCTGGGCCCCCTTTTCCAGCATGAGACCCAAAATCCGGGAATCCTGCACACAAGGCACTCCCTGCCGCGGCTTCCCGGCAGAGCCATGGGGCTCGCAGGGGAACACGGAGAATTTGATGTGAATCCCTGCAGGATCTAGGGAGGATGTCAGGAAGGGAGGGAGGCAGCTGGGGTCTGGATTTGCACGAGCGCGGAGGAACTCTGGAGCTCTGGGCAGCTTTTCCAGGAGCGCTCGACCCGCTGGTCCTCATCGCGCCCTGCACGCAGTCCCGCCAGGCTCCCCTGGTTAAAGGTTTTTGGTAGATGCTGCTCTGCCCTCTCCACCGCTGCCTTCTAACCTTGGCTAAAGAAAAAAAGGCAGCAGTTCCCTCGCCTGCAAGGGCCCTCTTTGAAGCAGGAGAGAAGGTCCCGAAGCGGCGGAAGGAAGGATTTAAGCATCTGGCATGGTTGGTTTCTGGCAGGGCCGCCGCCTGACCCTGATGTTGCCTCCCCTGGCCTATTGGTTTTGGCCTCCCTTGCCTTCATTCCTGACACGATTCATCATGGGATGCAGAGAGCCTCCTCGCTCCTCAAAGCGAGCACGGTGCTGGCGTCGCCCCCGGACTCACCAAGAAAGAGTGATTCTTCCTAGCAGCCGCGGGACACCCAGCCCTCTCCTGCGGAGCGGCGCGGCAGGGGACCGGCCACCCCTTGCCAAGGGCTCGGCAGCCTCCTGGCCCGGCCAGCTCTCTCCTTTTCCCGCTTTCCGTCTCCCCTTTCATGCACGACCTCTCCAAAGGCGGCTCGGTTTAGCCTGGCAGCAGATGTGAGGGCCGGCGGGAAGGATCATTCCCAGATCTCTGTCCCGACGGCCCCAGCCAAGGCACGAGGAATTAGGTGGATAAGGCCCTGCAATCCCCGGCTTGGCTGGGGCTCCCGATGGAGACAAGGAGCCCTTTCTCACCCAGGGACCTCATGGCAGGGCACAGCAGCAGTGCCTGATCACCCAGCTTGTTTATAACCCCGGCCTGCTGCAGAGAAAGGAAAATACACCTGCCCGTGCCCACCTGTAGCGCGTCAGGGCGAGACGCTGCCTGTTTGCCCAGGCTGCGTTTCCTCAGCGTCCCATGAGCCTGTACCACAGGCTGCTTCTCCCCACAGCTCCAAGGGCTGTTTTCAGTTTTGGCATGAGAACGGCAGCCGTTTTGGGGAGCACATTCAACGGTGGCTGCTGGATGTGACCGAGCTGATGGAGCAGGGAATGGGTAGGGATTGCGCCCTGCCATCCGGCACATTTGGGATCCCCATTGCCCGCAGCTCTCGCCTGCCCACCTTGTCCCCTGGGGTGTCCCCATGCGCCGCGGGACACGGACCGCTGCTGCTGCCTCTTAGGGTCACTCTTTTCCTTCTCCGATGCTGGATTGCTAATTAGGGAGTGTTTCACAGCAGGGAAATAGTCCATTTAGACACGGCGTTACTTAGTACAAAAGGTATTAATAATCGAGCGAAAGAGATGAGAGCTCGTTCTCGCTGAAGATGCCAAGAGCACAAATTGCCTTCTTGTAAGAGAAAGGCTTAATTTCCATAGAACATGACAGATTAAAGCAGGAGTGGGTGGGTCCACTCTATTATTCATCAGTCTTCGTTGCTAACGGGAGATGCTGTGCCGGCTGCTTTGAAGTTTCTTCGAAGGCTCGGGTTGCCCACAGTCATTTTACTGGGGTGGAAGGCAAGATATGCCGAGACGGAGATTCAAATACTTAATGCATTCCCTGCTATCCCGATTTTATAATAAATCAGCCTTGTTGCTTCACAAACATGAGCCAACGCAGGTCTGGGTTTAAATCCAGAGACCTGTCTGGCTTCCGGACAGAAACAAGGGATGGAGAGGCTCGGGATTACTGTGGTGCTGCATTAGTCACAGTCCTGCCTGGGACTACCAGGGCTTCCTTCGGTAGCCGTGCAATGAGCTCTGCCAGCGAAGAAATCTAGGATTAAACCGAGGAGATTGGATTCTTCCTTCCTGAATGGGAAACAGACCAAAATAATAATAGGAAAACAAGTTTCCATCAGCTGAATTTACTCGGCCACACACTGGAGTATTACACTTAAATGGAAAACTCGAGGAGTAATCCTTCAGAGGCAGCATATCTATCTGCAGCTCAACTTTCAGGATGGGGTTTATCCAGGGGAAGGAGTTCAGTGGAGGGGCCCGGCTTTATTTACTCAAGCGCAGGCACCAGCTGCCTGTGGGGCAACAGCAAAACCACCAGATCCTGCAAAGAAATGCGGCTGCCCGCAAGGAGAGCACAACTTGAACAGGGCCTGGCCAGGCCTTTCAGTGCAGAGTCAAAGCAGATCATTAGGAAAAGGGGGATTGTAAGAATCAAGAAATCAAGAAATGCGATTGTTATTGGGCATGGGACGGCTTTGGAAGGAGATGAGGGCGTCAGATGGGAACAGAGGTCTCCTCTCTTTGGCATTTTCCCCAGCACCTGCCCTGGGGAGCTGTAGAATGAGGATGAGGATGAGGATGAGTTTTTGTCCCCAGTGGTGCTGCCATGGGGAAGTGACCGGTAAAGGAAATAAAGCGAACGCATCTGCACAACCTTGGAGACTGGAGGTGAAGAGAGCTCCAAAGCAGACACTTTCTAAGGGGATTTCAGGGGGAAAGGCTTCATCTGCTAGGAGAGCCCTCAGGTATGTTTTCCAGAACATGTTTATTAAAACACCTCCATTTCAGAAGCACATGTATTCCAAAAACCAGGAGTTATTTCTGCTTTTGTCAGATCTCCTTTCTAAACTTGAGCTTCCAGTTAGCATTAGAACTCCTGCCTGGTGGTTCCTCCTGCCTGACTTTCAGAAGAGCAAATCACCCCTGGGTGCTTTGGGAGCTGGAAGCAAAACGACACGGCGCTGCCAGAGCTGCTTTCTGGGAGGATGAGAGGAGGACGGGCCTCTTGGAGAGGGAATCGGTGCAGGACTCCTCGCCCTCCTTGCAAAGCGCGAGCCGGTGCTGGGAGCTGGAGCAGAGCCAACGTGTGTGCATGGGGCCTCCCGACTCAGAGCAAGACCCAGCGTGGGGTACGGCGGAGAAATGTGCTTTGCAGAGACAGGATCTGGAGCAACGGACCCATCCGTGGTGTGAGCCCGTCCTTTGCCGTCGAGGATTTTCTGCGCTTCATCACAGCTTGCAGACTGGTTGTGGGGAGGCTTCAAGCACCTATATCAATACTGCAGAGGGTGATTCATGACTATCTGCAGTAATCCAGAAGCTATACAAAATTGCTAATAATAGGTCTTCAAAACCAACATTTTAGTCAAGAGCAAAAAAATGACTGGAACAAAATCCAATCATGCTTTGTTAAAACTATAAATGGAAAGGTATAACCCATACTCAGCTCCTATAAACACTGAGATATAAATGAAAACAGGGGATACTGATCAGCCCAAGGATCTGGGTCAAAGCAGGAACTGGATTTCACCCTAGGAAACTGCAGGGAGGAAGCGCAAGCATATTGCATTGATTGTCGAGCAGGCAGAGAGCGGCGTACGGAAGCAGCCTGCACCTGGGATTCCGGGTGGATTTGGGAAGGGCACAGTGCAAACACCTCATGGAGCTGCTCCTCACAACTAGCTCAACTCCCACGGTCCCATGTGCCCATCCGTGGCTGGACGATGGCAGAGCCGGCAGCCCCAAGCGGGCGAGCAGCCAGGCGGGTGCACGGTCCTGCTGAACACAATTCGTCTAATCCTGCCGTGCAAGAGGATGCACAGTTGCTAGGTGACCGGAGCCGAGGGTGTGCGCGGAAAACCCGGGAATGGCTCTGCCGGGTCAGCCGGGCCCAGCTCCCCGGCACCTCATCCCCCCGGTGCATCGGGATGCTCCCCATGCAGCAGCATCTTCTGCGGGAACCGTGTGGGAAACGGGGCTAATCGGAGGCAGTGCAGTCCTCACCCAAAGCCCACAGCATTTTGCCCACGGCGCCTTTCCCGCCCGCGGGCCTCCTTCCCTGGCTGCGGCTCCTCAGCTTGGACGGTCCGAGCTGCCAAACTTCCTCTTGCTTGTAATTCCCACGCTCCTCCTATCTCCTCACGCCTGCTGCACCCTGTCGGGAAATAGCTTCTCGCCCTGCCTGACTTGCACCGTTTCATCTGCCTACGTCTCGGATAAGCTGATAAAATGTGCTGAACACCCTGAGCGGAATCTGTTCCTTCCATCCTCTCCCCACCAAAGGCTCATCCAAACCAGCGCCGCGGCGTCCAAGGCCTCCGAAATCTCCCTGCCGTTAACGCTGCATGTTACACCAGAGTGCGGCACTTCCACCGCCAAAATCAACAAGAAATTTGCAGGGATTTTTGTGGTATTGAGGGCAACTTAACGCCTGAAGCCAGAGGCAGATTTACTGTCACAATTTTCACCGAGGACTGTAAAATTCAGCACGCTGAAGCTCAGCCGTTAACATTGGCTTTAGGCTTTCCAGGTTGGGCCTGGGAATGGGCAGCAAGGATTCGGATTCGCTCGCATGTTGCTTGGGGGCTGTGGGGAAGCGCAGGGTGATCTGTTCCCCTTCAAGGCCCTATCCATCTTGTTTGCAATGTACCCAGCGCCTCTCATCTTCCCAGCCCTTCCTGCAGATGGGAGGCAATATTTGCTGCCTCCTCCTCCCTGAGGGATGTTTTTATAGCAAATCCCAGTTGCGGGGTGAGGAAAGGTGGGGTTTAACCCTACCACTGCCCTCTTCCCCGGCAGGGCTCCTGCGAGGCTGAAGGAGAAGGAGTCCTTTTACATTTCTTTTCCCTAATAAATCAGGAGGCATTTCATGCTGACCACTTTAAATGAAACCAGACTGTTTAGTCCAAGTGATTACTCATAAGCAGCCTCTAATTACTTCTAGTATTTAAAGAGAAAACAGAAAAATCTCCTTGGAGTATAAACCCAGTGAAGAAGCTGCAGCTGCAGGAGCAGAGCCTGTGTTACCCAGATACACACCCTCCTTTCGTGTTCTCGCCAAATACACCCAGCACCTGTGGATTGTGTGTGTGAGATGGGACCACAGGGTCCCCGCGTGTCCCTGTCCCCTTGCTGCGTGCCCAAGTGGCAATGAAGAGGATGGGGCGCATGGAAACACGACATTCCCCTGCAGCAAGGGCAGCCGCGTTCCCATTCCTGCTCAAGTGTTTCTTCCCCTCCTCCTGCTATCAATAACAGCCTAAGAAACAGATGGGAGCGAAGGGATTTGCAAATATAAATCCCAATATACCGTAGCAGTACGTGCGCTGGTACGCACACACGCTGTCACAAGAGAACGACGGCTAAAATCAAGCCACAGTCTATGGGAAAAACGGTGACTGGTTCCCTGTTTGGGGAGCCAAGTCCTCCCCGAAACGCAGAGCAGCTCCTCGGCCAAGAGTCGATAAGATCAGAGGTTGGCACGAGCCATTCCAGGCTTTCCCATCCCCTCGAAAGAAGAAGTCACAAGGGAGCGGCTGGAGCTCATCACTGGAGATGTCGTCAAGCCCACACCGCTCCCGGCCCCCGAGGACAGCGGCAGGACGGAACCCTTGGAAGGCTCCCAAAGCGCTTCCATCTTCTCGCTCGGACAGCACCTCGGGCGGTTGTTGAGAAACGCCTCTCGTCCCCGTGGAAGCAGCATTTTGCAAGGATCGTTTTGCAAGAAGCACCGAGTCCCTGCGCGTGTCTGGGTGTGCAGGATGCGCTCCCGGCTGCAAGGTTGGCAGCACAGGCAGGAGAAGCAGCAGGTTGTGCTCAGACAACGTTGCCACCTCTCTCTTGTGCTCATCCTTGGTCACGAGCCTCTTGTCACACACATCTCCCTTTCTGCCACCTCCTTCACTTGTGCTCCCCTGCCTTCTCCTAACCTCCTCTTTCCCCCTCTCCATGGACTCTGCCCTGCTCCTCATCGGCAGCCAGGCCCTCCTTCCAGCCTCCCACTCCCGCTCCTTCATCCCACATCCCCACGGTGACCTGAGGAGGTGGCAGGGAGCCGTATCCTCCAGAACCAGCCTTCAGAGGACACCTACACTGCAGCATTCCCCTCCAGGTCCTACCGGAGCTTGGGCAGTTCTTCCACCCAACCCATCTCCCCAAGCCCCACCAGTTTTTGGAGCAGGGCACTGGGCTGACCCACACAACCCTGTGTTAGCACAAAGGACAGTTACTAAGTAGCCGCTCTCTGTTTTTCCAGAATTACGCTAAAATGTGGATTTCGCATTAGACTATCAAGGGGGAGCAAGGGGGAGGTTTCTTTCCCCGCCTGCTGCCGCAGCCTTGGGAGTTCTCCCCTCTTTTGGCAGCAGGAAGGTTTTGCTGATGCCAGCACCGAGGCTAACTAAAGCCAGGTGGAAAAACGTCCTGAAGTTTGCACTACGAGGAGCCCGTTTCCAGGCAGCGCTCGCTCAGATCTCGCCCTTCAGCACGGATTTTCCAAGAGCCTCCATTTACTCAGGCAGGCTCCAAGGTGGGCTGCTGTCCTGAGCTATGGGGACATCCCTGCGCTTGTCCAGGGCCACCACAGCGCAGGATGGGACTTTGTCACCCTCTTGTGGCTACGAGGACTCACGGGCTTGTTGTGGCCAGGAGCTGGCTGCGTCCCTGGGAAGGCAGGAGCGCATTGAGCTGCTGCTTGCCCCAGAATTGCTGCTTTGGCCTTTTGCTCTGAGGAGATTCAGGGAGGTTTCTCACACTTTGGAGAATCCCTGACTCTTGAAATAACACACAGACAGCACAATTCAATCCTTTCGATAACAATTTATTGCCCATCTGATTTAATACAGAACAAAGCAGCTTGTTCGCGGTGAAAGATGCCACTCATTTGCCCCGTGCAAGCTGCTTCACCCACTGCAAGTCACAGGCCAAGAAAAATGCCTGTGATTCATTTAGATTCGGTTGTTTTAGGATGCTCCCTCTCTTGCAATTTAGGTGGCTGGAAATCTCCTAGCTGATTCCCAACCCACCCAATTCTCAGCACAGAAATCAAGCCACACCAACCTCTAAGACAGAGGGAGATTCATTCAGCTTTATCTGAAAGCCATTTCAAGTATGTCCAGATTTTTAATGAAACTTGGATAAAACCCCAGAGATTAATAACAATGCGGGGCTTTTTGGATACCAGAGTCCTGTTTCCAAGAGAAACACATATATGAGCTCTGGTGGAATCTCTGTGTACATTTTTTGGCAGAAAAGCCAAAATAAATCCCTTTACTACAGTATCCTGAAGCAAGATAAGGCAAGAATCTGCTTGCAATTCCCTTCTATTATTGGCACATGCGGCTAAGCAGGCTTATCTCCCCATGCTATCCCCTTGCAGATAGGGACTTACACGGCTCCAGGAGCCCACTCTTCTTCATGGCAGCCTCTGCTGTCCACAGACGGTCTGTCCACACTGCCAGGTTTTCTTTTGCTGCCTGTGACAGCAAAAAAAAAAAAAAAAAAGCAGTAAGATCCGTGTTACAGCAGGGACCAAGGCACCTCGGAGCCCTGTGGTGCGGTCACAACCCTGTGGTCAGGACCAGGGAACGGTGCAAGAGCGAGTCCGTCTGTGCCATCGTGAGGAGGGACCAGGAGGCCATGAAATGCCCGGGCAAGGCCAGGTCTGGCCGCCAGGCTGGGCACACAGGTACGTGCGCATTCCTGTGTGAAACGGGAGCTTTTCTGCAACATCACAAGCTGCATCAATCCGGAGAACATGGCTGGGGCCAGTGTGGGGCTGTGTCCCACCCCAGCAGAGGCAGGAGCTCCGCAGCCCGCCCGGAGAGCCCAGGACACAACGATTTGGGCATCAGGAGCAGATCTCTGCCCTGCCCACTCCAAGAGCCCGCAGGTAGCAGCCACAGTGGGCAGACAACACGACCAGTGCATTTCACCAGGTTACCCTTTGGGAGAAGGACCACCTTGTGCTGGGATGAGCTGGATGGACCATTGACCACTGGGCTTGAGCTGGCTTCCACAAGGAGCAATGGGCACGGCTGCTGCATGGGACAGAGGCATGTGCACGTGTTGAAGCAACTCATCAAAATCCCATTGCCCCGGCCTTGTCTCCTCGTGCCCTGGGTGCCAGGAAGGATTGGCAGCGCCTTGGTACAAGGCAAGGCTCTTGCCAGATGGGCTCACACAGGTCTCCACAGCCTTCCAACTGAATTAGGAGACGGTCGCTGCAAGAATTCAGCCCATGGCTGCCTGGCCAAGGGGTGCAGGCCATGCGGAAGCCGTGCTCTTCACAGCCCCTGGAGCACAACCTTCCTCCCCTTGGAGTCTAGGCAAAACATCCCATAAAACGGGCCCTCCGTGACTGCTCGCAGCACTAACGCATCTGGCATCTCTCTGCTGCCCTACCTTAAGCACTGTGGCTTTTTCCATCTTAATAAGCAGGGAAAGCAATCACCATAATGAACATCTCTAAAGCTCTCGCCACCGCGCTCCGGATGTGCTAAACGAAATAAACACACATCAAGGGCCGATTAACGGCTCCCTCGTCTTCTTGACAGTCACAGGCAGGCACGAGAGGGACGATGAAGGCGTGCTAATGTTCAGAGCAGAAACACTCACAAACAGAGGGCTGAAATCTCACAGTATTTTTATTTTTTGCCTGAATTTGCCCGGACACCCACCCCACGGCAGGACCTGTGTGCGTGATGGATAGTTAGTTATGTGGGGGCAGTGCTGTGGGGCACAGTGTGTAGGTGTCTCTGCGGGACACCAACCTGCCAAGCAGATCTGCACTGTCACCCCCTCCTCTGACCTCCACTTCCCTAGATCCAGCTCACAGGGGCTTCAAATCAAGCCGGGGCTGCGGGCGCTGGGTATGGTCAGGGACTGCAGGGAGAGACCCAGGACCGGGGTGCAAACACTCCTGGTTTGTGTGGGAGCACGAGGAAGGAAACATCCATCGGGGATGAAGTTCTAGGAGGTTCACAAGGCTGCGCGCAAACCCACAGCACAACGGGAGAGCCCAGACGGGGCCGGCGCCTGCCTAGACACAGAGCCCCCGTTCTCCCCTCTCCACCTTCCGCCGCCTGCTCCCGCTCCCTCCTTGCCCTCCTCTTCCTGCCGCACGGCTTTTGACATAACTTAAATCAGCAAAGGATGCCCAACGGGGGAAAAATAACACCCCAAACCTCCGGCTTCGCATATGCAAACACGGCCCCCTTGGCCTCTTCGTCCAGGTAGAGCTGCTAAAATCTGAATAAACACAGCAGGGCTGTTGTGACTATTGCTGTTGGCCGAGCTGCGCCGCGGAGCTGCCAGGCCTTTTAACGAGGCTGCACTTACAAACCAGCCCAGAGCAAGAGCTGGGGTGAAGGCAGGGGAGGGCTGGGGGTTAATTAATAATTACAACCCTTCCACTCGCTGCGGCAGGACATCAACAGATATTAGATCTGATAATAATGAGAAATGAAATGGCTTAACGCTGCTAGCTTTTCAGTGCCAGAGCAGAGTAACTGTCATCAATTAGACATACGGGCATTCAGACATACAGAGAGAGATGTTTTCAATCTAAGTTACTAAAATTAAGCACATTGCAACCAGTTTTTAATGTTGCTAGCTGGAGTTTTTTTTAATCTGTTCTTTCAGTCACTTAAATTATAAGACTGCTTTATATTCTGCAGGCCCAGAGGTGACTTTTTTTCCACAATTAATTAAATTGAAACTAACGGGGCTGGGTCACTCCAGGTTTCAGTTATGGAGCTGTCGGGATATATATACATATATACGTGCATGTGTGCGCGCCTGTGTGTGCATTTCTTTTTTCCACTTCTGAGCTGCTGTTTCTCATCTGGCAGCAGGCTGCCAGCGACTGAGTCAATATTATTTGATGCTTGCCTGATAGCTTACGTGAAATGATCCGATCGTGTCAAGCAAACCCCCAGCGGCAGGTGGCCACATCACAGAAACCGCCGTCGGCCTCGGCTCTGCGGAGCCGGCTCTGCAGCGAGGCCAAGGCACAAACAGACCTGGGGAAGGAGCCCGGTTTTCCAAAGCGGCCCAGATCCAAGCTGGAGATGGCCGGGAGTGCTGTGTTGTGCAGGGCTTGTTCCTCTTGCTCCCGCTCCTCCTGGGGACAGAGCTCTTGCACCTTAGGAGGAAATCCTGTAAATGTAACGTGGGAATTTAGTGCGATTTATAACCCCTGCGTGCCCAAAGGCGGGATGGACCAGATGTTTCCAAGCTAGCTGCTGGTTTTGCCACCAGTAAAGCAACTGTGAGCTCAGTTCTGACTCCACAAACGCGCCTGGTTAATTGGACTTGAACACCCTGGAGGGGACCTGTCCACCAGCTGGCACAGGCGCCTGAATGACCTTAACTCTATCTGTAAAACTGGAGGTAGAGACTGCCCGAGCGAGGGCGAGCGCAGCAGGGCCGTGTACACAAAACAATGCCGTGATTCATCCGAGATTGCCATAACCCATCACATTTCATCAGGATGCTGTGGCATTTAAAATGGCATTTCCTCCCATCTGCTGTGCATTAGCAGACAAAGAAAAGGAGGAGGGGGGGCAGAAGAGTGAAACAAAAGGGAAAGAAAGGGATTCCTGAGCGAGACTGTTCCTTAAGCCGTTCTCCATAAAGTCCAAACCTGTTTGCTGCAGGAGGGAGGATGGGAGGCCGCTGGCTGTGGCCCTGCAGCCCGTGATGGGCTCCCCCAGGCACCATCCTGGGAGATGCAGCATCCTTGGTGACTCAAAGCCCTGCAGAACAGCACCCAGCACCCCCCTCCATACAGCCGGAGCTGAGCAACACCAACCAGGGACATCAAACCAGGGGCATGAGCAAATTCCCCCAAGCTACCTTGTCATGGCTTTATTTTCTTGGCTTTTCTCTGTTTCCTCTTCTCCATCCCTCCTCTGAATTTCTACTGCTTCATCTGTTTCCAGCTTCATTTTCCCCTGGAAATGAGAACCCCTCCCTCCATCCCTATATTCTCCTTTCACCACCTCTCCTTTCCTCACTCTCAGCTCCCATCTCCTCACTGTCCCGGACACTTCTCTGCCTTCCTCCTCTTGTCCCCATCCGTCTTCGCTGTACTTCTCCCTGCCCTGGGCCAGGCCAGGCAAGAACTGTCCTCTGATTCTCCAAAGCATCGAGCGGGAGAGACGGATCAAAGCCCTCCCAGCAGGGCTGGCTAGAGCAGAAGAATTGAGCTCAGCCTCCTTTCCGGGCTGTGCACATTCTCCCTGAGCACAGCCTGCACGTTCAGCCGCCTCCACGGCAGCAGGGAGCGAGATTTCCCACTCGGCAGAGCGTGAAGCCTTCAGGGAGCAGACACAGCACACGGAGCCGGCATCCCGGCAGAATGGGAAGCTCTCGGAGCGCTTTGCAGCAGGAGGGGCAGCAGCTGCCCAGCCCTGCTATATCCCTGCGGATGCGGGTGGCAGAGATGGAGCACATCACAGCCAGCCCAGGCAGCTCTGCTGCTGCTCACGGCATTGAGCCGCCCCTGGAGCAGAAAGGTCATTAATCCCTAGCGGGACAAATCCCAGCACATCAGTAGGAGAGCCCTGCTGGATCTTGCCTTGCGATAACACACGGGTCATGTTCATGATCCAGGCCTGGGCTCTGATCGCGAGACTCCTCAGTGAACCTGCTGCGGGTGACAGTGTTCTTGTGCCAGGCCACTCTCCTGCTCCCTGGCTGGGAGATCCTGCCCCACAGCAGTGTCTGCAGGTCCCATGTGGGTGAAATCTCACTTAGGGGCATCAAACAAACAGGTCCAGCGGGTTACCACGAGGAAGACGAGGCCCTTTCTGCCACAACACATGCCAGACGCTTACACTGATGTGTACAGCTGAAACAAGGGAGAGTGGAAAAACGTCCCTGCAAGCCCAAGGGTCCACAAGACATGCCTAGAGACTGTCAGCTTCCATAAGGCACAAGGAAGGAATGACAGCATCCTCCAGCCAGCTAACATGCTCCCTGAGCGCCGGTTTGGCCTGGACACAGGCAGCCTTTCAGAGAGGAATAGTTGCAGACAGGCTCCATCCCAAGCAACCGAACAGCATGTGAAAGCGGCAGCAAGCAGAGCTCCGAGCCCGCACGGCCGAGGGCACGGACGGGGCGCTGTGGTTATTAGCAGGCTGAGCTGGGCTGGCTACTAAATTACAGCCATTTTATCCCCTGTCTGGATTTGAAAGAGCTTCCTGCAAATCTCTTCGTGACTCAGTGTCTTGGCATGGAGAACGCATACTCGAGAGGTTAGCTTTTGAAATCCACCAGGGACATTTCACCTTCCTAAAATAAAGAGTGGGCAAAATATTTTCAACCTCCTTCCAAAAAATGCACAGAAAAGTCACTCCTTAATAACTGTACGTTGTTGGATCTCAGCTGGCTTTGGGCTGGGGGAGATTTTCCTATTTATAATCACACAACCGTTTGCTGACTGAATAGCTCTATTTATTATTTGCCATGTTTACTAAACGCCTGAAATACCTTCTCTACCTGTAATTGTGGTGCAACTTATTTTTTCTTCAGCTCCGTTCATTCAAGTGGGTTGTGGTACTACTGGGCTTTGATCTGTGACTTTCTAAGGGTATTCATGGTCTCAGAGTTTGAAGCTCTGGACTCAAGTGACCCTGAACTGTAGCAGACCTGCAAAGAGCCACTTGGAAAAAAAAACTGAGGCATTTTTAAAGGTATTTGTGCATGGGCACACAGAGCTTTAACATACTCAGTTCATCTTCCCAGAGAGCAGGCCCTCCTGAATGCATTTGTCCTATTTATGTTAAACTTTTGTCTTCCTCCCTCGGTGTTTTACGGTTGTTTGTTTGTATTTCTCAAGCCTCATCTTTTGTGCTGTCCCACATACGTTGAATCCTGAGGCTTACAAGAGGAGAGGCCTCAAAACTCAGCTCAGCAGTGGCTTGTTGGTCTCTGGAAATCTGACGCAAGGAGGAACTTATGCACCAGATTCCCCCAAGCATGCTGGAAAACATCATTCCCTCAATGTGAAGACAGAACAGAATGTTCTGGAAAATTTGCCCCGATAACACACCTTTAACTCACCTCCAAGGCAGACCATGAGCCCTGCAAGATGCCCTGCAGTCCCTTGCTGGCCCTCCCCTGTCCTTTCTGTCACAAGGTGATGGGTCTCTCCATAGCATCCCACTTTGGTGAGCATCGGCATTTGCTCCCTACACTGATCCTTCCCTCAGCACTCCGCCTGCCAGAGCTTCCACACCCAAATACCCCCATTCAGAATAATTTAAACATTGCTACTGCAATTCCCTATGACCCACTGAACCCATCCTAAAGGGCTGCTATTTTCTGGAGAGTTTCACTGACCAGGAGAAACTCCCTGCCTTTTTTTGCCCAAGACCTGGCCAGCACCTCCTGCAACTGTACCACTCCTGAACTCCACGTGGTGAGCAGGGATGGAGGTAGATAAGACTAGGGTTGGTTTGAGGACCTATTCTTTCTTTTTTTATTACTATTAAACAAACTGGTTGCTGAAGGTTTCCATTTCAGATGGCACTATGCCAAAGCCAGAAATCTGTTCTACAAGATACGCGCAGCAGGCAGCGCCCTGTGCAAGTCACAGGGTCTGAATCCCATCTCAGCTGCCTTTTCAGAAGAACTGGAAATCATCCCTGCAAGTCTCTGCCCAAAACTTTGTCAGCTCTGCAGGCTCAGTCCTCACAACCATTTGCCTGCCCTGGACTACCACCTCCCCAGGAAACTCACTCGAGTGCTTTGCTGCCCTGCGACGCTGTTCTTACCTGCTCCTTCCTCTCCAGTTAAGAGAACAGGGTCTCCACACCAGGCTCCTGCCTGATCCTGCCTTGTGCCACAGGGGCATTTCAGAGCAAATGAGACTTGCTGGCACATTGTCCTGGCTCCAAGGCCTGTCGTCTCACAGAGATCCTGCATTTACCCTGAGCATCAATGATCATTTGTGCCGGGGTAGATCACTCTTAAAAGCGACTAGCCAGGCCCGTCTTTCCATTTACTGGAGCTGTAAAACTGCCACCTGGCCAGTGGTTTTACTGCTGTGGATGATGCCGGTGTCAAAGAAGTTTGGTGCTGGAGCCAGCTGGAGCAGAGCCAGTTTTATATTTAATCTCGCCTATAAATACAAATAAAGGTTCTGTGTTTGAGTGAGTGACAGACACACCATGGACATTATTAAACCTTCTAAAAATAAACCTCTGCCAAAGTGAAGGGAGCCAGATTTTTCCTGGAAAGTATCAGCACGGGGAAGCGGGGAGAGGTAACAGCAGCCCCTCTGCTGTACAGCCTCCGACCAGCAGTTCTCCATGTACTACAGACGGTTCATCTCCTCTTGAGGATTGCTTGTTTTAGCCCTCAAAATGCCTGGGCTGTTCCTCAGAGCAGCTTCGTGTGCATCTGACATTATATCAGTCCTGACAGGGACAGTCCCTGCAGGTGGCTAGTCTCTATAGGGGGGCAGAATGGGTCACAAACCCCCTCCTCGGACGCTACATTTCACAGCTGCCTTGTTAACTAAAACCACCATCGATTTCAGCATGAGTGTTAATGCGTTTCACACAGAACTTCACCCTTTCTGCCAGCCTTGGAGGGTGCTAATCCCTAGCACTGAGCACAGCCAGCCCTGTGTGCATGTGTCAGTGTCCTGCAGTGTTTGGTGGCTTCTCTTTATGTTCTGGCAGAAACTGTACAATGATGCCACAGTCCCAGCCCTTCTTTTCTCCATTTTCTCCTTCCCCAAAACAGCACTTTTAGCATTCCTTGCTTCATGGAAAAGGTCCAAAATACACATCCTACGAAACAGTCGAGCAGCAAATTCAAGTATCAGTCTGTATTGCAAATACTCTGTGATCACAAAGCTGATTTCAAGATTTTAATGAGTCTCAGTTGCACCACGGTGTACTTCAAACTTGCAAAACTGCAGGAGAACACATCAAAGTCAGGGCTCTGTCCGCTCCTCTTGGATGCAACCTCTGGGCACCGTGTATGAGAGGTCAGATCACCCTTGTGAAGGTGGCAGGACTTCCACAGATGCCACCAGCCTGTGTTTGAAGCAGCGACGCCTGCTCCATCTCCCAGACATGGTTGTGTCCTCAGCCCAACCTAGTCCTGTTCTCTCTGGTCCGCAGGTGCAGCTTCCCTGGACAAAGAATCTGCGTTTGGCTCCTGGACATGGCTCCTCTACCTGATGCATCCGCATATAGCTCTGGGACACAGCTTCTCCAGCCTCCCTTGGTTCCCAGTTTGGTCCCTGGGCACGGCTCCTCCACCTGGCCCAGTTTGGTTCTGGGTCCAGCTCTCTCAGTCCTCTTTGGCCCCCACTTTGGCTCCCTTAGCCTCATGGTTGGATTCCTGGGTGCAGCTCTCCCTGCCCAGCTCAGTCTGCTTCCCAGGAGCATTTTCCCCAGGCTGGTCCAGTTCCAGGTTTATCTGGATAATGCTCCTCGGCACCGGCTCAGTTCCTGGGCGGCTCCTGGCCTGGCCCAGTTCAGACCGGGGTTTTGGGTTCAGCTTCCCTTCCCCAGCTTTGTGCCCGGCTCCCAGCTCGGCCGCCCTGGTCCACTTCAGCTCGGTTCCTGCTTCCCACTGCAGCTCGGTCCAGCTCCCGGCCCGCTTGTCCCGACGGGCTCTGCTCCTCACTCGGCTCCCTCGGCCCAGTTCAGCTCCCAGCTCAGCTCAGTGCTCAGCTCACCTGATAGTTCAGATCCCCCAGGCCCATTTGGTGCTGGTTTGGGTTTCCCAGGCTGGTTCAGTTCCTGGTGCAGCTCCTGGCTGGCTCCCCTGGCCCAGTTCAATTCCTGGTTCGGTTCCCCCAGCCTAGGGTTGGCTCTCACAGTCCGTTCCTGGTTTGCTTTCCAGGTCCAGTTCAGCTCCTGATTCGGCTCCCCTGGCCCAGTTCGGACCCAGTTAGCCCCACCACCCTGGTTTGGGGCTTGATTCAGTTCCCAATCCCATTCCCCAGATCGGTTTGGTTCCCAATTCTGCTCCCCTGGCCCGGTTCGGTTTCCCTAACTGAGTTCGGTTCCCAGTCCAGTCCCCCTGGCCCAGTTCACTTCCAGGTTTGGCTTCCTTGGCCTGGTTCGGTTCCAGGTTCGGTTCCCCTGGCCCAATTTGAGCCCTGGTTTGGCTTCCCCGGCCCAGTCTGGAGTTCGCTTCAGTTCCCGGTTCCATTCCTGGTTCGACGCCCCTTGTCCAGTTTGGGGCCCGGTTCAGTTCCTGGTTCAATCACAGGCAGCTCCCCCAGCCCGATTTGGAGCTTAGTTCAGTTCCCAGTTCGGTTCCCGGTTCGGCTCCCCCAGCCCAGATTGGCTCCCAGCCCGGCTCCCCCAGTCCGGATCGGTTACTGGTTCGGTTCCCCAGTTCGGCTCGGTTGCCGGTTCACCCCCCAGCCCTTTGTGGCGCCCTCCCGCTCCGATCCCCGTCCTGATCCATCCCAACCCGCTCCATCCTGTCCCGTTCCATACCGTCCTGTCCCGCTCCATCTCGTCCCGTCCCGTCCCGCTCCATCCCGTCCCGTCCCGCTCCATCCCATCCCGTCCCGTCCCGTCCCGTCCCGTCCCACTCCATCCCGTCCCATCCCGTCCCGATCCATCCCGTCCCACTCCATCCCGTCCCATCCCGTCCCGATCCATCCTGTCCCCTCCATCTCGTCCCGTCCCATCCCGTCCCGCTCCACCCCG
>JAWLRI010000995.1:3406057-3451610 GCA_034781795.1 Crypturellus tataupa | reverse complement strand
CGCGCGGGCGGCCCGCGAGCTGCAGGCCCAGCTGGGGCAGGTAACGGCCGCGAGCGGCGGCGCGGCCTGGCCCGGGGCAGCGCGGGGGGGAGTGACGGCCCCGCCGCCCTCAGAGGGGAAGGGGGGGGTCGTGGAAACGTCCCCGTCCCCTCCGCGGGGTTCCCGGGGGTCCCGGGCGCTTCCCGGTTTTCCCGCTCCCTTCCCAGTTTTCCCGCTCCCTTCCCGACCAACTCGTGTTCTCTGTCCCACAGAAACTGCTGCCTTCCCTGGCCGCCTCCCTGGAGGAGATCTTCACCCACTGGCAAAGGTAAGCGAGCGGGATCAGGCAATGTAAATGTGCGGGATATGGTAACATAAGTGTGCGGGAGCAGGCAGCATAAAAGTGCGGGATCAGGCGGCATAAGCATGTGGAGGGAATTGCCCTCACTTGCATCCTGGGCAGTGGGATTCGGAGCCTGTGGAGGGAATTGCCCTCACGTGCATCCCGGACATCGGGATTCGGAGCCTGTGGAGGGAATTGCCCTCACGTGCATCCCAGACAGCGGGATTCGGAGTCTGTGGAGGGAATTACCCTCATGTGCATCCCGGACAGCGGGATTCGGAGTCTGTGGAGGGAATTGCCCTCACGTGCATCCCGGACAGCGGGATTCGGAGCCAAGCGCTGTCATGTTTTTGGTCATTACTTGTTGTCATTTCCTTTTGCCGGGATGTTTCAATAAAAAGTTTTCTTCCCCAGGCTCTGTGTTCGCATATCTTTGTTTCTGATGTTAAATTAAAAATAACATTTCTTTATCTGGGGGATAAACTGTTACTCTATTTTTGAAAACCAAGTGCTCTTCTCGCCTCTTGAGGCGATGCTGAAAGTTGCTAGGGTTAGAACTATGTTTTGCTGGCAAAAAGTAACTTCCAGTTTCATTTCAGTTCCTTAGAGCCATGTGCTCTACGTGGATGTGGCCGCACACGTGAACTGCCTACGAGCAGAGCTGCTGAGTGGCAGCTGTCTCGGCTGCTGCTGACGTTAGATTTTTGGCATAAGTCGCATAACTTACGGTTTAAAAGAAGGCGCTTTTGTTTTCAGCCTGCCCTTGCATGTGCTTGTGTGTTTGGTCCTCACGTTTATTGCGCCTGTGAATGCCTGCAGTAAAGAGGCTTTCACACTTGTGGAGCGAGGTGGTGCTTGTGCTCACTCAGGGTGCTGGACGCTTTGTTTTGACATAGAAATAAACACTGTGGAGATGACCATGGCTGAAACTGCAGAGCCAGGTTGGCAAGGGCTCAGTGTAACACAGTTACAGTGTTCTTAACTGTTTTTTCCACTGTTTTCTTGACTGAGCAGAAGAGATGCTGTGGAAACAGGTGAAGATGTAACTGTGCAATTTGCAGTTCCTTCCTCTAACAGTTTATTGCTCCTTTGGGTGCCTGTTGGAGGCAGCTGTTGTGTGGGCCAGGTCCCCTGGGCTCTGCTGCACACCTTTCCAGACACTGTTAACTTACACTGTAGAGAGCACCAGGAACCCGCATCACGCTCAACCTCTCTTCCTGTGGTCACCTTTGTGCTGTAGTTCACCTGACAAGTCTGCCTCTTGTTTTGTGTCTCCTGCTGTCCAGGTTATAGTCGCAGTGGAGGACGTGTTGACCCCCTGTTTGGTTTACTTGGAGAGCGTCCTGCTTAGCTGAAGCCCTCTCATTTGGGGGAGCTGTGATTCTTGCATCTTGTTTTTGCTTCACAGGCTTTTTGGCCTGAAAATGTCTTCCCCTGCTCTGTGCAGCATCTCTTCCTTGTCTAGCTGAGGTCCTCCGTGGTGCTCTCCTTAAGCTCTTTGAATACAGTTTAAATTCTCACAGTACTTTCTGTTGCCTTTGCTCTGTGGTGAGCATCAGTCTGAGCAAATATGTTTTTATTTCTCTGCCAATGTGAGGAATATGCTTTCTTTCCATGTCCTAGGTAGTTTGTATCCAGTGTCTCCTCCAAGTGTTGCAGGTATAATTCCTCTCAGGAGTTGCCTGAGGAGAACAGAGATATGTCTTTCAGGTTACCAGTGGATCTCTCCTGTCGCCACAGGAGCTGTGAAGGAATGACAGTCCTGAGACTTTTGACAGACCTGGGATTAATGAGTGCTCAGATTGATTCTTTTTCAAGAGTTATTCCCCTTTTTGACACTTTGACACCTCTTCTTTACTCTTACCAAATCTGTTTCCTCAGAACTCCCTCGAACTCTAGGAGAAGAAAGGCAAGTGATGTGGAGGCAGCCATCCCAGAAAAGATCAGAGTTCCTGATCCTGTGAGCAGCTCTGAGAGCTCAGAGAAAGAAGATGATGAGAAAGAGAAGACCAAAGCTGTCAAGGGTAAGAGCCTTTTATCTCTCCATGTTTTGACTGAGTAGGACTGTGCAAGAGCAGCCTGATTTTTCTGGCCAAAGAAAATACTTGTAAAGGGATAGCATTCCCTGATGCTTCTAGGAAAATAGAGCAACTATTTGAGCACCTATGTCTCTGCAGAGCTTCTAAGGAGCAGAGATGCCTGCTAAAGCCAGCAGTAGCCTGTGGAATTGGGCCCTAGAATTAGAAGTTGGGTGGCCCTAGAATTAGGAGTTGGGTTAGGCTACTTCTGCAGAAAGACAAGCAAAGGTATAGGGGGAAGGAGTATCCTCTTTATCTTTACTCCTACTCTCTTGCTCTTCCTGCCCTGTAGACTTTTCCTCTGTTCCTCCTGTGGGGTCTGGGTGGTGTGGATGAACCTAACTCCTTGGAGAAGTGTTTCCCCTCTGAGATGGAGGTGGCTGCCCCAGTAACTCTGTGGTTTTGCCCCCTTTGTCCCATGCCAGAGTTTGGCACTGGCAGAAATGCGCCCTGAGAGCAGTGTAGGTTAAAGTCCCTGGGAAGGCTGAGCCCAGGGATGCTGAGCCCAGGGACGCTGCTTAAGTTTGAGCAGAGCTGTATCCTGTTGGATATAGATCAGTTCTGAAGCAAGAGCTGTCATCTATTGCTACCACCCCTTCCAGCACTGGAAGCCTCCTCAATGCCTGGATTCAGCACTTGCTGGATTTCTAGTTAACTTGCATTTGTACAGTCCTGCCCTTTAGGCTCTGTCGTATTCCCAGCACCCATCACTGATGGGTTAGGACAGCAACTTTGACACTAGCGTGATGTCTGCAACCAAAGCTGCCATCCTCAAAAGTTGATCCAAGAGTCTGTTGTTCCTCATCTCTTGTTGAGTTTGCTGAATTGAAGCTCAGCAGAGAGCCCTTTCCCTTGGGTTTGTTGAATTTGTGAATGGGTCTTTGTTTTTGGTAGGATCAATTGTTATGGTTCATTGTAAGAAGGGATGAGTGTCCTAGTTTGGATGTAACCTTGGGAGCCTAATGGTACCCAATGGGGGAGCATCATCCGGTCAGTGTGGCATCTCTTGGGCCAGCAAAGGAAGGTTTGCCTCACAGACGAGGGAAAGAAGACTTTCAGTTGCTTGTAAGGTGGGAATGGATCCTTGATGCAGCTAATGTTTGAGCCATTTACTTGAATAGTCTTTTGGCTTGATTTTGTCTTGATTGCTGCAGACCTGCCCTTGAACCTACCATGGAAACAGGGGGGTTTCCATTGCATTCCCTTCCTGTTCCAAGGGCAGTGGCTCTGGTGTTGGGACAGGTGCGAAGATGGCACCTTACCTGTGTAATGGGGACCAGAGATAGTTTTGATGATTGGCAATTTCTTGCATTACTTCTGTGGCTCTCTCCTGTGCTACAGCCAGCATTCCCCTGGTCACCAACTCGGCAGTGAATGTAGAAAGCAGCGAGGATGACGACTCCTCGTCAGAAGAAGAGGCGCCAGCAGGAAAAGATGTAGTTACAGTAAGAGTGTGTTTATTTTGACCCTCGAGGCTGATGCTGTTCTGAGGTCGGGGCTGTCCCAGCCTTTTAGGCATGTGTTGTAATGTGGGCTGGGTGAAATTCATATTTAAATAACCCTCCTGTGCTGACATAAGCCTTCTCATAGATATCCATCACCTAAGCGCTTCCATAAGGAGTTCTGTGGTTTGCTGGAGTGCTGTTTAAAGTGTGTCATACCTAGCTTAGCCCTTTATTTGTCTGCAGTCTTCTAACTTTTGTTTCCTGTAGGTGAAGCCAGCTGTGGTCAGTGGCAAAGCTGCCAACTCCCTGCATTCTCCTAATAAAACTGCTGCTCCAGCAGACAAGGCAGTGGTGGCCTCTGCTGTGCACAGAACTGTGGTCTCAAATAAGCAGAAGCCCAATACACCGGCTGTGTCGGCACCTCTGGCCAAGGCTGGGCAAAAACCATCCAGTCCTGAGAAGCTGGGACATCCAGGAGCAACCCTGGGCAAAGTAGGTCAGAGCAAAGCACCAGAAACCAATGAGCCAGAGAGCTCTGACAGCAGCAGCTCTTCAGAGAGTGAAGAAGAAAAGGAAACATCAGCAGTGAATTCAGCAGCCCCCAAAGCGGGTAAGGAGGGTAGAGGAGAGCATGTGTGCTCTGGTTTTGCTGTGCATGAGGTCTGATCTGTGCCAGCTCCCTGAACAGCTCAGAGGATAACATGCTCCCAGGAAGACTGCAAAAATATTGCAGAGCTGGCAGCTCTGGAGCTCCCTGGGATGAATCTAGCATGCTTGCTCACACTTAGGGTGTTAAATGCTGTGGTTAAGGAGTGTGTCAGCATCTCCAGCAGCATCCTTCACTACAGTATTGGAGATGATAATACATTTGGAGAAGATGCAGAGCGAATACTGCACGTTTTCAGCTTTCTGAAAAGGCTCTTCGGGCTTCTGTGGTCGGTCCCAATTTCAAAGTGAATGTTTTTTTTTTAAAAGTCTTCAAGAAAACCCCTTTTGCTGTTTTGGAGATGAGGGAAGGAATGGAAGTTCAGTCCTTGTCTGCTTTTCAGATAAGATGCAGCCAAGCTAGATGCTCCTGCAGGATGCTGTATCTGCCTGGGCAACTGTTCTTAAGGTCTGAGACTACCCGCGAGGGATTTCGCATCTCTGTCCATGCTAAGGAATGGTGCTTGCAGGCTTTTATTTTTTTTTTTCTCCTGGAAAGGCTGTTCCCAGGAGGCCGCCAGCTCTTTTAGTGAGAATAGGTCCTGTTCCCTGCAAATCTTCTCTGCCTCTTAACTCTCTGCCTCTCTTTGCTGCCTTTTTTTTCATCTTCTCTGCCTCTCTTTGCTGCCTTTTTTTTTTTAATTTTTTTTTCCTTCCTTCTGACTTCAAAAGCTGCATTAGCTTTAAGGACTTAGAACTGGCAGCAGCTGTGACATCTTCTCGCTTGTGTTTCAGAGCTGAAGCAGGCAGCTGCGGCAGCTGAAAGCAGCAGTGAGGAATCAAGTGATGAGACATCCTCTGAGGAGGAGCTCACACCTTCAACAGTCCAGGTAACCTCTCTAGTCCAAGGTCCTAGGAAACCACTTTCCTAACCCTGAAGAGAGAGGAAAATGCAATGAGAGCCCAGCACTGCTGCAGTCTGTCAACACCCTCTTCCTGAAGTGTGTGGGATCCCCAAACCCAAAGCTATGGAGACACACGGTGTGACTGAGCCCCCCCAACCCCTGCCAGTCAGCCACTGTCCTAGTTCTTCCTAGTGCCTGAAGCTGATGGAGAGTTGTGGATCTGTAGGAGGTGACTGGCATGCAGTTCCACAGTTACTGCAAATTCAGGAGGATTCATGCTGGTCAGACAGTTCCTCAGAGGAAGCAATCAGATTGCTTCAGATACTCCACAGTCCATAGTTCTGAACAAGCCTACCAAGCCTACCTGTTATCCCAGCCAAACTGGCAAAGTGGCCTTGCTTAAAACAGGCTCCACACAGTTGCAACGTTCAACCAGCTTCTTCCCTCCTAAAAATGTAAGATATTGTCTTTCTTTCTCCTGTTTCTAGGCAAAACCAGCTGTGAAAGCAGTACAGGCTAATGCAACACTGGTGAAAAGCACACCTGCCCCTCCAGTTTCCACAAAGAAGAAAGCAGTAAAGCCAGCAGCAGTGGCACCAAATCAGGCCAAGCCTGGACCAACAACGGTTCTTGGGGCTGCAAAGCCCGATGACACTTCAGAGAGCAGCGACTCATCAGACAGTGAAAACGAGGCACCTGCATCAGGAACCCAGGTGTGTCTGTCTGAGACCCTGTCTCTCCTTGCATTCCTCCCCAAAGCTAAGAATTGCAGTGAAGGAAAAATCTCTAAACAGATGCAGCGTACAGCAAAGTCATGTTTGCAGGGAGAGGATTTAAAGTCCCCAAAATGTTTTTGCCTTTTTTTTGGGAGAGAGAGGGGAATTTGAAGTGAAAACTTATATTTAATTGCACTGATTAATAAAAATACAGCAATTCCTTTCCTACTTGAAGAGGCAAGTCATTGTGGTTGAATTTGCCTCTCAACTATAAATTGTGATATGCAGTGTCTGATTTTGCAGGCTGTAGTGCAGCTTAGTTTCCCTTCTGTAGAGAGTGCAGAGCGCTAAAACTTACCTCACTGCAGGGAACTCGTAGTATCCGAAGGCTGACAAACAGTGTCTTGGTGACTATCCCCAAAGAACTGGATGAAGGAATACCTTATCTTTCCTGCCAGTTGCTAATCTTCCTTAGCATTTGCATTTTACAGGGGATACTGAAATTTCTTTTCTTGATTCCAGTCTGAATGTATGAATTGTACAACTGTGGGATTTATCTTGGCTCATGCTGTTGTCCTTTCCAGACAAAACCACCTCCAAAATCCTCCCCGGCCATCCCTTCCCCAGTGAAACCGACACCAGCAGCGCCGCTCTCCAGCAAAGCAACTTCAGCAAAAGCATTTCCCTCAGCCCAAGGGAAGACAACACCAAAACCACCAGTGCCAAAGCAGGGCAAAAATGGGCTGGAAAGGACTGCTGTTGGCACAAAGCCTGCCGAAAGTACAAAACCAGCCGAGAGCACCGACTCCTCAGACAGCGAAGAGGAGGATCTATCTGTGCCCATCAGCCAGAAGGTTGGTGATGCCACATTCAATCTGATCTTGAATGATGAGAGTGTGCACAGAGCAGTAATTCAGCCGTTACGTGCTACTGATAATCATCTTGAAGGGCAGCACGTAGTACTTTGCACCTTGCCTCCCCTGGGAGGGGTCTTTGCTTCTGCCTGGAAACTATGAATATGGATAATTTCTCACTCGTATGTGACTTTGTTTACATGTTATTTTTACTTCTTTATCCCACCACATGAAGACAAAGAACTTCTTGGGGGATAGTTGAGAGTTACCAGATATCTGGCTCTGTGCTCTGTGTGGAGCTCGCCTGGCTCTTCTCTGAAGCAAGAACTGTTGTGAGAGGCAACAGGAAAACCCAGATGAGGGGCAGTGTCCCAACAGCAGCACAGTGGGGGAGTAGCAAATAGATTAGGGCCCCCCACCCTCTTCCCTATTTGACACAAACTGGTTTCTCTCTGCTCATGCTTTGCTACTCTGAGGGGTTGACAGCAGCTTGGCTCTGCTGTGAGCAGGGTGGAGGGGTTAGACCCTTCTTGAGAGAAGGGCCGTTAACCCAGACTAGGCTCAGGCTTAGATGGCTCCAATTGTTCGGAGACCAATCCTTTCTTGAGAGCATCCACCTGCTTGTGTAAGGTGGGACTTGCTGTGCCCCTGATGGTGAGACAGGGCCTTGATAATCCTAGATCTGATGTGTGGAGAGTCCTGCAGTGACAGAGAGCTGCAGGGCCTTTCAGAGAGCAGCCTGAAAGCTGTGTTTCCCAGGCGGCAACTGTTATTTGCTAGGGAGGCAGAGAACCTGGAGGTAGAGCCTCACATGTCCTTGCAAAGAGACTCTTTGTCAACATGTCTTTTTGGTAGTGACAGGCAGACGCCGGAGAGGAGAGGCTTTGCATTTTGTCTTTATAGCCTTGGCCTGCTGGCGTGGGTGGAGGGGGGTGCATCTCTAACAGTTGGCTCTGTGCTGCTCTCTTCCTGCATGATTATATGTGAAGATTCAGCTCCGGGTGGCAGGAACAGCTATTCCAATAGCTTTATCATGGGGGTGCTTGCTGTACAACATGGCTCGTCTGTTTAAGCAGGGTTGGCGATGAAGGACCTGCTGGTCTGGGTTTATTGTCCCCAGTGCTGGTGTGGAGCTGGCTGCAGCAGGTAGCTCACTTGCTGATGGCTATTTAACCACCTCATCATCTTTCCTCAAGCTGGTGATTACCCTTCACCTAGCACAGTCAGCAGGGAAAAACTTGTGATCAAGGAAGTTCTATTTTTGCCGAAGAGGCTGTTTCTCCCTGTGCTAGTAGCCTGCAGGCAGGCACTGCGAATGAAGCCTGAAGTTGAGCCGTTAGGCACATCCTTGTCCACAGTCCTGTCCTCCCAGTCAAGCTCCTCTTAGCTCATCATCACCATCTGCTACTTGGGCATATGCTAACCACTGACTTACTGTATCCTGCAACTTCCTCTGGCTTCTGTGCAAGATCCAAACATACAGAGCGTTGGAAGCTGCTTCATCTTTCCCTGTGGGGGTGGATTAGCACAATTAAAATGAACATCATGCCTAAATTGAACTGCTTAATTGGTATGTTTACCCCCTGAAGACTCAGGGATATTTAGTCAAAGAAGTTGACAAGGTGTTTGCAGGGTTTTTTTGAAGAGAATGCTGGTGGAGGACAGTCTGGACTGACCTCAAAAATGCTGTGAGCGGCTGCTTTTGGAACTGTTAATTCTACTTTGCTTCCCTTTTCCTGGATACTGTGGGGTAAAAATGGCACTAACCCCCTCCATGTGCAGGCGCTGGTTTGTGCCCAGCAGTGTTGAGCCGAGCTGTCTGTACGTGTGTATGTTGGGATGTTTCTTGATCATCCAAGGCAATTTGTGCAGGCTGCACTGGCAGAAGCTTTGCCTGAAACCCTTTTTTTTTTTTTTCCCCATGGACTTCAGGAGCAGTGAGGGAAGGCCCAATCTCTCCTCTACCCTGAATCCCATTCCTGCTCCACGCATGTGGCAATCCTTTCCTTCCCCATGGTGTGACACAGCCGAGCTACTAGTCCTGGTTCCGATGCTTCGTTGGCACCTCCCCTGCGCCCAGCAGCGCTGTAGCGTCGTGCTCATTATCACACACGTGGCTCCAAGCTGCTTCCCCCTCTCTTGTCATGCAGAGTTGCATGATGCAAATGGTCCATGCGAGTGGCAGATGGGTTGTGTGGCTGCTGAGTCATCATTTTCATCCTGATCTGCCGGCAGCTCCTGCTCTGAGGGCTGGGGAGGGAGAAGGAAAAGCGTCTTCCTCTTGAGTTATTTCCCTCCTCCTCTCAGCTACCCAAGCTACCTGGTTCTCTAAGATGTCAGAAACTGCCCACTTGTTTTACCCCAATCCCTGGATGTGACTGAGCCAGCTTGAAGCCTTAGGATGTGGCATCTTCTGGCCTCTGGCAGGGACTGAGACAACAGGGATGGCAGCACCTTGGCTCCCACCTGACCAGGTCCAAGGAATCCTCCGGCTGTACGAATCTCCATGAGCTTTCTCTGAGGATGCTGCAACGTTATTTCTGTGTCAGGCTGCCTGTGTATAGTTTTTCCACAGCCCTCTGCCAATCTTTTGGGATGCACACAAAGCAGCCCTCACGCTGTGCATCTGCGCAGAGCGGAAGCCAGCCCTGTTGTGATGAAGGCCTTGGAAGTGAGTGAGCCGGGTTTGATCTCAGCAGCCTCTTCCCTTGGGTACCAGTGCTCGGGTGGATGCTCACGCAGAGCAAGTGAATTCTGGTCTGCCTCAAGTAGTTCTGTCTTTACCATTGCAAATCTGGCCCCTCTCCTGGAGAGAGTGACTCACGGGTATCCAAACAAAGCAGACAAGGGAGCCTTGTGATCCCCCCTCCCCAAGTGCTCGTGGAGGTTTCTGTTTCTCTGAGCAGAGTCAAAATGTGCTTGGCTTATTCGTAGAGCTGTTCTGTGATGGGATAAACATGCAGATGCTGTTGTCTGTTTAGTGTTTGGCTTGGGAATTGATAAACACTGACCCAGTGGCAGCCCTTGGCAGGGCTGTGCCAGGAAGTGCGGTAAGATCTGTCCTTCTGGAAAGCCGCTGGGCCGGTGGCCAGGAGCAGCCCCCGCGTGGGCCAGCAGTGCCTGGGTGCCTGCGAACCCTCTGCTGCCGGCTGAGCCAAGGGCTCTGAGGTGGGAGCAGAGCACGGGGTGGGTAGCATTGCCAAGGGGAAAAGGGGCTTGCAGTGACTGCCCAGGTGTGTGGGAGGGTGTTCCCAGCCCTGTGTCTGAGCTGGGAGAGGGCCTGGGAAGAGGAGCTTCCCAGAATTGTGTGCTGCAATAACCCCAGCTGCCTGGTGCTGACACACCAGCCGCTTGGGGCAGGAGCTTGTGGCCTGACTTGCGTCCTGGCTATCAGTAAAAATACGTGTGCTATTGAATGGCACAGTCCAAGTGAATTCTTTATTGTTTTCAAATTTTAGACCTGTTGGCAGTTCATTTGCAAGGGCTTCAGTCATATTCACATGTCTGTTTCTGCCTGCTGTTCACATTCCCAAGCTCTTATGGCCTGCCTGTCCCTATGCTGAGCTCTCCAGCAGCTCTGGGGATAGCTGCTCTGGTATCTTCTTAGAATTACAAATGTTCTGGCACGAGACTTTCAGGTTCCTTCTGTTTCCTCGAGCTATGGAGAGGTTGTGCTCCCATGAGAGGCTTTGGAAGGGGGATTGAGGGCTGGGATGCTGCTCTTCCCTTCAGACTGCTCTCCAGCCTGTCTCCACTTCATTAAGGAGTTGCAGAGCTGCCTGAGGTGCTGTTGGCTGAGGGTTTGATGTGAGAGCTAGTGGTACAGAGAGGCCCTGGGGCAGCAGCTGTCCTGACTGACCTGCTCTGCTAGGAGGCTCCTTCTGAAGTCTTGTTGCAGCAAGATTTATGAGTGCCATTAGCCGTGCACACTCATGAGATCAGATGTACTCGGGTTTCTTGTTGAAGGCACTTTCCTAAATGCAGTGTATGCATTTTCAGCAGCTCAGTCCAGGCAGTAACTGAAGCCATTTCCACTCTTGACATGCTGAGGATGGAGTGAGTGTGAGCAACATCAGTTTAAGGGCAAAACAAAACCTAACTTAAGTTGTAAGTGCATTTAAACTGCTAACCAAAATGTCTGTTAACACTGCATTTCTGTGTTTGTATTTCTTTTATTGTTAAGAGATTAACAGAACAGCCTGGACAAGTTCCCAACCCAAGTGAGACTGCTAAAGTTGGAGGGCCCGAAAAGCCATCAGGAAGCGCCTTGAAAAACCAGAGCTCTGAGAGTGGGAGCAGTGACTCTTCTGACAGTGAAGAAGAGACCCCTGTGGCACAGAAACAGCCTCCACCAGCTGGTAAGGCTCCTTCTGGTAGTGGTAAGGACTTCTTGCCCTCTTCCTCTTGGGCTTCCCTCTCTGCCCTGGCCGATGTGATAGTTCCTGCCCTGTACAGCCAAGGAGAGCAACAATCTCCTGTATTTTCTCTGCAGTGAAAACCAATGCTGTGCCCAAGCCGGCAGGTGGGAAGAAGGCCCAAGCTCCAACCCCAGTACCAGCGCCAGCTCCTCCAGCTGCAGAGAGCAGCGACGATTCCAGCGAGGAGTCAGATTCTGAGGAGGAAATAATCCCCCCTTCGCAGGTAAGGAGATGCTGACCTGCTCCACACAGCCACTCTGTCCCACACACTCATGAGATAACTCTGGACTTGCAAGGTGATAGTTGGGTGGATGATGAATGATAGAGAGAGGACCTCTCCTTTTGGCTTCATCAAGGCTTTTTGGCAGTGTTTCTGGGTCTCGGTGACCTGAGTTCTGGGTGCCTATCTCTTACTCAGCAAGCTTGCAGTGTGTGAGCAGAGGAGGATGCAACTGTTTTGGCAGGAACATGACTAGACACACGAGCCCAGATCTCCTGGACTGTATCCCCTTTCCCTAGACCTAGAAGTTAAACTAGCTGGAAAAACTGCCCAGTTCTTATGGATAGTTCTTCCTTGAGCCAAATGGCTGCAAGGCAACCTGCACCTTGGTGTAGGCTACAGCTGGAGACTTCTGGGTTCTTGCTCCACCACCCACAGGAGGCTGCTAGGATCTGCCCTGAGGAGCAACACGGGCTGTGCTGCCTTTCAGTCAGAAAAGGAGTCAGACTCCTAGAGTATGGAGGCAGCGCATCACACTGACCCTGTGCAGTGAAGCTCAGCCTTACCTTCCTCTCAGTCCTGCAGCTGGGTCTTGCTCACGAGTCATCTCTGCTCACACACAGTGAGGGTGATCTAACTGTGCAGGAGTCAATCCCAGTTTTCTTACGTGATTCTCTTTGTACCTCTGCTGTGTTGAGGCCAGGAAAGAAGCCCCATGAGGAAGCTGTGACTGGGGAATGTTCCTGTTGTTCGTACTTGCTGGTGGTTTCCCCCCTGCAAAAGGGGCAGATGCTCTGAGCTCAGCACTTAGCAGCCCAGGGCACTTCTCTTCCCATGCACGTATCCCCTTTCTGGTCTGGTCAATGCCGTTGTTGGGAGAGGGGATCATGTGCATTCGAGGAAGCCCTAATGCTGTGGTTGATGAAAGAGCTGCCTTCTCCCCAGCTGGTGGGCAGCCAGCCAGCCTGAGCACACTCCTTATGGCTTGTTTGCAATACCCCGACGGTACAAAATAACACAGTTACTGTAACGTGAGCTGCGAGCAGGACGTCTGGAAGCGCACACTGGATCGGTATCTCTCCACGTCGGAGAGCGTTGCCTTCCTCTCCGAAGGCCAGATGTGTGTGAGAAGTGTCAGCCCACAAAGGCCCAGCTTGTCAGAGATTTGGGGAGGGACAACTGCTTACGTACCCTTTTTTTGTAACACAAGCTAGGAAACCGAGCACTCCTCCATCGCTCCTGCTCTCTCCTCTGCTGGCATTTGTGCCGAGGACATGGTGTCAATGCCTGATTTCCCTCATCCATGCTCCTGGCTTTTCTGTTTTTAGCTCCTTTTTATTTAGTTATACATGGAGCAATTCAGATGTCAGGAAACACAACTGTTCTTGTTAACTTGCTGTCTAATTCTTGACTTGCTGGTGAGCCTGAGAACAAATTTGCCCTACCATTGATGTCCCTGCTTTGTGTAACAAATTAAACCACATGTGATGTCTGAGTGCAGGAGTCATGTACAGTCACAGGAGTTTGAATATCCATCCAGCAAAATAGCATTTGTATCCTGCTGTCCTCCTGGTGCTGCAGTGGACAGGTGTATCAGTGGCTGTGAGTGTGTCACATTTCAGCTGCTTGCCCTCAGCCAAGTGCCATTTGGACACTGAGTAATGCAGCAGGCACACCCAGATGCGCTGATCCTCACACGGATGCACCTGAATCTGCTGGAGGGCCTACTGGGAGGCTCACAGTGGAGAAAAATGGTGAAGGAAGAAAATATCAGCCTTGGGGCTATCCTGACAATGATGCAAAGGTCGGGAGGTGGTGGACTGACTTCTGCTTCTTCTCTCTCTCAAGTTGTGCTCTGGCCTGACTTTTTTATATGTGCCTTAGAGTCTGTCGCAGCAGAACATCAAACCAAGCAAGGCCGCAGGCACAGTGGCTGCGGGCACAGTGGCTGCCCAGGCTAACGCCGCGCTGCCTTCAGGGAAGGGGATCAAAACTCCTGCTGCCCCAGCAGCCTGCAGCGTATCCGAGAGCTCAAGCAGCGATTCCTCAGAGAGCGACGTGCTCATGGGAGAGGTAACAGCAGTGGAGGTGGCTGTGGGGAGCCCCTCTGGACAGGGTGGGCACACAAGGGGTGCGGGATCCGGGCATGCAGGCTACTAGAGAAGTAGCCCCCTCTTGAGGGAGCATGTGTGGGACAGGGGGGCAGTTGTGTTAAACCATGTTCTCGTATGATAAGGGGAAGCAGATGAGGGAAGGGCAGCCCTGTCACCTCTGCTGCCCCCCAGCTGGCATTATTTTTCTCCTCCTTTTGCAATAGCAGCAGTCGGGAATTTCCTACCAGGCCACAGTTCCCTGCTTTGTGGGTTGGGAAAGTTGGAGGTCTCACCTTCCTGTTTGGAAGGTGCTGGGCTCAAGTTGGCCAGGAACTAGAGCAGTGAGGCTAAAGGAGAGTCCAGGTGGTCTAAGCCCACCTATTCAGAGGTAAATTCTGTAATTCACAGGGATCAGCAGTTACTCCTCCTTTCAGATATATTTCTTCTTCTCCCTAGGTCCTTCCTCCTCCAAACCTGAAGCAGGCAGCTCCCACAGGGAGAGCCCCTCCAGCGAGCACTGCTGCTCCACAGCCTGCCTCAGTGCCGAAGAATCCCACTGCTGTGCAGAAGAAGCCAGGGGTGCAGCCTGCCCAGGACACCAGGCTGAGTCAGACCACGCAACCCACCCAAGCAGAGGAGACCTCAGACAGCAGCAGTTCCTCTGACAGTGACGAGGAGCAGACACCCAAACAGGTCCCCAAACCTGGTCAGTTCTCCTGAGGAGATGCTTTCTATGTTATGCCCAGAGCTGTGCTCGTGCACAGCCTTAGCCTGGCTGGCACTACCCTTTTTTTGCCTCCTGGGAGATGTCACTTTCAGATAGTGGTTGGAAAGGGAGTTCTGCTCCCTCACTCTGCTGAGCACTCCCCTTTCTTTGGAGGCAGAAGTCTCCTTGGCAGCAGTGCCTGTGTGCTGGGTGGATGGATTCAGCCCCAAGAGGCAGTGGTGGGTCTGATGGGATGAACTTTGCTCTTCAGCAGGTGTGCTGCAGAAACCAGGGGGCACTGAGCCAGCTCACAGCTCCTCCTCGGAGTCCAGCGATGAAGAAGATGGGACAGCATCACAGGTACTTATGCCTGGCCAGGCTGCCATCCTCTCAGGTCTTGCATCTGGCCTCAGAGCAGGACAAAGGGCTGCATTTCCAGACAGGGCAGGCAGAATGCTCAGTGACTTTGCCAGCATGGAAGTGGGGGCTCTGCAGTGCAGACTGAATCTGAGCGCTTGGGAGTGCTTCCCCAGGCAGCCAAGCCTTGGGTGCAGGATTTGAGAAGGGTTCCCCCCCCACCTTCCCCTGCTTTGTTTTTTTGTAACTTAACCCATACCCAAGCCATTAAACTCCCTTTGTAAGCAAAGTGCAGCGGTGCAGCACACGGGTAGTGCATTAGCTGTGGCCAGGAACCCCCACCAAGGCTGTTCAGCTGGGCGAGCACAAAGCAGTGACCCTGTCACCATCAGCTCCTGCAGCTGTGGGCTCAGCCAACCCGTGAGGGCTGCCCCCTCCTGGCTGCTGTGCCCTGCCCTACCCTCTCCTCAGGGATGGGGACTGGTGAGTAGTGCATGGGTCAATCCATACGTAACCAAAAGTGGGCCCTTCTTTTGGAGTATGGGGGCAAAACTGTGTGCTTGGTATATAAGAGCCTGCCTTGCAGCGGCTCTTAGTCTCTGCTTTCTTCAGTCCCTCCTCACAGGCTACCCGGGCCTCTCCAAGGCCCCAGCAGCACCTCAGACACCAAAGACGGTTCCTTCCTTGCCTGTAGGCAAAGCAGGACAAGGAAAAGCAGCAGTGCCTGCTGTTAACCCCCCAGCCAAGGCCTCGGTAACAGCAGCCCCAGGCAACAGCTCCAGCAGTGACAGCAGCAACTCTGAAACGGATGCTGAGCAGGTGCCTGCAGTCCAAAAAGCAGGTGGGTCCTTCAGCAAAGCCAGAAATCTGCCTGGCCCAGGAGCAAAGCCCTGCTGGCCTGAGTGGAACCTCTTCCCCTGTGTGTCTCTGCTGCAGAACCTGGCTGTGGAGCACTGCTGCCGTCTGTTGGCTTCCCCTAGCCATGACATGGCCTCCTTGCACATGCTCTTTCGCTTAGCTGTGTTCTGGCCTCCTCCAA
This sequence comes from Crypturellus tataupa, assembly GCA_034781795.1. NCBI lineage: Eukaryota > Metazoa > Chordata > Aves > Tinamiformes > Tinamidae > Crypturellus > Crypturellus tataupa. The sequence continues at coordinate 3,435,812 of JAWLRI010000995.1, read as the reverse complement.
ATTACTGCAGTAATTATTGTAGCCCATGGGAGCAGGCAGGGTTGCCCCTGCTGCCTGTGCTTGTGGTTTCCCTGTGCTGCAGCAGGAACAGCTCCTAGTGAACCTGAAAACACTGGCTTAGGAGCCTCCTCTACTAGACAGTGCTGGTGTTGAGTCTCCCCGCTGTCTCTCTGTTCTGCATGCTTTGCATGTCTGGAGGGCAGAGAAAGGGACGTGAATGAGAAGGCTTTTGGCAAAATGAGATGTCCTACCATTTCTTTGCCTCCTCAGTTGTTTTTTGAATTGTAAAATTCAGAACTGGATGATATTTCTGCTGTGGTGCAACCTTGTTACCTCTAAATTGGTTCTGGCTGAACTCTGACCAGCACTTGAGGTTCAAATGGGTTGGTCGGCCTCTTCAGCAGGTAAATCATTAAGTTGTGCAACAAGCTGCTGAGTAGGGGTGAAGGGTGAAGGAAGGCCCAAGTGCTGGCAGGTAAGTCATTGGTGCCTCTTAGATATGGTCTGTGGGTGCCACCTCTGCCTTGGGAAGTCCCTGGCTTCCTGGAGAAGGCCTCTCCCTTGTTATGCTTCATTTTGCACTAGCCTAGTCCCAGTTTCCCTTGGATGTGGACAAAGCTGTTCTGCCCATTGTCACCCATTTCCTTTCCCAGATAAGTAGTGATAGGACCAAGGCATCTTTCCCTGCTGTACATAGGACACTTACATAGAAAGAGAATTGCATGCTCCTGTTTTAAACACTCTGGTGACTGTGTAGCCTGTAGTGTGTTTTGTTTGATTGTTTTTACTTTTTATTTCTGTGTATGTTTATTTTTAAAAACTCCCTGAATTTGTCATCTCTCGTCACTGTTTCTGCAGAAGACAAACCCCCTCCAAGGCAGGAAGCCACCGGACCTACTGGCAAAGAGAAGGCAGCTGGGAAGACGGCACCGAGTCAAGCCAGCCTCAAAGCTTCCCCCGTCAAGAAAGCCCTTGCAGTGAAGCAGAATGACACTGGGGCAAAAGAAACACAAGGAAACCCGACGCCATACACACTATTCTCCATCCCCGAGTCAGAAGAGCCAAGCTCGGGCAGCGAAAGCGAAGCTACCACTGCTGCCAAAATCCCTGCAGTGCAAACGCAGGGAGGGCTCGAAGAGAAGAAGAAGAAAAAGAAGGAAAAAAAAGAAAAGAAGGAAAAGAAGAAACCCTCCTCCGCAGCAGACAAGGCTGGGAAAGCACCCAAGAGCAAAGACAAGGAGAACAAGAAGCAGAAAGCCTCTCAGAAACGGAAACTACCAGGAGAGGATGGAGCTGTTGGGCAGCCCAAGGAGAAGAAGCGGAAAGGGCAGGATAATGAAGAAGCGCCCAAAAAGAAAAAGAAGAAAGCAGCTGGTGACCTGGAGAAGCAACCAGGGAGCAAGGACAAGAAAAAATCCAATAAAAGTAAGAATCTGAGCCCTATCTGTCACTCAAGGCTGCATTTGCAATAGGTTTTTGCTGCTGTTGCATGTTCAGCCTCTGGTGCAGGGCCATGTAAACAGCACCTGCTTCCCCATTAGCTTCCTACTTGGCCCACCCAAAGCCAGTGGCAGCTTTTCAAACCACGATGTCAGTGTGTTTCTGCAGTCTCATCACCAAGCTGTGCTGCAGGCAGCCAACTTGGCTGCTCTGTCTCTCTCTGTCCTGTGCCCAGCACAGCAGGAGTTGCATAATGCTCATGCTTGTTGTCCTGCTGATCCTTGCTGCTTGCAGAGCAAGCTGATGGTCCTGGGTATCTTCAGTGGTACGATGACGTGACCTGTTCCTCTCGGATTTTTTGCTTTCCTGGCCTTTACTGTGGCTGAAAGCAGCTCTCTGGCAGGCAGTGATTTAAATGTGTCTCCATGAAAGCTCCTGGGGGCTGTTTGTGCTTGATGTGTGGACTTTCCACCATCTACCCTGTGCTTGGGGCACACCCTGGCTAGTTGCAAACCATGAAGCCTCAGGGCTAGTTTCTGCCTGCTGTAGGGCTCTGCACGATGCCCTGCCATGTCTGCAGGGCGAATGGCTGCGCTAGTGGAAATGCAACACGTACTGACAGAGAGCAGCAGCGTGAGGGAAGGGCAGGCACAAAGGCTGTTTCCTCCCTGGAGCCTGATGAGCCGTGGGCATGGCAGATGAAGGCCAGCATTCACATACACAGGGTTTTGTGTTAGTCAGAGCTGCCCTCGCTGGCAGCCTCTACAAGAAACATCAGCTTTGAAATCCGTGCTGTCATCTGCCTCATCAGCTGCTGCTGCTTCCCGTAGGGTGACAGAGCCCCTTCCTAGCCCTGTCTGATCACAGTGCCTCCTGTTACAACACGGTGAGCTGCTCATTTGAGGGATTTGACCTGAGGTTATTACTGCTGCTTTCAAACCCCAGGGGAAAGGGGAGGATCGTACCAGCCTCCAGCCTTTTGCTCACTGCTCCTGACTGAGAGCGTTCCTGCCCTGCGTGCCTCTGTAATGCTGTTTGCTGCCCTAATGCAAAGGGAATTTTTCTTTCCTACACAGTGCAGACTGCGTTTGTAAATTAGAGCTGGATCTGTGCTGGCTCTTGCAGGCTTTTGCTCAAAATAAGAGAGAGAAGATGGAATGGGTGGGCCAGAACTGCTAGGGTTTCTGTTCTGCAGAGATGCAGCCCTTCATTTTAGGGGAGACAGACTTGTCCCTCAGTGCTTGCGTGGGCTGTTGCACAGAGGTGACTGGAGCCTCTTGGAGTGGCTGAGCCGAGCTGCCTGTCCATCTGTTGGTAGCTCCCCTTGACCAGATTGGGAAATCAGAGCACTCTGACACTGAAACAGCTCCTCAGAGTGCTTGGACAGCGGGAGGCAGGGGAGCCTGTGTGATTCTGCCCACACTATGTGACGTGGTGAGATCAAACCCCTCCAGCTTGGTGGTGTTAGAGAAGTGGCCCTCAGGACAGCTGCCATGTGGCAGAACTCCAGCGTCACCCAGAGTTACTGCTCTGGGAGGTTTGAGAAGTGGTCAATGACCTGCTGGGGATGCCCCCTTTCTAACTAAGCTTCCTCCAGTGTCAGGTGAAGTCAAACACTTCTCGGGCACTGGCTTTAGCAGATTCACTCTCTTAGTTAAATTCTTTCCTTCGCCTAGAAAAAAAGGACGGAAAAGAAAAGAAGAAGAAAAGCAAAAAAGCGTCTTCAGAAGGGGAGCCGACAGCAGATGGCTCTACTGAAGTTCACAAGAAGAAGAAGAAGGTGTGTGCAGGACCCTGGGCCAGGGAGAGCTGTTCTGAGCAGTACTTGTGGCGCTCGTCCCAGCAATGGGGCTGGTTGGTCCCTTGGAGATGTGGGGCTGGAGAGGGGAACAGAACTGTGTCCTCATCTTGTGGATGGCAGTTGGCTGTGACCTGGTCTTCAGATCTTCTCTGACCATGGGTTGTTTGGGATTGGGAAGGCTAGAAGGGCTCATTCCTGTGTTTTCCCCCAGGAGAGATCCTTTTGGAGCTCTTGCAGCATTTTGCTGGAAGGGTCCAACTCAGGGTCTGGGTTGGCTGGCAGAGAATCTCTTCCCCTGCTACCTGCTGTTCAGCTAGTGATGTTTTCAGCAGAAACTGGAGCCCTTGGGAGTTTATCAGGCTATTGCATCCCATCCCCAGGGCTGGGAAAGGGGGCAGAGGGAGAAAACAGGATGTGTTCATCATTGTGGACTTTATCCTGGTGGAGATGGCAGCAGAGGAGCCTCTTGACGGCTTCTGGCTTTGCTGGGTTCTATGTGCTCATGATACAGATGATACTGATTTATATTTTTTCCCTTTTCCTTTTAGAAGAAGAAAACAGCCGAGCCTCAAGAATTATGAAAAGGTACATGGCCTGTGGAAAGTGTCACCTGGTAGCGCTCTGAACAGCAGTACTTTGCCAAATCTCCTGGGCCAGTCGCCGAAACCCAGTCTGGCTGCTCAACAACCACTCTGTGAAGCAGCTTGGCCTCATATGAGAGGAGCAGAGAGGAGAGCAGTGTGAGGAAGTCAGTGAGCAGGGTGCTGGCCTCTGGTGATGAGGTTTTTCTCAGCTATCTCTAGCAGCCTAGACGTTGATGTCCTCTGCCATCAGCAGAGATGAGTGACCTCTGATAGTGTCTGTCAGTCCCTGCTGACCACAGAGAGATTGGAAAAGTAATGTGAATTAAAGGGTGATTTTGTAGCCACCTGGAAGTGGACCAGATGAGTCTGCTCAGCTGTAGGCAATTCCTTTCTTCCCTCTCCATAACTTTTTTAACTCCTTTCCTCAAAGGTACCGTGGCCCTGTGAGTAAGGATTTTTGAATGAAGATCAAGCCGAAGAAAGGAAAAAGAAGCCCAACAGGAAAATTCCAACTTTTTTTTTATAGTAATTTATAACTCCTCCTTTTAACTGTGACTTTTAGAGCAGAGTGGTGTAACTTTCTGCCTCCTCCTGTCCTGCTGGGCCTGGAGAAGTGTTTTACCTCCCCTCCTGGTGGCTCGCCTGTTGCACTAGAACTGAACTAAAGGAGGCAGTTTGAGCAGAGAAGAGCCAGCTTGCATAGACTGCTTTCCTCCTAGATGACACCCAGACATCCCTTTTTCTCTCTCTTCACAGAGCTATATTTTTAAGAGAAACTTTTACTCTTTTTTTTTTTTTTTTTCTCCTTCCTGTGATTTGTGGTGTCGGTCTTTTTGCTACCTATGGAAGAGAGCTCTTGGGTTTACTTTTTATTCTGACACTGGCGACGACGATTATCCCCTCCCTGGAGTTGTGCTGTGCAGCTGTGCCCAGCAGCTGTGCTCAGCCAAGGCTGCATAATTTTTCGTGAGTTTTTTTTTTATGAAAAACGCAATAAAAGAGAAACAGTGCGGTGTTGCTCAAGCCGCCCTGAAGGGAAGGGGCGAGAAGCTCCTGACCTGGGTTTGGGCCCCTCTTGGCTGCAATGGAGGCAGCTGATGCTGGTGGCAGCGCAAGGGGCTGGATGGGGCAGACAGGGCTCATCTGGCTGGAGGGGGTTGCAGGACCAGCTTGCCACCCCTAAGGGAAAAGCAGCTGTTTTGTGCCTGCTTTCCATGGTGCAGACGCTGCTGTTCCTGGGCTCTGAATACATGGTCCTGGTGCAGCAGGTGGTTTGTTTTGTTTATGTTTAATTACTAAACTGCTGCCCTGCTGTGGGGCAGGTGTGAGAGCAGCCTCATTGGGCCAGGTTTAAAAGTGTCACCCTCCCCCTGTGCCTGTTCTCTATTTCCAGCCTCAAGCAGCTGGCGCTCAGGAGCAACAACCTGTGGTTGGTGCTGGGTTGGTGCCTGGCTCCATCTCCCCGTTCCCTGTCCTAGAGATTAGGACGTGAGGAAAATAGAAGGGATCTCCTGGGGATCCCCTCCTGCTCCTCCTTCCAGCACATCCCGCTGCTGTGGAGCAGCCTGGGGAAGGGACTGCACTCTGCTTCCTGCCCTCCCAGGGCAGAGAATTCCTTAAAATCCTCCTGGGAGCCCTCGGCAGACATGAAGCTCCTGGGGACAGGGTTTGAGGGCAGATCTACAGAGCAGGGAGCCCAAAGCACCAGCCCTGGTGCTGGAGCTGGAGCATGAGGCAAGATCAAAACCACTGCCCCGATAGGCCTGGGGTGCTTTGGAGCAGGGCAAAGCCCTGGGGTGTCCACACATGATAGCTGCAAAAGAAGTCAATGTAGTGCCCTGCCAGGGTTGTCGCAAGGCTTTCTTATTCAAAAGTTTATTTGAAATGATTAGCTTGTATGAGCTCGTGAGTTCATTTATAGAGGCAGTGTGTTCAAAACAATGCAAGCCCCCCTAACCCCAGCATTAGCTCCTGTTCTGGCTGTTACCTACTGCTTGGCTGGTCTTGGTGCTGAAGGGAAAAGCTGCAGGTGAGCATCTATCCCTACAAAACCTAGCAATTAAAAAAGAAAAAACCCACGCAAGAAAGATGCTTCAGTAGTCTAACATATCTAAGTCAAATGTGGCTCCAACTTACAGGGTTCAGTTAAGAAGCATGTGGACTCCATTTTGCTGCTTTTAATGATTGTTCAGTACAAGAAAGCATTAATTAGTGGCTCATTCTTCAGCATGGTTGATCCCTACGCTTGCCTTGGGGCCAGCGTGCTGCAAAGTGCTACCCAGGACTACTCAGCGCCTGCATATTCCTGGGAAGCTCCCCTTGAGTGATGCTGCTGCCCAAAAGCTCATGCTCAGCAGCTTCTTCCGATTAGCAAAAGGGGAAAGAACTATGGCTCTGATGTGGTTGAAATATGAAATAATTTTCCAGCCTGCTCTACCAGACATGCCTGTAAGGGAACATTTTGTCTCTAGCAAAGGGAAGGCTCCTCCTGTGGTGCTAGCACAAGGCAGGAGGCAGCCTGCAGACAGCATACGATCAACCCACTTCAATGCCCTGCAGTAGGGGAGGAGAATTAACGCCTGGGCAGAAGTGCTCAGGATTGCCTGCTATTAATAGCTTTTGAAAGAGCAATATAAAAGCACTTATGAAATGGAGAAAAAACAAGAGCGGGGATGCTGAAGATGGGACAAGGCACCTGGTGGCATCCTCTTCTACTTGGCTCCTACAAGGAAATGGAAAGGGGGAAGTTAGTAGGACCCAGGATGCAGGACAGGGGTCCTGCAGGAGCTGCAGGAGCTGCCCTGTTCCCGCAGCTGCTGCTTCAGGGAGGAGACACGGATCCTCCTGGCCCGGCCACCAACCCTCTTCCCTCTTGCTCCGTGCCCAGACGCAGCCCAGGCTGAGTGTGTTCCACAGGACACGTGTCCCCGTCCCTGCAGAGACCTGGCCACCCCTGTCTCGCTACTGGGTTCTGCTGTTCTCGCTGGGGTTCTGCTGCTGCAGGGACATGTGGCAGGTTGGACCTGCGCTGCAGCCCCACGCACCCACTCTGCCCCCAAAGACCCAGGGGTTTCCTCCCAGCCACCCTGCCCTGCACCCGGGTGACTGACTTGGAGATGGCATCTCCACCGTCTCTCACCTCTCTCTGCGTCCAGCTTGAGAACATCCACCCCCGAGAAGATCATCTCCTCCGGCTCCACGGCCCTGGGCACAGCTGCGGGGGACACTACTGCAGCGTTAGGAGAACCCAGGCTCGCTGCCCTGTGTCACCCTCCCTGCTGCCACCAGGCTGGCGACTTGTACTGCTGTCACTGAGTCACTGCAATGGCCCTGCTGCCCCTCAAGTGTTGCCAGGCCAAGCCATGAACGTGCCAAGTGCTGACATGGTGGGAGCAAGCGCATGCCAAGGTGAGCAAGGACTGGAATAGGGAAGCGAAGGCTCTCCTGGATGTTGTCCCCTACCTGTAAAAACTGGGGTCCTTCTGCTCTGTTCTGAGGGGCTTCAGCTAGATCAGATTGCTTCAGCTAAGCTCAGACCTCAAAGCAGAGCCAGGAGGATGAGACTTGGGGCCTCAGCTCCTACTACAACTAGGCAAGGGCCAACAGTCACTCCTGTGGTTTTTAGGGTGCCCTTCAGAGCATGTCCATAACAGTGTCACTGCACGGGGTGGAAGTGCTGAAGGGGCAGCCCCTCCAGCACATCCCCAGGATGGGCCTAAAGAGCAAAGGCGATGGGTGTTGCTGCCTCTAGGAACCTCTTCCTTCTCCAGTGACCCGTGCCACCTTGCCTGAGGACACGTGGGCTCTCTGGAACAGGATCTGCCTGATCCCGCAATGCACTGAGCAGCTCCAGTGCTGCTGGGCACCCTCCCCGCTCCTATCAGGTTCTGCTCCTTCCTGAGCTCAAAAGAAACCAGGAACCGTGACTGAAGGTGCTGCTTGTTCCTCCTGTCCCCCACCCGGGCGACCTACCAGGGCAATCCAGCTTTCCCCGAGTCTCAGTGCCCTCAATCTTGGTGCCGTTTTTGTAGGAGCACCAGCAGAAGCCCGTGCTGGCATGGCACTGCTTGGGAAGGTAGTCTCCGTTCTCATCGCACTGGGGACGGAAGTGGCCCGGATGGACACCACCAAAATTGGCCTCCACCTGGCACCTAGTCTGCACTAAGGCAATAAGAACAAACAGGACACACTGTGAGCACCCGGGGCCAATACTGCCCAGGAGCCTTCCAGCACCATCGGACCACAGGACGGTCCAGACAATATCTGCCCATGGGACGCGTCACCCAACAGGGCTGCAGGAGCCCTGGGCCAGCCCCTTGGCACTGCATCAGCACAGGAGCAACTGGGATGCGCTTGTTTTGGGAACAACAAAATCCTGCTTTCTCTGGGACAACTGCCTTACCGGGATTCCTCTTGGGAACATTTACCCTAATGACAGCAAACAGTACCAATCTACTGAACAGTGACCACATCGACAGGAATTTTGCTATGGGGGAATTGGTCTGAGGCCTGGGGGATGAATCGGCATGAAGTGATGGGCACTGAGTTTTCATCTGGAAGCCGAAACTAAATGTAAAAGGAGGAAGTGCAAATCCCACCCCAGGGATATTTTTTAAAGCCTTCCCTCTAACCAAAGGGGGATTTGAAGTGGTTGGTCTCTTTTTCCAGACATTTGCTCTCTTTTTCAACACTTCTGAATCTGCTCTCATCTGCTGATGGCACATCCGCAGCCGGCCCTTTCCACAACCACGGATTTTCCTTCTAGAAGTCCTGGTTGACTTCAGCCACAGTCCTACAAGCAAACAGCTTGCAAAGGAGGAGGGCTGCTCCTACCCCTATGAATTCGGCTTTACTGATGCAGATTAAAGGGAGCCAAGGTGCAAACGAGGCCCTGCAGTGAGCCTTGCTGTTCAGGCTGCCGTTTCCACAGCTCTGCAGAAGCTGAAATCCTGGGAGAGGGGAGAGCGGCTGCCTGAACCCCTCTCTCAAGCCTGGCAGTGCCCCAGATGCTGCCCTGGACCCGCATCTTCACCCACCAACATCCCAGGAGCATCCGTCAGCTCCAGACGAAGCTGCTGGACACCGAGGAAGGCAGAGCCGCAGCCCCCTTGGGTGCTCTCATGCTGTCCCCTCTTGGGATGCAACTGGAGGGGTAGTCCCACCCCTCCCATAATTTAGTAGCTCCCATCTGTGATACCTTTCTCCGCTGGGATCACCTTCTTCTCATTCTTTGGGGGGTTTTTGGCCAGTTCAAACAGCAGCCACTTGTGCATCCAGGATTCAAAGGACTGCAAGAAGGGGAAGCAGCACAGGGTGACCAGGAGAAAAGAGCGTGCGGGGAACGCGCATCCTGCTGCCCGCTCCAGCCCTGAGTGGTGACAGCCGCGCGCATGTCCCCTCCCTTGGGCTGGGAGGAATGCAAGCCCAACGCAATAAGGATTTTCCATTTCCAGGCGGACACATGTCATTGCCTCCTGAGGGAAAAGCTTCCAGGAGGGACAGGGCAGGAGAGCAGCCACACACTGACCTTCCAATCCGCATCAGTCATGGACTTCTTCAGGCGCTTCAGGTTGTCCATCAGGTTTTCCTTCAGCTCTGGGAACATCTTCTGTGGATCTGCTTGCTGCAGAGGCAACCACCAGAGTGAGACAAAGGAAAAAGGAGGGATGGGATGAAGCTCTCATCAGCCAGAGTGATATTACAGGAGAACAGGAGCTCCGGTCACCTCTGAGGGAAAGGGGAAAGGGAGGAAATCCCCAACGATGCCCATCTAGCCCAGGGGCTGGGAGGCTGGCACACTCCTGAGGACACATGGGGACCTTACCAGCAGCAGGTGCTTGACCTGGTCCTGCGTTTTGTTGCTGACGGGTCCCATGATATTCGCAGGCTAAAGAGAAAATTCAAATGGGAAGAGTCAGCCCAAGGTTGGCAGCGGCCAAGAGGCAGTGGCCAGTGCAAGGCAGGGGTGGGCACCTCTTACCATCCCGTCCGAAGAGGGGGAAAGCGGCAGATCCCTCATGGCCAGGGGCATGTTCACCATGGCCATCCGCATCTTGCTCACGGGCTTAGCATCTGCCAGGGAAATCCAGCGTGAGGGGGACCAAGAAAAGGGACCCAGCTCTGTCCCCAGCCACCTCCCACTGCCGCCACGTGAGCTACTGACTCGAGGGCATCTTCTTCTGCAGCGCCTGCAGCTGCAGCGCCTGCGAGGTCTTGGTCAGCTTGTTGATCTGCCCGCTCTGCTGGTACACGAAGTAGACGGTCACGGCCTGGCCGACGATGAGCAGGGCCACCAGGATGGAGAGCGCCGAGAGGGCGGCTTTGCGCCCAAACGAAGATCTGCAAGACACGAGGGAGGGAGCTCAGGCCCCGCTCGGCTCTCCTCCTGGCAGCTGGAAACGGCCCCAAAACCCGGCTGTTGGGCAGGATGTGGGAGATGCAGCCTGATGCTTCACCCGACCTTCACGTCCATCACCCGAGTGGGGATTTCCAGCCAGCGCCAAGAGGCTGGAGGCAGCACCCTCGCCCTCCTCCATCTCTGCCCCACAGAATTCTCACACTAGCCTCGGGACCCCCTAAATAACCTCAGCCAACTCTTCAGCCCCAAACCCAAGTGACGCAAGGCACTTAAATAGGCACTTTTAAACGCCAGCAGCCGGGGGGCGGGGAGCTGCGCTGGCCCCGGCAGCTGCAGAAGTGAAAGCTCCGCGCGGGGCACTTCTGCGCTCGAGGGGGAACCGAAACCCGACCGGCGTAGGCGGGAGCGGCGCGTGGGCAGGGGCGGCCGCGCGCTGCGAGGGGGCTTCGGGACACGTCACACACTGCGGGGACCCTCAACATGGGGTGCAGCCACCCGGGAGAGACCGTGGGTCCCCGCGGGCAGACCCGAGGGAGGCCGGGCAGGGTGCATTTCTAAAGGGTGAAGAGAAGGCGCTGCACTGCACCGAAGCCAAGCTCATGCGGAAGGTCCCGCGGCTGCACGAGGACCTGGCCAGCATCGCGAGGAGGCGCCGAGGTGACCTCGTAGCGCACGAGGTCCCACGCACAGGAGCGGGGATGGCCACGCTGGCGCGGGCAGCTCTTTGCCCTGGGCCCGCTGGCGGGGGTGGCTGCAGCGAGACCGCAGGATGCAAAGAGGTGCCGAGGAGATGCAAACGGAGCAAGGAAGCGGCAGGCTCGCGGCAGCCAGATTCCACCTGCCACGGGTGGGAGGATGGATTGGGCTGGGAGGGATGGATTGGGCCATAGCAGGGAGTGGCGCAGCTCCCTCCGCAGGTGGCAGGGGCAGAGTTTGGCGGTGGGCCGAAGCACCGGATGCCAGAGCACGGGGAAAGTCCCCACGGTCCCCTCCTCCTGCCCGTGCCTGCAATCTGACTCCTTCCTCTTGCTCTCTTCTTCTAGGCAAGCACTTCTGGGCTACTGTGGGCTCTTTCAATTAGCCTGTTCTGTTAATCAGGGCTGACGGATGATTTCTTCCCCCCCCCCAAATGAAAGGGGTAAGAATAGGATGGATTTAGGGTGCTACTTTCTACCGCACTTCCATCCCTTCTCCCAGGCAGGGCTGGCTCAGAAGCCGCCTTTCCCCAGGGAGCAGCAGGATTCAACCTCGTCCCTGGCCTGTCTGCCCAGCTACTTCTGACGTCAGCAATTCCCAGCTGCCTGATTGGCTGCGGTGCTTTGCCTCCCTCCCCGTCCCGTCCAGGGTGGGTGAAGGTGGCCAGGAGAGGAGCAGGGACACGGGGTGGACAACCCTACGTGGTCACAAAACCCCACGTGCCCCACGGCCAGCCTGGGCACCCTTGTGCTCTGGATCACGTCCACCAGCCCCATAACCACTCTGAGACGCCCCTTGGCCCAACTATGGGCCATATTGGCCCCATAGCCAATCCGTACACTCCCGTTGGCCCCAGTGGGTCCCATAGCCACGCAATGTCCCCCTTGGCCCAGCTGGGCTCCACTTGACCCCATGGCCGCACCACGCCGCCCCTTGGCCCAACTTGCCTCCTTCCACCCCATAGCCATGCTGTGATCTGCTCAGCTCAACTGTGCCCCAAGCGTCCTATGGATATGCCAAGCCCCACTCCTCGGCTTAACAGTGTCCCCTTCCTCCTCTCACCACACCATGCCATGCCCCTATTGACCCAGATGTGTCCCAAATGGACGTGATGAGCCCCCTCCTTGGTCTGACAACGCCCTCTCCCTCCCCATAGCCCCACCACGTCACTACTGGTCCAACTGTGCCCCATAGCCACACCAAGCCCCCCTTGGCCCATCAGTGCCTCCACGCTCCCCATGGCCACACCATGCCAATGCTGACCCAACTGTGCCCCAAGCGGCCCCATGGCCACGCCAAGCGCCCTCGACCCAACAGAGCCCCCATTTGACCCCACGTGTCCCTCCCAGCCCACGGCCGCGCACCTCGAGGGCTCTGCGACGCGCAGCACGGCGCTGCCGCGGTCGGAGGCGGAGAGCAGGTCCCGCTGCTCCTCGGCCATGGCTGCTGCCCTCGGGGAATGGGCGTCGGGGGCGCCGCGCCGCCAAATACCCCCGGCCCCGGGGCGCCGCCGAGACGACCCATTGGCTGCCCCGCGCCGCGTCACCTGTTGCCGGGCAGAGCGGCGCGCGGCGGGTCCGCGCTGCGCTCTTGTCGCGGCGCCCGACGGCGCGGCCGCGGGGCTCGGCGACCCCCAAGGGGCGGCAGGAGGGGAGCGGAGCGCGCAGGGCTGTTCCCCCGCAAAAGGCCTGTCCCCCGCTTGCCTCTGGTGCCAGGAAAAGGCGCTCTTTTTATTCACTTCTTTATTTATTCGTGCAGTCGCACTGCAGCGGCACAACCGCCTCCTCCCCCATCTCACGGGCTGTGGAGTCAGACGGAAAAGCCCCACGTCCCTGCAGGGTGTTTCACCAGCACGTAGGGGCGATGGTTAAAGCACTGCAAAATCTTTTCAGGCCCTCCCGGACTCTTTATCTCCCACCATGGCCAGGGTGCCCAAGTGCATCCCAGAGCCCTGCTTCCACCCTGAAAAACCCAGGCAGAAGCAGCAGCCCCAAGGGGCAGCTGTCCTGGTTTTGTTGGGAGAAACAGAGCTGGCACCTCCACACACATCTGTGTACCCCATACTGAGGCTGTCCCCATGGCTCCCTTGTGGGGTGCTACCATGTGAGGGGCACGAGCCCATGGCACACGGAGGAGCTCAGCACTGCCACCTCCACGTTGGGACCCAGCACAACCCTGGTCATAGTGCAGGCAGAAGCGATGCTGCGGGCGTGAAACTCAAAGCACCCCGCGCCGGCACTCGCTGGCGTCACTAGTCACCAGGCAAACCTCTGGGCTCGCAGTCCAGAAAGCTTTAACTCAGGAGCAGGAGCAGCTCAGAAAGGCTCCCTTAACTGCAACATGAGTCCTGCTAGCTCAGCCCTAAAGCTCTCTGGCTGGCAAGGATTGAGCTGCAAAGCCAGCAGAGCCCCAACATGCAGCTCCTGCCCCCATCCCAGCTTGCACTCAATCTTGAGCTCACTCCTGTTCCTTACCTATCACTGCCAGAACCCTGCAAAACCCTTCAAAACATCCTTACCCAGCTGGCATAAATCAGACAAGGATTCCTGACAAGTTAAATAAAATGACTGCAGCTGATTATCAGCCTCTTTGCTCAGCTTTTGGATGGAGCTTTACACTGCCTAGATCATCCCTGGAGGCAGCACAGCAATGCCCAGGTGCTGCTGCCATCCTCTGCTCATTTTGCACTAAGTCTCTCAGTCTGAGAGCTGAAATTTCCTGAGCTGTGAGGGATGCAGGTGGGGTGACCTGGCTCCCTGCCCTGCTGTGTATCTGCAGCTGGTTTGTCCTCCTAGATGCAGCTGGAAGTGCCCCCATTGCTCCATGGCCACGCAACCCTCTGAGACCTGGGGATGCCCAGAACCTGCTGAAGGTGTTCATGGACCACTGGGATGTTTGCCAGCCTTTTCCCATGTGCAGCTGCACCTCTTCATCCCAACTCTGCATCTGAGCAAAAGAGGCCTGTGGGGCTCATCCCACCTGGATCCTGCTCCTTTGGGCATTGCAGGTGACATGTGCGGGCTGGTCCCGCACCGCGATGCAGCACAACGTGGACACGTGAGTGAGGATGTGTGACAGTCCATGTTGGGTGCCAAGGTGGATGCGGTCCCTGTGCTGGTGCTGTGCTCAGTTGCAGACACCCATTGCACCCCTGGGGCTTTGCTGAAGACAGGTCACTTCTGAAAACACAGTCGCAGCTGACCCGTCCAAACAGGGGCCTGGAAAGGACCCGCAGAGCCCAGCACATGCTGGACCCGCTTCCCTGACTGTCTCAGTCTGAAAGGGGAACTGCGGAAAGTTTTAATAGGAACTCAGCAGATGAAACAAACAACAATTTCCTTGAAAATGTGCTCAATTCTGCAAAGTTTTCTCTGGAACCAGGAGAAAAGACTCATACTCATCCCTACGTGAGTCGAAGAAGGGGGGTCACTTCAAGCCCAGTTCACTGATTTTCACCACTGAATCAACCTTTTGCTCTGCATCTGGGCATCTTTTTTTTTCTATCAACTCTTCTAGTATGTTTACTCCACCTTTCAGCTCAGGGCAGGGTGTTGAATGCGTTTCAGCCTGTAAAGTAGTTTCCCCCTGCTTTTCCATAAAAGATGCAGATCCTTTCACAGCATCTTTCAGCTCTCCTTTTTGCCAGCTATTTCCTTGCAGCCTCAGAATAGTGCGGATAGGCAGGAATGGGACAGACATGTTTTGTGCTAACCATGAAACTCCTGAGAAGGGGGTAATTCCTGGCTATAGGAGGTTGGGGAACTTGCTGTCTTTTTGCGGGTGGGAATCCAAACCACCTTGACATCTGGTAGAAGGAATACAGTCTTAGGAAGACTTGGTTCAGACTTGTCTGTCACACAAAGACCTTGATGCAAGCAAACAGCAATTATTTCAGGCAGGGAGTTGGAAATAACCCTGCAGGCATCTGCGTGACGTCACTTGTCACCAAGCAAAGTTTCCCTTTCGCAGTCCCCAGCGCGCAGCCGAAGGAGCCGCAGGTCTCGCTGCTCGGGACGTGACATCCTCATCCCGTTCAGCAGGTCACCTCGACGGGCTCTGCTGCAAGGAGACCATGCAGCAAATCCACATGTAACTAGCAAGTCATGGGATCTGCCAGCAGATCCCTTCCCACTCTGTGCCTTACACTGCTCACCCGGTCTCAGCAAGCCAAGATATATATGTTTTTTCCAGGATAGAGTCTCATGTTTGGGCTTCTTTGTGCTGTGGGTATTGTTGTTGCAACAAAAATCAACCTTGGCTCCACCGCCCACGTGTTCTTCCTCCACTGCGTCGCTCCTGGCACTGCACAAGACCATGGCCGGCTTCCAAGGGACGGGGAGAGGCAGCCCATGGGAAACTCCGCGTTAACGGAGCGCTCGGGAGCTGCGGCACCGAGAGCAGCAGTTTCAGTTCCTGCTTTGCTGCTTCCTCCCCAGGGGATTTCACGCTGATGCGCTGCAGGGAGTCGTTCCAAAGAAGTGAGTTCAGCTGGAAAGCAAAAGCCGTTTTTGTGGCTATCGCAGCCATGAACCCACGTGGGCAGGAGCCATGGAGCAGCGCACCAAGGAGGCCAGAGCGCGCAGGGCCCGCGGCCTCTCTGCATCCCGGGAGAGCCAACCTGAGCGGCCCTCGGTAGCTAAGACTGGTTTATTCTGAGAATCTACCATTTAAGATATAAACATTTCCCTCACTGAGTTATTTATCCATAGCTAGAAAGGATCTGCGCCCTGTGACAGCAGACATGATAGAGGCAAAATGGCATCCTTTAAGGAAGGAAGAATAAACACAGACGTCTTCAATGCTTGAAAGAGCGTCTTAAGTTACATGGGTATTTTGGCAGTATGGGAAATTCCCTTCTCATGTTCAAGGCGCTCTTAACCTATATGAAGCCCACGTGAAAGCCCTCATTAATGAGAACACAATTATGGATCATCTAAACAAATACTCAGCATTTTTTCCTCTGTTACTTTACATAGGTCAACCATTACAGCTCATGTGATTTGGGGCTGTCTCACAGAAGGGACTTTTATTCCCCCAAATTTTCCTTTGGAATTAACCAAGCCCGTTTAACTCTCAAAAGTTAGTCTTAAAGATAAGCCAGTTTTAAATGCTGTTCACAAGGCTGAACGGGTTATAGCTCCTACCCTGGATAATGTCTCCCTTGCAATATTCAGGAGCCGGCTGTGTGCTCTTTGCCTCGTACTGCTAATGCCTAGTGGCAATGTTATTAGTAGACATGAAGTGGCTTAAAATATTAATGGATTTAGGGCCCTTTCACTTTCCCAGAACTGACTGATGTGATTTTAGTAGCTTTAGAAAGCCACTTTGAGAGGCAAGTGAGGGGTTTAATCCTTCTAGTGTTAAGCACAGGTTGCTTTTAAAAATATCCTTGCTGCTTTTTTCACCACGTAGTACTCCGTGATCCCCGTGGGTGAGCCAGGAGAGGGAAGCAGCGTGTTCCCAAATTCCCTACACTGTAACTCACGGCTTCAAGCCTGAACCTTTTGTTATTCTGCTAATTACCTCCTTTAAAGCCATCACTCATTTGCTGGCACAACGTGGGTGCTGGAACCCTTGATAAATGCTGCATTTCTCATCAAGTGATGCTTTATGTTGGAGCCTGCTAAAATGCTACCGCGTGAGGAGTGATAGCTCTCTGGTGCTTTTCTGTTTTCATCCTAAAGTTGAAATTTGGGAGTAAAATTAAGGCATAAGCCTTCTTTTAAAATATATATTGAAGCAGCAAATTCTGTTCAGAAATTGCTCGGAGGCAAGATCTAGTAGATTGTGTCGTATGATGCATGTGTTTTCTAGAGCAACACCTGATGTTAAACGCTGCTGATGCCACTGCAGGACGGCTTTGCTAGGATCTGTGAAAATCCCTTCTATTCCCAGCATTTGGATTTTGGCTTGTTGCTGTCCCTGTGCTCTAGCTGTCCTCTCAGCAAAGCCAGGAGGTTTGATGCCCCTCTGTCCCTTAGCCCCAAAGTAATAACAACCATTTGTCACATTATAAAGTTAGAAGACGCCAAGCCAAGTGCCGTTTCACAAATCATCCAAACTTCAGCATCAACCTGACATTTCTATTAGGCGATCGATGCACATAATAGAAAAATACTTCCAGCAGAGATTACCCCATGCCAGGGCTCAGCTCGCTCGAGTTCACTTAATGGGTTGGTAGGAAGGTTGCACACACCCACTGCATTATTTTTATGGGAAGAGGGGCATGACTACTTAAGTCTTGTTTTCATTATAATGAGAGGTAGGGGGGAAAAAATCAGACTAATGTATTTTCCTGACAATGCCGTGGCAGCTCACCGACTGCTCAATAGCAGGTAAGATCTGAATATTAAATTGGTAACCTATGAGGCATAGAAAAGCTGCTGAAAGTGCCAGTTATTTACGAGGATGACATAAAACCAGAATTCTGAATAAGTTAAGATCTGCTTGTGTTTAAAGTGACTGTGTATATCTTAACTAAACCTAATCAAACATGATGTCCTACTTTGTTTTATGGTCTTATTACAAGCAAACTCATGCTCTTGGCTCAGTTATAATAGAAACAAGCTTCTTGCAGCTAAAATGGTGCGGAAAGCTGCTTGAAGATGCTCACAGAGAAGTCCTTGAGAACATGCAGTGTGGAGGGTGCAGACGCAGGTCAGTGCCTCTATTTGAAGCTGTAGACCCGAATCTGAATCTCTTTCTAGCATAGGAAAGACTTCGTTATGTAATAACTATCCAATTTCAAAAATCAAGCGTGAAATGAGCTCAAAATTGCATTAAGCAGGCCAGCTCTTCCCACTGCGTGTTCTCTTCTGTCCTGCAATCACTAGAGAGGAGTTAATTTTTGTTACACTTAGTGAAAAAATAGAGTAATAATAGAGTTCTTGTGTGATCATACCTGCTTTTTTGTCTTGAGGAAATCATTACCGCTCAGCAAGAGCATGGATTTGAATAGCAATATGTTGTGTGAGTTAATTGCTCTCTGAAAAGCACCTTGCGATAATGTGACCACCTTATGATTATATAATGGAGTGAATATATTGATGAGGAAAGTAGACTTATTTTGGACACGATCTACACAAATTCAGTATAAAACTTAAGAGAAAAAGAGTAACCTTGCTTGTATCTCATCCCAGTTCTTGTTACTGTACAAATAAGATAAAGGGGGTATTTGGGACTTCTGCAAGAAAATCCTTTTGTACAAGTATGAAATTGTCACCACATTTCTACAGAAAGCAAAGAGTTTGCTTCAGCTTCACAGCTTAGGATTTGCCAAGTTGCAGTTATGTAGATGAATCAAAATCACTTTTTTTTTTCAATTTGCTACATAAAATTCATCAAAGAACGCTGGTCATGTGCTGCTGGCAGCACGCCTCTTCCATAGCTTAATTTATGTCACTGCATCAAGAGCAGAGCTGAGCAGGACTTTACAGGAGAGGCTACCTCTAATGCAATATATGTTTTTTGTACCTGGTAAAGCAGCTGAACTTTAGCAAGTGAGTGCAAAGAAGGGGACTGATTTTCAGCTGATAGCCTAAAAATGGCTTCAGATCAGCTTAAAGAGCTAAGACAGCTAAAATTGTTATTTTGGAGAAAGGGAGCTTCTTATCTGCAGAAATATTTCAGTAAACACTGCAGATATGTTCAAACTGTTGGAATGTTACTTCCTTTTTCATTTTTCTTTTTAACTGTAAAGGATCTGCAGGTGTTCTTCAAAATCAATTGCAAAATGATTCAAATTGAACTATTTTGGCTA
Source organism: Crypturellus tataupa (assembly GCA_034781795.1). Classification (NCBI taxonomy): domain Eukaryota; kingdom Metazoa; phylum Chordata; class Aves; order Tinamiformes; family Tinamidae; genus Crypturellus; species Crypturellus tataupa. Next base: position 3,417,174 of record JAWLRI010000995.1, on the reverse strand, counting down.
ATAATTGTGCACTGAGTCTGTGTTCAGTAGCACCCACTTTTTGAATTTTGAATGCTTTGTGATTTGTTGATAAGTATTTTATATAAATTGTATGCTATTTAATTGTTTTGAAATTGATTGCAGTAAAATTACTGATTTTGGCTTTCTAGATATGATGCTTAAGCCGTGCTGACTGCTCACTGGCTCTCTAGTTAATCACCACTTGTCTGACTGAGATGGAGAAATTGCATAAAATAACCGTGTCTAAGCTTCATTTATGGCTTCAAAGTGATCTCACCATCACAGTGTGATTAAACACATTTGTTTTTAATAAGGTATCCTTGAAAAAGATTACAATGAAATTGATTTTAAATGCCCTTTTTAAATGATTGCCAAGTGAGTATTTTAATGCAAGTGAGAAGAATTGCACTTGATATATATTGGATAAGTTTGGGTACCATGTTTACAACATTATGTAATATCCTCAAAAACTTATAGTTCTTCACATTAAGGAGAATTGGACATTATCTTTGTGGTACTGTAGTTATTCACCACAAGGATAGTGAGGGAGTAATGTGAAAAGATCAGCTCAAGATCTTGAAATGGAAAGAATATCACATAAGTGATACTGAGCCTGAAAGACAGCTGTATACTTGTCACAAATCTAAATACCTTAAATTATGTCTTTCTATGAAATGTAATCTCTGTATGTGAAAATATTTTTGCTTGCAGTACAATTCCTGAATTTTAATGCTCTTGCTTGGATTAACTTTAAGAACAGTTTATACTGCTGCCATGCAATTGAGTTAACATAGCTGCTTTCCTGCGTTCCTCCCGGTTTGTGCTTATTTTTAAATGGATAATTTTGCAGCGTGACAGAATAACAAGCTTTAGAAAATCAGGAGTGAAAGGAGAGAAACTTCTCAATAAACATCCCATGACTCCCAAGCCTCGATCCGTGAAGCCCAGCTGCTTGCTGGTGAACACTGCTTGAACTCAACAGAAAAACAAGTTATGGATTTCTTTGAAAAAAAAATGACGGTAAGATGATGTGCCCAACCATTTGGGGATTTTTATTTGTTTTGCATGTCAGTTTTATTATGTAGTAGCAATGTTCAGTGTTGTAGTTTTGTGCTGCGTTGGGGAGCTCCAGCTGTGCAGTGAACTTGTGAGAGCACCCGGGACCAGGCGGCAGCGGGAGCCCGAACACGGTAGCACCGCGTTGTCGCTGCGTGTGGAGGTATGTTGTACTGTCAGCACGTCAGTCACAGTAAATGACACGGGCCAGGCGTGTACCTGTCACGTACAGAGCGACTTGCATCACGAGAGTGCAAACAAGGACATCAGTAGTGTTAGCCTTGCTGTACAGAGGGGGAAACTGAGGCCAAGGTGGCACGTGGTCACCAGGAGAGGAACCGAAGCCTTGGGAGTCTCAGCCCAATGCTCTGCCCACGGGGCATCGTGGATAGTGCTGCCAAAGGGGCCAAATTGGCACTTCATGGGTGATGGCCACGTAGACAGCCCGTCCCTGTAAGGAGCAGGGGGCTGAGTCTCCAGGGCTCCCTGTCTCTCTGCTCTCACACCACCATCTCCCCTTTGGATGCACCAGTAACTTGATGCCAGGCTAACAACCCCCTTTGCAGCTTGGACATGATCTAATTTGAGGCAGCTTCTGTCTCCTTGCCTCACGGACACTTTTCTCACTGATAGGAATTTCAGTAAACCCCTGCAAAACCAGCAGCCCACCTGCCTTCTCCTCACGAGCCTTTCCTTCCCGTTGCCTAACAATAAGCAAGCACGGATGGGGCACCAGAGCCTCGCGCCTTCCTGCCCTTGTAGGGCCCCAAACCCCTCTCCTGACCTCACTCGTTGCACCCCTGTCCCCAGGGAATGTTCTCCAGGGCTTTCCACATCTTTCCCTGACCAGGGCCCTCCCACGCTGCCTCCCTCTCCATCATTTCCCACAGCGAGGTGCCAAGCAGACGGCTCTCTCCTGAGACCAGCGTGAAGCCGGGTTGGCAGTGGTCACACGGGTAAGCTCCAGCCCAGGGGCTTCTCAACGGGGACTGTCACCAGGTAGCTGGAGGGCACATAGCCCTTCTGGCCGTTCACATCCACCAGGCTCCACTCCTTGCTTCCCTTCTTGTCGTGCGGTTCCAGCACTAGCACCGGCTGCCCGGCTTGCACGCTGACCTCCTGGGGACTTCTGGCCATGAAGGAGAAACCTGCGACCACCTGGGGAAGGCAGAAGGAGGAGAGGAAGCCCTTGCTGGCAGTAAGAGTCAGAGGGAAAGGGCATGCACAGCAGGGCAGGATCTAGAGAAGGCACCTAAGGTCTCACTCCCTTGGAAATGAGACTATTGAGGAATTGAGGCCAAATGACGATAGCCCAGAATTGCCATCAGTGCAGGGAGACTGGTGACTCCATGTGCCACTAAGCACAGCTCCCTAGAGCACTTTGCTGACCTTTCTAGATGGGTTGACATGGAAGCAGCATGGCACATAGGCAGCATGGTGTTCCTGACACCTGCAGATCGCTGCCCTTCGCTGATTGCCTCCGTGGTCCCAGCAGGAGATGGGCACCACTCCTGCAGCATTCTCCAACAGGCCCTTGTGCCTCATCCCACTCTATCCACACCAGCTTCCAGCAGGGCACACTCCAGCCTGGCAGGGCACTGAGTCTGCCTGGCACCAACCTCCCTGCTAGGCACATGTGGAGCACGTGGCAGCACACAATGACCACATGTGTGCTGCAAAACCAAGGCCGTACATCCACCCCTCCTCTGCAAACACAGGGATAGGGATTTGAGCTGACAGGGCTGCTAGGAATGATCAATGGGACGTCTGATATTCTCACCTGGAAAGCTGGGGCGAACGTGGATACCGGAGGCCTGGGAGCTTCGGGTAACGCGTATGAGTGTCGCCTCCTCTCCGTCCCACACTCCAGGGCTGGCGTCTGCATCCTGGGCTGCTGGCTCTGTACTGGGCAATAGGGCTGGAGCTTTGCAGCAGGGACAAACCCTCGGGGACCTGGAGGACAGGCACACACGTGGTTCGTGGGGACCCAGCTGCACATTTAGGATTAGTTGGAGGAGACAGGAGTACTAACTGCCTAGCAAGACATGTGAGCCCTATTCAAACCACTCCATCTTTGGGGACATCCAGCTGCAAAACCCAGTAAGGTGGCTGCAAGGTGATTCTGCGTGTGGGGAATTCTCCTTTCCCAGCTGTGAAACTTCACGAACACTCCCACCCCACAAGGAGTGGATGGGGAAACCTCATCTAACGGCTACAGTTGTAGCTGGCAAAGCAGAAGAGGGTTTTAACTGAGCAAATCCTACAGAGAAAGGCCCAGAAGGAAAATGTCTGTTGTTTCATCCAAACCCGTCCCTCGATTCCAGGATGAATATGTGGTTCAAGTTTGATTTCTGACCCTCATGCTGAGGCAGGCAAAGCCTCCCTGAAGCCCTCACAATACCTCCAGCATCCACCAGCCATCTGTTCGTGTTCCCCTTAGTGTCCATGCTCTGCAGCAGAGCTACAATCTGTCCCCTTTGCAAGGTCAGGTCCAAATCTTTGTTGCCGCTCGTGTTGCTCGTCACTTGGTAAAGTTTGTCCGGGCCGTGTCTGCTCACAAGGGAAAGGACCTTCCGCTCCTCAGCAGGATTCAGAGGCTAAAGGAGAGCAAGAGACAAAGGAGCACTTGACTGGAAACACAGGAGCCTGAGGCTCCTCTCCCTCTCCTTTCTCAGTGATGACATCCCACTGGAGTAGAAACTCCTTCACGGTAACTATCATTATAGTTTGGAGGCAAGTTTCCAGAATTAGAGACATTAAGGGTTCCTGGTTCACCATTATTCGCTGACAGCCCCTCTCGAAGGCCAGAGGCAACACTACAGCTGTGGCAAATCCCTATCTCCTATCTCTGAGCCAACCCCCCTTCCAAGGAGAAGTTCTCCTGTACTAGGAAGCCTCAGTCCTGCCTCTTCATCTAGCAGACCTCCAGGAAAGCCCCTTCCCGGCTCCTACCTGTGACACAGGGCTTGGCATAACCATTTCAAACTTCTGGCAGAAGGTGCGGAGCTGAGCTCCAGACTGCTGCAAAGTGTCTTCCATCAGCTTCCAGAAACTAGGCAGCGGCATGTGGCTGTGGGGCAGCTGTGAAGACAGATCCTGAGGTTAGAGTAGTCCTTAGAGAACAGCTGTGAATACGATCAAAAGAGCAGAATGAAAGGGAGTGAGGAAGCAAGAGAACAAAAGATGCACTTCGCGCCTAAGATCCAGTCCCTTCTGGCAACAAAAGTTGCCCCTTTCTGACTTTGGGTCACATGCTCTGGAGCAGGGTAGCTGAAAAGGGCTCATGGGCTGGCCCCAGCCCTCATGCAGGGGCCTTACCCCAACATGGGTGGGATTATCAACTTGGAACAGTGGTCCTGGACTCCCTCTAGAGCTCGGGAGACCTGTCTGGTTCCATCAGCAGAACATGTGGTAGATCTGTTTCCTCCTAAAACCTGCATCTAAAACTGGTCAGGGCAGAAGAATTGTGCCCATATGACTGAAAAGGAAGACGGGGTGTGATATAGCTCAGGAATAGACACCTGCACCATAAGCAGACTGATCGGGTGAATCCAGCCCTCATGAATCACAGAATGGTTGAGGTTGGCAGGGACCTCTAGAGATCATCTAGTCCAACCCCTGCTCCAGCAGGGACACCCAGAGCAGGGGGCACAGGGTGGCAACCAGGCGGGTTGGGAAGATCCCCAGAGAAGGAGCCTCCACAACTTCTCTGGGCAGCCTGTGCCAGGGCTCTGTCATCCTCACAGCAAAGAAGTTCTTCCTTATACGGAAATTAAACTTCCTATGTTTCAACTTACATCCATTACCCCTTATGCTGTCACCAGCCACCATGGAGAAGAGCCTGGCCCCATCCTCTGTACAATCACCCCTCAGGTACCTGACCAGACTTGACTCATGACTAGATTACAACCTGAGAGGATATCTTTATGCGGCTGCATGACGTTCTCATCTGGTCATGAGTCAGGCAAGGGCCTGAACTATTATCCTCAGGTTTGCAAATGTCAGGCTTAGAAAGTCTGTGTGTCGTGATGCATCCTGAGTGATGCTTCCCAGGAGACTGCTCTGAGCGATGTTCATTCCCCAGGCCATGGAGTGACTCTTCTCTGTCTGCCTGACACCGAGCTCGGTGGAGCTCAGCATTAACACTGATCTCTCATGCACCACATCAATAAAATGCACGTAGTGCTCCTCAAGGAGAGAACAGGACAATCCCTGCCAATGAAGAAATGGAAATTTGGCCAGTTTGGGCACACATAACAAGGGGTCGTTCTCACCTGCTCTAGCTCCCTTTCTGCCTCTTGCAAGACCCGTGCGGCCAAGTCCCGCTGAAGGACAGCGAAGGAGCACAGGATCTGCCCCAGCAGCTGCACAGCCACCTCGTTGAACCGCGGCAGTTCGGCCACGAGCAGAGCGTTGATGGCGAGGTAGGTGTTCATGGCGGCCTCCTCGTCGTACGTCACGCTGCCCAGCTCGCTCTTGCGCTCTTGGATCTCCTCGTAGTCCAGTAGCTTGTCCAGGCGCTTCTTGACTAGCTGCTGTGGCCCCACCAGCATGTCTGAGAGGCTGGAGAGGGGCTGGCACACCAGTCTGTCCAGCCGCTGCCTCTGTGGGGTGACAGGCCCAAATCTCTGCTTGAACCCGGAGAGGCTCATCTTGAGGAGACCTCCAGGAGGGGAAGGGGCACTCACAAACTCGGGGAGGACGCTGCGATGGAGGCACTCTGCGAAGCGGCGGTACTGCGGGGCAGCTCCCTCGTCGATCTGCAGCTCGTACTTGTGTGGGGCGGACAGCAGGAACGCCTCAAGGAAGCAAAGGAAGAAATTGGGACTAAGGCTTGTAGAAACTGCCCTGGTGTGGAGCTTCCACTGATCTCATGAGGACTTGAAAGTATCCTGCAACCCCACAGAGTGGGTGCTGGGGCCTGCATGGGGCCACTGACCCGTAAGTGGTCAGCGTTTTTACCTCTAAATGTTTCAGATAGGACCCCATGTTCTCCTTCAGTGCAGTTACGCTGGATGCCACACACTGGAACTTCTCTTCCAGGTCATCATATTCCTTGTCCTCTGTCTGCAAGGCAAAGGCCAAGTTATCGCACAGACCCTGGGAGTCACAGACAGGCCAGGGAATGGTTTGGGTGTAGGCAATGCCCCCCACTGGATCATAATGCAAATTGAAGCCAGGTGCTGCTTGAGACTCAGTGCTGGGGAGAAAGGGAGGAGAACCTGGGAAAATTCAGGACTTTGGATCTAAAAGGGCCAAAAATGAAGGTTTTGAGGATGCATGCAAAAATAGGGCATTAGAAAGACCTGTGGAGCCCAGCCTCAAGAAATGGTTCACTCCACTATGTTGATCTCCTTTGCTTGGGATGCCCGAGGATCCTGTAGGACCTTTGGGGGCCAGCAGGTTCCTCCCTAATGCTCCCAGTGCTCCCCAAGGAAGGAAGGGAGTGAGGTCCACACTTGAGCCCCCCACTACTGCACAGGTCCTTGAAGTCGGGAACCAGGAGCCACTGCTGGAAAACGTGTCCATTACTGCATGGACCACTGGGTGTCAGCATTGGCTGCGCGGCCCCACTCAGCTCAGCTCTGTTCCCTCACCAGGTATCTCCAGACCAGAGGAAAGAGGATACGGGCTGCGGGGTGGCCAGTGGCCAGCGGGCTGCCTACCCTGGCCGCAATGCCGGTCTCGTGCATGAAGAGCCGGCTCAGCCGCGTGGTCTTCTTGGCGATGGAGTGCGTGTTGAGGCGAGCCAGGCGGTCCCGCAGCGTCAGGTGCTCGGCCTTGTTGTACTTGGTTGCTGACGTGGGTGCAGGGCACACCAGGTGGGAAGGAAAAGAAGTGATGAGAGGAGAGGAACCCACTCCAGGCCATGGGAACCCCTGGGATCCCCATGCGCATGGACTGCCTCCATAGTGAGGAGGCAAAGAGGCTGCTCATGCTGCCCCTGCCTCGCACGTAAATGCCCTCACTGCCCATGCCATGATGGGCAGCAAGGAGGCCAGCAGGGGCAAGAAAGAGCAACCGCTGATGAAATCAAGTGCTGAACCCTAGGCAGCCCATCAGCTGAAACAGAGGAACCCTGAGGCTGGGGACAGCACTGAGGCCACGAATCCAGGAATCGCGATCAGCAGAGCAAGGGAAACCCATATCAAAGAAGGAACAGTTTAGCACAGGAAAATTGTTAAAACCCAAAAGAGCAAGCAAGGTGGAGAGCTCCATTTTCCTGTCCCCAGGGCAGGACTCCTTCCTGACTTCTCAGCTCTGGGAACGCCAACTGTCCATTTTATTTTAGCTCCCCCCATGCCACCCTGCTCCTTTGCTTCTTGCCCAGAGTGACATTGGCAGTAAGAGCAGGAAAGCGGTGCCTTGCAGCCCTATACAGGGTCAGAGCTAGAAAATCCTCAGGGTCATCCCTATCTGGAAGGTTTGCAGCTCCCAAGGATGAGGCGGGTGCAGGAAGGGAAAAAGGGAGATGTTTAAACTGACTTAAACAGAAATTATTGCAGCTCTGACAGGACACGACTGGAGTTGGTCTGGGGCCTCCCAGGTGCTGGGACCTCCCACATGCCCGCGCTCACCCACTTCTTTGCGCCGCTTGTACTCGTTGATGTTGGTGTTGACCTCGGCCATGGCGCTGAGCGCGCTCCGCAGGGCCGGGTAGGCGCTGGCGCTGGCTGGGGTGTTCTCCAGGATCTTCTGCAGCAGCAGCGGGTACTTGGTGACCCGCTGGACTGGCATCACCAGGAAGAAGCTGAGGTCTGAAGCCCCCGTGTGAGGCCTGAGGGGGAGAGGAAAGGTGGTTGTGAAGAGGCTGCTTCTCCTGCCCCGTCATTTTCCTGTTTCTCCCGCTCATCATTTCCCTGCTTCTCCTGAGTTCTCTGCAAGCTCCAGCCTCTCCAGCTGTGATGCAGTGTCTGGGGCTGCGATGGGCAGCTCTGGCTGTGAATCCCTGCTTTGGGCCCTCCGCGGTGCCCTGTGTCTAGCAGCGCCATCCCTGCTGGCCCCTGCAAGGCAGTGCCAGCCGCAGGGAGGGCGCCTGACACACTGGACACTGCTGCATTTGTTCGTCTGACAGCCCCGGGAGCGGTGCCGTGCTGGGGGCGGTGGGGAGGCAGCCGGGAGCCAAGCGCTGGCATCCCAGCTCCTCTCCTCCCCATGTCGCGGTGCCCAGAAACAGAGAACACGGGACCATCATGTCCCCCACTGCCATCCCTGCTTCTCTGGGCTCCTGTTTGTGACCCAGCTCATAGGACAGCACAGCAGGGGCTAGACCCAGATCACTGTGAAGGCGATGGCCACAGCACTTGGTTTGACCAGGGCTCTGGGGGGCATCTACCCACACAGGCAGCAGAGAAGGACCAGCCCAATACGTAAAACAGAGATGGGGTTCCGGTGGCCTCAGCATTAGGTACCTACACAGTTGTGTTCAGGGTGTCCAAAATCTCTTTCTGCAGCCGTGGATCCCTTCGGTAGCTTTCCACCAGCATCAGGGCATGCTCATAGCTCGCACAGTAGATCTTATAGACAATCTCCATCTCCTCCTTGAACTCCTGGAATAGGGCACCTGGGGAAGGAGACTGAGGCTGCAAAGCCCAGTCCATTTGTACGGGAGCCCACAGCACCAGTGTGGTCCTGGCCTGGGACAGCTCTCCTGCTCCTGCTCCACTTACAGATGAGGAGCAGCTGCTCGGACTCATGGTCAGCTGAGGCCTTAAGGCCCTCCAGGAACCGTCTGGAGACATGGAGGATGTCATCGGTGTTCGAGAAGAGTCCTTCCAGGTCAAGATCAGGCAGCTGAAAGGAATGAAGTTGCCCCAGGACAAGCCTCATGAGTTAGACAGAGGTGGAACATGCTTGTCCTATGTCCTAGCATTCTTCCACCTGCCTCCCCTGTTACCTGAGGAGCTTTCTGGGAGCAAGACTCTATTTCAGGAGCTATTTGGAAATAGAGACCTGTCTTTGCTCCTGTGCAAGGTAATGAGGTCTTTCTAATGCTACAGAAGTAGAGGTTGTAGTATTAGGACAACTGTACTGGGCAGTGTCCATCCAAGAGTCTGTACAACCCAGGACTACAGCTGGTCATGGGAGCTGGGGAAGACGGAAGAGCAGGATTAGCACATACTGTTTTCAACCCTCAGCCTGGGCCTGCTGAGGATCTGAGTGTTTCACAGCTCCTACACACTCACCTAAGCCCTGCTGAATGGCTCTCAGCTGCTCAGCCCACTTTGGAAAGGGGACTTGATCCCTCTCCTATCTTAGTCCAGCATCACAGTTACCAGCAAAGAAACATCACGTGGTGGGAATCAGGTTTCCTGAAGCATCCGAGTGTGGCCAAACCAGCAGGGAAAGGCTCTGAGCCACCCAGACCTGCATGCTCGGGCGCTCTGCCCCTTCCAGCCCTCCCTCAGTGCCCCCAGGAGCCCAGCTGCAAACATCTGGACGCCGCAGCGCTGCAGAGCGTGGCCCTACCTGCTTCTGCTGGAGGTGCGCCCGGATGTCCGACATGCACAGCTCCAGGTTGTGAACGTAGCTGGCCTCGGTGGCGAGGAGCTCCTCCACGGCCAGCCTCTGGTTGTGCTCCATCCTCTCGTCGGGAAGCGCCTCCTCGTAGAGGGAGCTCTCCGTGTCCGAGCTCGCCATGCCGGCCGCAGCCCTGGAAGGAGGGATAGGAGGAGTGTGTGACCGAGCGGGTACAGATGGATGAGGGCACCCTGCGCCTGGGATCGTCCTCTCCCCCATCCGTGCTTGCTGATGGCTCCACATGCTGCCCTGGCAGCGTGTTCCAGAGGGAGACACGTGCCTAGGAGAGGCAGGCGGAGGCACTGGGCTTGGGACACGGGTTGTACCAGCTGTAGGTGCAGCAGGACATGCGCGAGGGGACGGGAAGGGAGCAGCTGCCGCAGGGCTGCTTCACTGCAGGCAGCAGCAGAGGAGAGGCCGAAAAGATGGGGAAAAAGAAATGGGAATAGGAGGCGCCTTTGTTAGAGACACTGGCAGCCACCGATCCACTTGTCACAGCTGGATCTGTTCTGATTTCCTCTTTTCTCAGGGTCAACATGAAAAATCTAAGAGAATTCATGTCACTTCCTTCCCGGGGAAGATCCCGAGTTCGTTTTGGTGCAGAGGAGGAAGGGGCAGAGCTCCGAGCAGCACAGCCAGCACCCTGCCCTGGCAGCCCAAGGCTTCAAGAGGAACAGAGCGGAGCCCAGCACCAGCCTAATGCCTGGATGGAGCCATGCAGGACCCTGGGCAGCGGGGATGCTCCTTCCTGGGAAATCCCTACCTGGCTGCTGGGAAAGAAATCTCAGCTTTGGGCAGAAAGCAAAGAGGTGCGAAAGGAAAAGGAAGGAGAAGGGGACCTCCACAGCCTCTATGTGCTTTAAAGGAATATTTTAGCCCACAAGAGGATCAGGGACTGAGCAGGGACTCAGTCCCCCTCACTGGGGACACGCAGGGTTCTTGCAGATGCAGAGCTGCCTACCTCAGCTCCAGGGATGGAAAGGGGCTGGTGCCTCTGGCAGGGCTGCTCCGCTGTAGCCTCTCTCTCTGCAGGGATGCGGGAGTTACAGCATCCCCAGCAAACACCGATTCCGAAAGCTCCCAAAGCGTCGGAGCGGGCGAGCAGCAAAGCTCCCTGCTGCGGGCGACACTGCAGCCAAGCTCCCCCGCCCCCCCGTGCCTGAAACACGTCAGAAAACAGCAAACGGAGCAAAACGGTAAATAAAGAGCCATTCCGGGCTGCTCCAGACCGGGCGGGCGAGCAGCACCACGACCCACACGGCCGGGAAGGGCTGACAAGGCGCGCGCCGCTCCCGACCTCCCTCCGTGCTGGCAGCATCCCCATCCGCAGAGCCCCCGCTCCGCGCAGCAGCGCCACGACCACCCGCTTGCTGCTCCCGGCGGGGCCTCGGCGCCCCCGGAACAGCCTCCCGGCCGCTCTCACCTGCCGGGGAGGCCACGGCTCGTCCCGGGGAGCTCCAGCTGGCTGGTGGCGCAGGACGTTAATGATCAACCTGCGGCGGTGACGGCGCGGCCATCCCGGGGACGAGCGGCCGCCGCGC
>JAWLRI010000995.1:3388213-3405988 GCA_034781795.1 Crypturellus tataupa | reverse complement strand
CGGGAGCAGCTTTCACGCTGCCCCTAAGGCAGCCTGAGGGGAGCAGGGCCGGGAGAAGCAGGCGGCAGCGTCACCGTCGCAGCCGGCCGCGTCCTGCCCCGCCTGGCCTGGCCGGCACCCTCGGGTGACGCCGGCGACGCCTCCTGCCTGGCCCCGTCCCCGCTCGCCCCGCGGTGCCTGGCATCTCCGCACGCGGGTGCCCCCGCAGCCGGGCACCCCCCGCATTGCATCCAGTTTAGCGGGGGAAGTGGTTACACGCAGCGCTCCGCTGGGAGTTTGGTGTGGATTTTTTTCCCTCTCTAGGTGTTTGCATCCTTATAAACAAGCCATGGGGGACGGGGAGCCTGGAAAACAAGCAGCTCTCACAGCTCCTCAGGGCACTCGTCCCTGCACCGGCCACAGGGAGGTGGCAGCAGCACCCTGGATTTTTCCTGACTGATCCATATTGTCCAGCCAAAATGACTGTGGGTGTTTTAGTGACTCATGCAGGTCACAAACAGCATTTGAAACCTAGAGCCAAACCTCTCCAAACATCAGGAAGGGCACGTGTGTCCCTTGCTGGATCCCACTGGGGCTTCTGCGGGGACATGGCCACTGCCTTCCCTGTCAGCCTCTCCCTAAGGGGGCTTCTCCCTAAGGAGCTTCTCCCTCTAAGGTGGAAACTTCTCCGCTAAGGGAGAAACTCTCCCAGGGAAGCTGGCAGGTGGATGTGGCTGAAAGCAAGTCCCCCCCGCACATAGCTGTGATAAGGGACATGCTTTGGAGGCCGGCACTTTCAAGGGCAGAAATGTGGAAATAGGAGCAGAGCAGCCTGCTGCAAGGGGGTGTGAAGAACCAGCGCGCACAGAGCCAGGCAGGTGCATGGGGAAGCAGATAAGCACAGCGGGTCCCGGGACAGGGGGGTGGCTGGGTGGGAAGCTGCCATGGGAAAGCAGTGGGAAGCCCTGTCCCAGGCTGCCTATGCCATATGGACCCGGTGCGGGATATTTAGGAGAGCCTGGGAATCATTCTGCTGCCCGGTGTGTGCTCCATCGCGCTCCAGGCGACCTTTGAGCGCGCTCTGCAACCGTGGCCGAGGGCTCCTGCCTCTGGCACGAGCGGAACGGCGCCGGCACGCCGGGCTGGCACGGGAGGCAGGAACATAGACAAGTTGGCTCTGGTGCCGTGGCCGCTTGGTGCCCCGCGAGCAGCACGTGCTGGTGGGGTGTCCCTGAGCCCCACGGCAGCCCAGGCCAGGAGGTGCCAGCCCTCCACCCGCCCGCGGGCAGCAGCGAGGGCTTTACCTGGCTGGGCACTCTGGGGACACCGGTATTTTCCTTCCCGGCACAGCAGAGTCAGGCCTTGCCCAGGTGCTTTCCCACGTGGTGAAAGGGCTGAGCGCGCTGCTTTGGGACTGGCATTGCAGAGACATCAGGGGTGTCCCGGCTCCATGCAGATGCTCTCACCGCTCTCCCTGCAGCCCTCGGACACGCTGCCCGCGTCGCCGCTTCCTCGCGCCCATCGGCACCGCGTCGGGCCTCGTGCTGCCGCGGGGAGCCCCGGCTGGCAGCGCTGCTCCGACGAGTGCTCGCCTGGCCCTGCCCGGGCTCTGGGATCCGGCCGTGCCAGGCGGGAAGGATCTCCGGGGCCGCTCCGCCCCGGCGGGGGCGTTGCTTCGGGCACGTTTTTAATTCCAACCGAGATATTAAAACGCTTCGGTGATATTCTTGCAACACAGCCTTGCTGCGGAGACCTTCGGAGGAGCAGCCGAAGACTCCAGCGCTGCTGGAGCAGTTTCCTTCCCTCCTGCTTGCCGGCCCCACGCTCTTCCTGCCGGGCCCTGGTTGCATTCAGCCCTCAGGGTGTTTTGGGCAGCGCTGCCCCCAGCTCTCCAAGGGCAGCCTGGCTGCCGCTGCCCTGCTCCAGTTACAGCCCAAAAGCAAATAGGCGCCGGCTGGTCAAGCACAGTTGTTTGCATTGCGGGCTGAGATTTCACGCTCAGGCTTAAGCAATCTGCAGCGGCCAAACGCCGTAGTTCCGTCTGCTGTTCCTCTTGGCAATGGCAATAGTGTAGCCCTGTGGTTAGCAATGGCATAACCCCGCAAAGACGAAAATGAAACCCGTCGAGTAATGACACACAGCACGGCAGGTGCATGGGAACACGCAGAGGGGATGGCATGGCAGCTTATTTTTCACAACAGACCTTTACTTGTGTAGCTTCGTTGCGAAGCTGTTCTCCCAGGAAGCTTCTCCCAGTTGTCTTCGAGACGTTAATGTGACGGTCCAGCCTTGCTAAGATCCACCACTGTTTAACCAGTAGGAAAAGGGCTCCTCAAGCTGTTCCCTGGCCGTTTTTCAAGGAAAATCCAAGTTGCTGGCATGACAAGGTCCCCGCATGGTGCTTCTTGGTTCAGACCAAAGGCTGGAGAATCTTCTCCCGGGTGGCACAGGGCTCGAACTCAAAATAGGTATCGCAATGAGAGCCTCAGCACGAGGGAGGCATATTTTCCATGCGGGAGCTGACGTGTCCCTGCAGCGGGAGCTGAGCTCACCCAGGAATGCGCCGAGCAAACCTGCCAAGAACCTGCTGCCCCGTCCGTCTCAGCCCGCCTTCTGCCCTCTCCCCAAGAAGCTGTTTTTTGTGAACCGTCCAGAGCATGGGGATTCTCCCAAACACTCCAAACTTTAGGGATGAAGCTATTTGGATGAAAGCTAAAGCTGTCGGGGGGTCCTCTGGGAACACTTTGAGTTAGTCAGAGCTTGCTCAGAAAATAAACGCAACTTCCAGCCATGCAAAATGCAACAGTTCCAGATTTGCCTTATAATTGTTGGGTGTGTGAGGGGGGTCTTAGAGCTACATGTACGCACAGGAAAATTACGTTTCCTTTACTGAATCATTTCCACTATTATTGTTCTTTGGATTTCTTCCCCCTCTTAAAAGGACTTTATGAGCACACACTGCTAACAGCCATTCATGTTCGAAACAAAAATGTGTGTGAAAAAAACAGCAGCTCAAGAATGTACATGCAGGTGCATCCTAATTGCAAAACTTCCTCCCAGACTGCAGCTTTAGGAAGTGCCTCACTTTGCCTCAAGCACCACTGCTCCTGTGTGCTGTATGGGCTATACTGTGGGGTAAAGCAAGTGAATTTGAGCTAAGGGGCTAGGAAAAGGAGGGAAAGCCGGTGAAATGCAAGTTCTTCATATCAGCAGTGGCCATCAGTATATGCAACTCCTGAAAATCCACATAGATGTCATTCCAGTTTCTTTGTCTTCTTCTGTCAACGAATGTTACCCATGCTGAAGTTCTCCGTGGGAGGAAAGGGAGGTTGCACAAACCCATCCGTGATATTTACTCCCACCTACTTTATCAGGGTTGTACCGAGGGCCTGGTCCTAAGCAGAACAGCTAGGGCTTCGCTGGTCTCCTGCAGGCCCTGCTCTCATTGTTATGGGGGCATCGCTTCCACCCCAAGGCAGCGAAGAGGCTAAAAATAAGCAGATAGAATTTGATCCAAGTAGAATAAATTAAATGTCAGCTCTTTATTTCTAAGGGGTTTATTTATGGCCTCTAAGGTTGCATTTGGCTTAGCTGTGTGATATATTACCTCTTTTCACTGACTAATGATCTCTTTGGTGAGCAGTGTAAGACATGGCAGGACATCCCTTTCTGTTCGGGCTGGTCTGTTCTCTAATTACATTGTATCATGGTGTCACTTCATCACAGCACAAGTCCTTTCCCCCGTCTCTCCTTGCTGTGAAAAGAAACCTGAAGTTGAACTAAGACCCCAGGTCCCATTTCCTATGGGCAGATGGCCACCACTGCCCCTCCTGCCTCCTCCCAGGACCCTGGGGGCCATTTGGCCTTCAAAGTCTTTTGTTAATGGGGTGGAGATGCTGGAGAAGGTGCTGGGCAGCCATATGGCCCCGCATGGAGAGCGATTCTGCTCCCACCATACAGCAGCCGTTCTTCATGCTCCCGTTCTTCCTCATCTTCCTTTCCATGGGTCTTTCCAGCAGGTAATGCTGATGGAAAGAGTGAAAGAAAAGAAAGCTGAAAGAAAAACAGGTCTCCTTCTTGGTGGAGCAAGGCTTTGGCCCCTCTCTGCCCCTCTAAGGCTACATCAGCTCACAGGTTTTGTCTTTTAGGACTGTAAATTCATGCCCCCAATCTCTGCAGTCTCTCCTCTCCCCACTCAGACTCTGCTGTTTTTGTGTTGCTTTTTGTGCCTCGAGATCCTCAAGTGCTCTCTCAGGGGTGGTGGCCTGGGGCCCTTCACACAGCTGCCCCAACCCCGTTATCAGCTGGACCAGCTGCTGGTGACGATGGCCCGAGGAAAGAGCCAGATGCTGGTGGGAGCGCAGTGAACACAAAGGTGTTTGCTTTTCTGTTCAGAGAGAGAGTGGTGTTCACTCTCCTGGGAGCAGCGCAGATCAAAGGTCTGCTGGGATCCCTGTTTAATCTGTTGTTCAATGATCTAAACAATATTGCTCTTTATTTTCTTTCCTTCCTCTAATTAGTGCAGAGATGCTGGTGGCTGCTCTCTCTGGTGAAGGATGACAGCCTGTGGGGAGCACAACTAGCTAGTTGGCAAACCGGTTATTGCATTAGGGCCAGGGTTGGCCCAAACTCCCAAACCTGCCCATGGGACCCACGCACAGAAACCCTCCTTGTTTCTGCTGTCTTCACACCTACGTGCAGGTGTGTTTACGGGATAGCACAGAGCATCTTCCTCTGGCCAAGACTCATATGTGGGGCTGGCAAGCTGAGAAGCACACAGAAGTGTGTAGAGTCTACGTGCTCCAGGCAGAGAAGAGGCCCCCATGGACAGAGGGGCTTCTGCGGAACCTTCTCCTAGTAGGAAGGATGAATGTCCCAGGATCCAGCCCAGGTCCAACCAGTCTGGGCCACCGATACACCCTGGCATGAGGCACTGGCTGCAACTGCACTCCTCATGAGAGGTGTCTCATGAGGTGCTCCATCCCAGTGAGGACCACTGCGCTTCTGCTGAGTGCGGAGGGAGCGGGATGCCAGACCCATGTAGTGCCAGGGGATGCCCCTTGCTAGGCAGGACAGTGATACCAGCTACTGACATGGCCATGTGTCTGGACACATGCATGGCTTAAAATCCCAGAGAGAGATTTCCTGTAAATGTAAGAACCAGAGAAGATATCTGCTAGCTTTCTTGGCCTCAGCAATAACCTCTTGAACAACAAAACACAGCTTTTATTTTCCTGCAATTCTACAGAGACTTGAGAAAGGTAAGAAGAGTTTAGAAAACTCTGACCATTTCTACTGCTTGGTTATTTACACCAATTAAACCAGTGCCTTCGCCCTGCCTGAGTCATTACAACCACCCGCTCCCAGGGCTGGAGCTCCACATGATCATGAGCACCTCCCAGCGGCTCTCGATGCTTTCAGAGGCCACCCCAACCCACACACCCCACCCCAGGGTGCAGTTGCTCTCCTGCACAAGGTGAGGGCGCGAGGAGGTAAGTGGAGGCATTTCCCATGGAGACTCCCCTTCCTCTTTTGTATTAATCATCTCTGGAGCCCCACCAGGATCCACTCCTCCAGGCAAATCCGTTGAAGAAGTTGCAATAGGGTGGGGAAGTCCATGGCCAAGAGTCTTCTCAGTGGAACCATCTGGCTCTTGGGTTTCCCCTTCATCTCATGAGGAGTTGAACAAACAGGGAGGGAGAACTGGGCATTTCTGCCGGAGGCTGCTCAGAGGTGGGACGGGAGGTTGGCAGCTGCCTGGCATGAAGGTCTTGTGAGACAGGACAGGCTGGTGGGGCTGCTGCATGCCCAGGCTGAGGAGACAGGGGGATGCAGGAGTGCAAGCCCAGAAGGGCTGAAAGAGGTTGAGGGAGACAGAGGACCAGTAATAATAATTATTATAATAATAGTAATAGCAGCTAATGCCACAGAACATAAAACGACGGGCAAGGGTCTCTCAAGCTGGTGGCAGCTGAGCGGGGAGTCTCCTAGCCTGACCTGGCACTGTTTTGCCTGCAGCTTCCACAGAGCTGCAGGACCCCAGCCCCGGGGGCTCCCGTAAGGCTTAGCCGCCCTTCGTGCAGGCCAGGTTATCGCAGCTCCGGCAACGCGGAGTTTCCTACCAAAGCAGCTAGTCCCTGACCCGGGCATGCTCTGCCACTCGAGCGGAGAGTGGCTCCACTGTGCGTCACTGGCAATTATTTCATCTCCTTCCCTGCAGCCACAAGATGACTGCAGCATCAGAGGGGACGTCTCCATTATTAATCCGGGGAGATGAGGTCCCGGCTCCGGCTCTTCCACCTCCTTTGGCTCACCAGCCCACGTGGCAGTGCTGGCTGTGGTCTCAAGCCCGGAAGAGCCCTGAGGGTGGGCAGCCACCCAGGAGTCTCCAGTGCCCCCAGGGCTTCTGCCTGGGCCAAGAAGAAGAAAACCCGTACTGCATGCATGATAGGAGGCCTAGAATGCCAGATTTTGGGGAAAAGGGATAATTAGCAAAGGATATGCCCCTCTCATCAAGCATGGTAGAAGGTAGCCTGTGTATTCCCATAAAAAAAAAAAAGAAATAAAAGGAAATAGTTTCTTTCCGTTCATTACCCTAATTGCTAGGGTTAGAGAGAAACATGCAGTTTCCTTAATCCAGAGAAACTGCTCACGCAGTGCTCTGAAGTGCATAACCTGAGAGCTGCCCCGCTTTGGACTCCCACCACAGAGAAGCTGCCCCCGGTCCGCTTCCCTCCTGGCAGCTGGTGTCCTGTGCATGAGAGGAGCCTGCAGACTGGCCTGCAGGTTGACAGGTTTCATGGTTCCCCACCTGGAAGAACGGCTCGTGCTCAGGCTCATGCTCCTGACCTCGGGTGAATTCTCTGTACGTGGTGGAAGCAGCAACTCCTTCCTTTTGCATTGCTGCTTCTGTTGCCAGAGATTGATGCTATGTGCTAAAGGGATCTTGGAGTCACTCACATAAATAATTTACCGGTGTCAACAAATCAAATAGAAACACTGTAGATGTTAGCCATTTCAGGCCCAACGAGGATAAGCACAGAACTGAGATGGTCTTACGGACCGCACCATCTGCGTGACGGCAGTGAGCGTTGTATGAGGACTAAGCCTAGATAGCAGGGAAACGCGATGACAGCAGGAGCCCTCAGCCTGCACAGAGGCTGCTGAATGTCACATTGACAAACGGTGCTGGGATCACATTTTTAGACATGGAAAATGGCTGTTTGAAGGAGCAGGTAGTAAGGAGCATTCAAGAGCAAGAGCAATTGCTGATTCAGCACAGAGCCCAGCTAATGGGTTGCTGTTGGATGGCCACTGATTAAGAGGAATGCCCATCATCGTAGGTAAGGAAGAGGAAGAGTAACCTTAGCTTGATGCAGTTTGTCATCAAGAAATAAGCAGAAAAATGAACATCAAGAATGAGGAAAGAACAGGGCAGGAAATAGCATGTTACTGCGTAAGTCAGCAATGCTCCTGCATTAAGGATGCTGGGTGCAGTTCTGCATCCTCCCACTTCCTCCTCTCAAAATGGAGATGGAAATGGTTCAAAGAAGGCCAGCAAGGATGATCACAGATCCATAATAGTCTCTGTGAGGAATGACTCAATGGAGAATGGCTGGAAAAAGGGATGACACAGCTATGGCACAGACCTGCCCGCTCCTGGGTGGCACATCAGGGTGGAGCGAGTGACTACTCACTATCTCTTCCAACGCAAGACTATGGGCATCAAATAAAACTAGCTGGAGGCGAGTTCAAAGTAAAGAAAAGGAAGTGGCGCTCCGTGCAATGCGCAGTTAGTGTGCGGAACGCCTCGCCACAGGATGTGACAGAGGCAAAGCACTTAAATGGGGATGGGATGAATTCATGGAAGAAAAATCTATTGGGCTATTAAATACAAAGAAGCCTCATTTCTTCCTTGTGGCTGGAGGACTCTTGCTAACTGGGAAACTATATTTGGGGAGCACTGTTGTACCCTTGCTTGGCTCCTCTGTGTGTGCGGCTGGCCACAGCTGGAGCCAAAATGAGCTAGATGAGCTGTCACCGTGGCTTTTGCATTGCATCAAACTGCTGCAATGAGGTGAAGCCACACACTAGGCAACTTCCCGGGAATATTGCGCACCAGCTTCTTGGCTTGGAGGTATTTGCGCATCTGAGCGTTTCTGGTCGCTGTTGCTGCAGTTGGGCCTTTCCACAACACGGGAGCTCAGTCCTGCTCCGGCTGCATCCTAGACCATCACTGCAGTGTGTCTCCTCCAGGAAGACAAGATGTTTTCATTCCCTTTTGTTTTAACAGAATAGTTGTTATAATCAACTGGAGCTCATTATTTTTCTTGAAGTGTTTTTTGGACCCTTGCAGAAGGGAGTATCCCTCTGTGCCATTTCCTGTGGATTTTCAGGCAACATGTAGCCTAACAAAAGCAAATACTTCTGTTAACTCTCATCTTGTGATGTCCTTGGGAAGAGGAGAGGAAAGAGCATGGGAATTTGCAGAAACCACAATCCACATTCTTATCACAAAAAGCAAAAAAAAAGTTATTTTTTCTAGGATTTAATGCAGACTCTGTCACGAGCCTGCACCTCTGGGCTCATGCATATGCTACACTGTTTGAGGCTTGCAATAGTTTTAATTAGCTCATATGTGACAGGAGCTGGCTCTGCTGAAATGGCTGCTATTCCCAGTGTCTTGTGCTTGCCTGCAGTCACAGGAGTCTGAGGATATGGTCTGCCTCTGCAGTCCTACCCTGCTGAACTCAGTAAAGTAGGTCTGAGTTTCAAGATCTCGGAACACAATCTCCGGTTCCCTAAGGGTCATAAAACAAACCTTACAGTAAGAGCATGCAGAGAGATGCTTTCATTTGCCTGGAGTCTCCCGCAATGCACCAATTCTCAGCAGTTGGGCACAAGCTGCTGGGTACAGAGATGTAACTCTGCTAGTTTTAATAGTTGGCTGGCAGAGAGCTCCTGGTAGGAACCCTGGGTTTCGTTTTGGTTTGGTGTTTTTCTGCTGTTCATCCCTGAGTACATTTCACATCTTTTGGCCAGTGGTGACACAGGGCAGAAGAATGCTGTCACCTGCCGTGACCAGTGGTTGTGGCAGGTCCTGCCTTGTGTGACCATCAAACACTCATTTCTTCCCCTATGGCTCTCGAGCTTTTTGCTCTCCCTCCAAAGGGGAAGCAGGTCCCACATTTCTGAATTTTCTGGAGATGCTTCAGATTGACCTAAATTTCTTTTCTCAGAAGGAAGATGCAGTGGCAGCCCTAAGCAGTCTTGCTGTTTCAGATTGTGCAGCGGGTGTTTGCTCTGGGGAGCTGCTGATCAGCCATCATGCTCCTTCCTTCTCATTTAGATCTCTGGAGGATCCTGCATCTAGGTGGAAGTCAGATCCGAAGGGATCTTGCAACAGCATAGGAACTGCACTGCTGGGAGAGAGGTGACACGGCTTGCGTCTGAGTCATACCTAGATTCTAATCTGTTCCCAACTACTAATGTATTTTGGATGAGAGCAGAGGCACCTGCAATCAGGGCGAGCTGATTCTTGCTGTGTGACATTCCTGCACCAGGTGTCAGTTGGCACCGCACAAACAAGGCCTCGGAGAATCGAAGGAAATGGCTACAGAAAAGAACAAGAATCAGAAAAGAACAAGAATATGAGAGATTTGCAGCCAGTACCTGGAGCCTCATGCGGCAATAAGTAAAACTGCCTGTCATTTCCATCCCAGTGAAAATAAAAACAGACACAGAGCAACAACTGACAGAGCTGTGTTCCCATCATGAAACGGTGTTGCAGCTGGATGACAGTAATTCCAAGTATTACCAGAAGAAGCAGCGGCTAAAAGCTGCATTACTGTGTCCCAGAGCCAGAGGTAAGATGTCCCCATAGGCTCTGGGAATGGAGCTGGCATTTGTCCTGCTGGTTTTGAATGTGGTCCCAGCAAGTTTAGGGCTGCAAGTGAGATCCCATGTGGCCGTTTCAGCGGCTGCCTGAATGTTGACCAGAGTGTCTAATGTGGACACCTGCTTTTGAAAACCGTGGCCCCGGCTCCCCTGGGCTGTGTTAAGCTGCTGTTCATTGGTGCTAAAATTAGCTGAAAACCCATCCATAAAGGAGCTCTTGAAAGAGCTCGCTCTGAAAAGCATCAAAGTGGGACAGCCTGCATCCTTTTCATCTGCTCGCTCAGCTCCTCCGACTATAAAGTGGTACCCACATGGTGCGACTGCTGCTCCAGAGAGGTGGAATAGGGCTTTGCACATCAAGGGGCAGATTGATTTTCTACTGATATTTCCTCTACTGCGGCAACAATAACATGTGATGAGCCTTTCCCCTTATCTGGCACTTTCCACCCGGAGCTTTTTACAAACACTAATGAACTGAAGCTCGTGATGATATTTGGAGGAGGGGAGAGAAAAAAAAAATCAGGCATAATCAAACAGCATCTCTCCACCTATGTTCTTCTGATCTCAGTAAGAACCAGCCTTTGAACAGCATGAAAAGCTACTCCATTGAGTAGAGACAATGTTCAGGCCTGGCTTTTGGAAGGGACAAGACACAGCGGGATGCTCTCCCTGAGAGGAGCTCACAAAGGGTCTGAAGCTGCAGGTTTCCAGCCACTGTGTCTGGAAACGGGTGATCCAGCCTGAGTGCAACCCTGCCACTCTTCTCCCAGTAGTGTCCCAATGCTGGGCCATGCCCTTGTACATGGCATGCAGGACACGTGCCAGCACTCAGCATCCTTCAGAAAGGATCAACACTAGCGCCGGTGGCCTCAGCAGCTTCATCCCATCCCTGGTGAGGATTTACAGATCAGGAGGTTAACCTGGGAAGAATCATGTTTAAGGAACACAGAGATTTTTACAAACAGTCCTCATGGAGGATGGGGACTCCCTTCTGCTGCACCCTGCTTTCCAGGCCCTCTGGGGCTCTCTCAGTCATGGTCTTCTTTTCAATCTTGTGAGGAAGCACCTTGCTTAAATACTAACAAGAATAAGAGTAAGAGTAAGAGAGTAAGAGTAAGAGTAAGAGTAAGAAGAATAAGAATAAGAATAAGAATAAGAATAAGAATAAGAATAAGAATAAGAATAAGAATAAGAATAAGAATAAGAATAGGAATTGTGATGACTTGACCCTTGATAGAATTGCCTTCTGCTCCGGCCTATCAGGAAGGGTAGATAAAACCCTGCACAATGTACTGCTAGTGATAAAATCACCAGACTCAGCAGTCCTCGACCTGCTCCCTCTGCAATCTGCCAGAGTGCTAACTCTTCACACAGAGACAGTCTGGAAAGTGTTTTAAAATTCAAGGTGTGGGAGGCAGAGGGGAATACTGCTGCTCCAAAAGGGCCTGGAGAGCAGGGGATTGTTTAATCTGTGCTTGCAGTTCAGTATCATTTCTCCCCAAATGCTCAAAGAAATCCGGATTCTCCAAAGAAGAGGGTGACGGGGACCTCCTGGGGTGAACTGCAGCCCGGCTGGCTCCTGACACGGGAGATGTGCAGCCAAAGCCTGCGCTGAACGGTCCGTCACGTACTGCCACCAGGCTTTTGCACTGATATCGTAGCAGACACTCTGCATCACCTCCCTTCAAAGAGCTAAGAACATCCCAGACTGCTGAATTTCCCTCCCATCTTCTTGCAAAAATTAGAAACGGTACCGTCAGTTCATGGATCTGTTCTCCCTGGACCCAGTTACCTTCGGTTACACTCAAGCCCTGCAAAAATGGGATTTGAGCACTAATGCTCTCAAAGCTAAAGCTCCTTGGCTGATGCCACGGCAACATAAATGCTCCTGGGCTGGCTTTTATCACTGCACTTGTGTTTTCCCACCTGGCAGGAAGGAAAAGAAGCTGCAAGGCTTTGGCTTCTGCTCCTGCAAAGCACCCAATAGCTTTATCTTGTTTGTCACAAATGCAGCTGCCCTGTTATCTTGCTCATGGCCGCCCATTGCTCGTGTTGTCGGCGTGGCGGGGGATCTGCACAGGTCGCCTGTTACTCACTTTGTCCCTGACCCCAAACACGGTTGAAAGGGGCAGTGTCCAGCACTGTGCCGTGATGCCTTGGTCTCCTCTGGTGTGCATGATCAGAGGGGTGACAGCCTTTCCCTGCTGCATGATGAACATAGGAGGAAGGCGAGTCTGTGTCTGACCCTAGATGTGGTCAAATGCAAGGGTTTCCCAGGAGGAGGGAAGGCTCTGCACAGCCTTGCTCTTGTATCCCATCCTTTCCCTAAACCTCTGCCACTGGACACTGCCAGGGGTGAAATAACAGGCATGTGACTCTTCATATCTTCTTAAGATGCAATAAAGGGCTTATCTATGCTGGGAAGAAACCTTGGACTAAAAGGATGTAAATTTTCTGGAGGTTACTAACACTTAAGGCAGTCACTGTTGCCAAAAATAATGGCACCCCTTCCCTCGTGCCAGCACTGGCATTGAGGCCCTGTGCTGAGAGCCAGCCTGGCAAACACTGCCTGTGTCAGAGTGCCCCAGAAAAACAGAGTTATTTTCAACCTGGAGCCGTTCCCTGTGCTGGTTCCCCACGTCCCCATGTCTGGCGGTGCCAGCACCAGGGAGGGAGCAGCATGAGGGCAGGAACAAGCGGTCCCAGACAGCAGAGGATGGGATCACTTCCATGATTCCTGTGGATGCTCAGGCCATGGCTAAGCTGGATCTGGGGAGAGGGAGAAATCGGCTCTGCAGGAGCTGGTACTGACGCTGGGAGCTCCAGGAGCCCAGCATTTGCAGGTGCTCGGAGATACCTCCGACGGGGTCCTAGGGCTTTGCCAGCACAAGCCCCATTTGGCTCCTGCTGGCACAAGCTGCTCTTCCCTAGTCATTTTCCCAAACACTGTAAGCCCTGCTAAAAATAGCCCAGTCAGGAGTCATCTAAGGTTGGAGCAAAGCAGTGGCCCAGCGCTCAGAGGGAGGCACATGCCCTTGTGGGAAGGGCACGCTGCTGGCAACGGCATGGGCAGCACGAGGAGGTGCTGGAGCAGAGCGGGTGCTCGAACACAAGCAACCAGCTGTGTCCACAAACCTGCAACCCAGATGTGTTTTTACACATAAATCCCTTAGTATGCCAGAAGCCTGCTCGTCCTTACTTCCAAAGCACTAAGAAATAGCACTAAGATGGCTTGGGCTGCCAGCACTTAGTGAAATCCATTGAGGTTGTCTCAGTTTGTTCTTCTGCACTCTGATTTTGCCCACCTACATGGAAATTTGGGGGTAAATTGCCTTAGGCTCCCTATATCTCAGACAATCTGCTTCAGAGAGCAGACTGGACCGTGGGCTGCAGGTGACAGGGCCTCACTCCTTGCGGGCTACGCAGGGCACATAGGGTGAATGTGCCTCCCTGGAGAGGGGTTGATGCCAGATGGCTGGAAGGAGGAGTCAGAAGACAACAGTTTTATTTCTGCAGATTTTTTGCTGCCAATATGAAGTGATCCCGCTCCTCCTTCTCCTTTGCATCAGCTGCAGTTTTTGTTGGATCCTGCCATGAGATGACTTGGTTCCTATTCCATCAGAAAACAAGCCCAGTGGAACAAATGAGTTGTCTTCTGCCAGGTTAAGGTGCTGAATCAGCTCCATGAGGGACCTGATCTGCTGGAACTGTTGAAAAGGAATGAGAAGGACTTTACAGTCGGGTAGTCAAATGGACCTGTCAGCTCAGCTTAGACGCAACATGTAACTTTGTCCTTTGCAAATGGTACTCCATAAGCGCTCAGGAGGGGCATTCCCCTCTAAGGTCCAACCCACATGAGTGCAAGGAAAGCCCTGGGAGACACCACTCTGGGGAGTCTCTGAAAATACAGTCTGAACTGAGCGTAAGGAGGCTCTCTGGAGGAGGGACACCAGATGCCCTTTGACTTTTCCAGCCATGGCTTGGCTTAGCTTGTCACTTCCAGTTTCCTCCCTCCCCAGGAGCCTTTCAACAGGAGCTTGGGAAACCTCAGCTCTCCAGGAGGATAAGCAGTTCCCTCATGCTCAACTTCACAGCCCAAATATTTGCAAGCACTCTTACAGACATGCAAAACAGATACTGCGCCATCGGTCCACATCAAACAGCTGTTTTATTAAGCTGCTTTCACTTCATCAAGTGATGCATATATGTGTTTTCATTGCTTCAGTGTTCCTGAAAGACGTGAAAAATAATAAAGAACTGGAGCTAAAGAATTGCTTGCAGGGTGCTCTAGCTGCCAGGTTCACAGAGATGGATCCAGGCTGGATGGGTCTCCTCCAGCCTTACACTCTGAGCAGCGCTGTTCATTAACTGGGTTGAAATTCGGCCCATCTAGAAATATGTGTGTGCTTCTCCTCTGGGTCAAAGTAAACAACCCCCTCCTTGTTACTGTAGAGCCATAGCAGAGCTCTGGAGTATCCAAGACCTAAACGTGAAAGATGGTCTCCAACCAGGGCGGTCAGCCCATAAACAGATGTCATCTGCAACCACAGAGGTGTGAGGAAACAGGAAATGGGTTGAGGACATCAGTGTCACATGTGGCAGGATGATGGCACCCAGGGCTCTTCAGCTGCTCCTTTAGCTATCCCATAATCACTAGGAATAGCCAGGTCTCCCGGAGCAGTCAGAGCTGGAGATGAGGTGGAGGTTTTCCCCACACTCCTGGGCCCAGTGCAGGAGAGTGTTCACAAGAATCATAATTTCTCCTGGATAGCAGTGGTAGATGAACTCTGTCTGTGCTGGTAGGTCTTTTTGCTGTTCTGTGTTCTGGTTTTATCCTGGTTATGCTGGCTCATCTCTTCTCTCTCTGCCATTCTCCAATCCGTCCTGCACCTCTTCCTGCAGGCCCTTGACTGATCCTTCTTTGCATCTCTCAACAGGCTCCTATCCCTGCTGCAGAACCTAAAAGTGGGTGTGTTTTTAAAATGACCGGGACAAAAAATACCAAATACCCCTCTACAGACTGCTGATCGTTTCCTTTGCAGAATGCCTGACTCCACCACTGACGTTTGCATGAAGATGCGCACAGTGGTGCACTTTGTACCACGCTTGCCTCAGGGATCTGCATCCCCAGTGATGTCCCCAGGCACCAGCAGTGTCCCCTGGTCACAGAGATGCCCTGCAGCAGGCAGGAGGTGGCAGCATTGCCTAGCCCAGGAGATCCTGCTCTCCTACATACCCGTGCACCATGTGATTATTGGCCAAGGGCTGCAGACCTGTTTTTCCAGCTCCTCCAAGGCTACGTGACTCAAGCCAAAAGCTTCCAAACTGCTCAAATCCCATCCAGAGCGACCATTAACAAGTAAACCCCCACGGGCTCTGAGGGCCTATCAGTCCTAAGCTGTTTGCACATCACGATTAACAGTGATGTGAGGGTATGTGAGGACAAAAAGGCTTTGTATTTAGTCTTTTTATATTTAGAGTCTTTGTATGCGTCTGAGCTCCTCCACTCAGGACCCACCTTCACTTCGAGTGACATGAGTTTAGATACGCTTACTTGCACAAATGCTGCTTTACAGTATTGAGGTAGGAATGAGATGGAGGTTAACCTGCTCGTTGAGTGTCTCGAAGATACTCAAAGATTCTGGGGTACCCAGCACAGTCTGGGATGTGACTGGTTTTGAATCTTCCCCATTTGAAATTCATTAGAGATGTGGAGGGACCTACAGTAAAACCTTGGATCTGAATTCCCTGAAAAAAAGGGGGAATTTGGAGGTGAAATTCACAGCTCAAGGCAGTGCCGATTGTCAGTTCCCCCTTATTCATTTCTCCTGTCTTTTACGATGGAGTCATCTTGTAGCTAACAGGGTCCACCATAGGGAAATCACAGACTGTTACAGGGAATCTCTATGTAACAGACACATGGAAACAAGATGGGTTTTTTTACACTTGTGCAGACAGAAAAGAGTTTATACTATAACTTTACCAAACTAGAAAGCAACATGGTGAGGGCAAGAATAGCCTTTATCACCATGTAGATGCCGTTCTGTTGACTCCTGTACTTTTATATGAACGATTTTCAACTGACACAGCAGTGTCCTTCCCTGGCCCTCACTTTCCTCCAAAGCATTTAACTATCTAAACAAATCAATGCATAGACCAGGCACTAAAAACAAACTTTTCATCATTGCCATGGTTTGGGGTGTAGCAGGTGAGCTGCAAAGCAGCTTCTCTGACTGCCCCTACTAAAAGGAGACATCCGGAGCTGGCATCTGTTGCGGGCTTCCCTTCCCCATACATCACCTTCATTACTGTAGGTGCTTGCTTTCTCCTGACTGAATCATTTCCCAAGTGCAGGCTTGCACAGCAGAAGAAGCTGCTCTGACAGTGAGTGATGATGAGTCACTGGGAATTCACAGTTTTGTGTTCCTGCAAAGAAAAAAAAAAAAAAAACTTGGAGCGAGAGGACAAAAGAGGAAAGATCAGTTTATTGGGCAGCAAGAAACACAGGTTCTGGAACAGAAGTTGCTGAATCAAAGCAACCTGTTTAAGAGGAGCAGGGTGTAACTGCCACATGAAAGTGAGGATGCCAGGATGAGAAGCTGTGGCCACCTCAGGTCACTCTGCCCATGGTGCTGTGTGATCCTAATGAGGAGGGCCTCGAGCCCCCTTAAACTCCTTGAAAATTCACATCTGGCTTGGAAAGCTCCCAGGAGAACTGTGTGAGGCCTGTCCGGGATTTCTAGCCTGCACATGGCAAACCAAGGCTGGAGGTTACAAGGATAAATCAAACCTTGTCAGAGCGAGCAGGGCAGGATAGCGAAGCAGATGTTGTGTATCCACTAAAACACAGGGAAACCCTCAGCCCGCTGCATCGTGCTGCCGTGTCGCAGACACCGCAGGGCCTCGGAGCAGCAGGCGGACAAGAGGAACATGTTATTGTGAATTCATTGTTGTAGGGAGAGAAAAAATAGAAAATTAAAATGTGTGGGTAGCTTTGAGGTTTTTCATTTTGGATTTGATCTGAGCTGGGAACACTGTCAGCTGGGCACGGACACAACCCCATTTGGGCATATAAAAATTGGCATAAGGCACGTGCCAGTGTGGTGGCTTTGACCCAGAAGGTGACTTAGTGTCTCTAAGGCCCATTGGCACTTTAGGGACAGCCCAGCATCTGCAGTTCTGCTCCAAAGAGGCTCTGGAAGAGACCAACCCACTTAGGAAAAGACCCGTTTGGGCCACGCGAGAACTCACAGCTCCCTGCGCTCTGTAGGAAGGGTCTGTTTATGCAGCCTCCCAAATCCAGGCCCTCAAATCCCACCTGCAGCTCCCGGCTGCAGGGTGCACGACCCCGGACGGATCCTGGCCAAGGAGAGAGGGACAAGGAGGGTCCGCGGAGGGACTAAGGCTCTGGGAAGGCCTTGCGGGTGACTCGAGGACACTCTGCCCGTGCAGGTTAGCAGGGAGAAACCGAGGGCCGATGTCATTGGAATCCCTGGGGAACAATGAAGCGGATGGAGCCAAGGCAGAAACAATCCCGTTGCCGTGCAGCAAAGGGGGGACGTTCGGGCAACAACAGAGGCGTCAGACAGGGGAAATGCCGCTTCTTCGGGCACTCCGGATGGTGTCCCGGCCATGTCGGGGGCGACTAGGCGACGAGCAGCCCGTCCCTCGGGGCTGAGGGGGGCCGCGGGCAGCCCGGCCCGGGTAGGCCTCACCCGGGCGCCGTCCCCTTTAAGAGCGAGGTACGGGCACGTCTCCCCTTCCGCCCTGCCTCATCATGGCGCCGTGCGCATGCGCGCCCTCAGAACGCGCCGCGGGGGGTGGCCAGAGCGACGCTGCCCGCCGGCGTCGAGGAGCGGCGCCCTCGCGCGCATGCGCAGCCGGGAGCCGCGGCCCCGC
>JAWLRI010000995.1:3364501-3386291 GCA_034781795.1 Crypturellus tataupa | reverse complement strand
TTGGTCCTGCAACTGCTTGGTTTTTTTTTTTGTTTTTTTTTTTTTTTTATTTTTTTTTTTTTTTTTTTTTTGTTCCAACATGTCTTCCTCCTCCGCTCAGAAAATGGCGGATGGACGTGATTAACCCTCCCCCTTCTCCTGTTGGGACAAGGACGTGCTCAGGCATGTATCTTTTCCTTTCATAGTTATGTGCTGCAAGCCTTGAGACTGCAGAGAACCTCAACCGGGAATGAAATGGCAGCCCCTTTCTGTTACCCATAACAGATGTGTCACTTGGGTTTCTGTACAGTTAAAAGTGCCAGAATTAATCCCTCCCAAATGCTTGTTATTTGACTTCCTTGTTTCATATTCTCTCTGAAACTTTCACATGGTCTTTATTAATTTGCTGATATAGAGTGGGAAAATGCTGTTGTTTTGCTGCAACTCTGAGAAGTCACTTTTCCGTATTATTGAGTTGTTATACTAAGCAGTTTTGACTGCTAATCTATGTATAAGAATAGATTAAATGAAACAAGTCTTCTCCAGCGAGACTTTATTCAAGGGGGTATTTTTTAAGCCTCACTAATAATTATTTTTAAAGTTAGTATTTCTAATGTTTTCTCCATGTCATAAAAGAAATTGTTCTTTGAGCTACAGACGGAATTTTAATTTAGAAATTAACTCAAACTGTGGATTCTATTTAGTATGTTAATTCTTGTCTCATGTTGTAGTGTGTGTGTACTCTTGCAGACTGTGGTACATATTGTGGAGGCATAATGATTTTCTTATTCTAGACTGTATATTAGTTTTAACAAAGCCTATAACTTAAATCTGCATTTCTCAGGGTAATAATTTTTTTTCTTCTCCTTTTTAAGTCTTACTAGCTGTAGTCCTGGACATGTGCTGTATGCAACCAAGGAGACAGTGTTGTCTTGGCTCTGTGTCCTCTTGTCCCCTCCATTCAGTACAGCCTTGTGCAATAATAGAATAAATATACCTGTATGAAGCAGATTACTTCTAGCTTAAACTGTACTTTGTGAGAAACCCAAAATTCAGTTTTTATTTTGTACTACAATTCCCTGCTTTTCTTCAAATGAATGTTTTTTTACCACAACTATAAGAATAGAGATTGCATGTGGGAAAATCATCTTGGTATAGTTACATGCTAAAACAGAGACAACTGGGAAAATAGCCAAAACAAATGGCTATCTGGTGTTTCAACATAAAACTGGAAGAACAAGTATTTTTGAACTAAACATTTTTGAAAACTAAGCAGATCTTGGGTGTTATACTGAGACCTAATGTATACTTCTTCAACTTATGTAACAGAAATGAAACAGTGTTAAAGGTGTGCTGGTTTTTGAAGGGTTATATCTCTCCCCCTTCCTCCCCCCTGTTTTGACAGTATTATTTTATCTGATTTTGCTTTGTATGTAACCAGTCCTTCTGGCTTAAAAGTCACAGTGCCACAAAACTATAACCACTATAACCTTTTTTAACATGCATTTCATACCAATTAGAGAATTAATGCAAGGTTACCGAAACCTCGATAAGAGTAGGCAACCAAAACACTGCTTCAGGCTGTTCAGGTGAATTCTTAGACTT
The DNA here is from genome assembly GCA_034781795.1 of Crypturellus tataupa. Lineage (NCBI taxonomy): Eukaryota > Metazoa > Chordata > Aves > Tinamiformes > Tinamidae > Crypturellus > Crypturellus tataupa. The sequence goes on along the minus strand of JAWLRI010000995.1, from coordinate 3,384,707 downwards.
TTGTGTTAAAGATGCTTAAGCTGTTTGATAATGTGAAGGAGTCATAAAGATTTTCCCTCAGATTCTCACAGTGCTAGTCTCTTTGGGTATTTGCCTAGAAAATTATCTTTCAGAGTATACTTGCAAATACCTGTTTGGTTTTAGGAAACTGCTTTGATTTAAATCTATTTGTATATACCAGACACTGTTTAAACAGGTTTTTTGACTCTGCTTCTGTAACTAGTTGCCTGATATAACATTGGTTGGTGCCTAATGAAATTTAGAATAGTATTTTTATATTGTCTCTCTTGACAAAGGGAGCTGAGCTCCTCAGCACAGCTCTTTGGACAAACATTAAAGCATGGTGTGTTGGATGGAATTGGAATCTCTGGTATTCTGAGTATAAGGGGGCAGCTTGGCTTACAAAGAGAGATGTGTCGGTGCTTAACAAGGATATGTCTTTGAATAGGTTATTACTCCAAAGTCAAATTACTGTGCGTATTGTTCCAGACAGCTCAAGCTTTTCTGACATGCGTTGTTAGCAGAGCTAGGCTTGGAAAATGTATGACTTTGTCCTTAGGTCACTTTGCATACGTAATTGATAATACGCATTCTGCTGTTGTTTTGTAATGGCAGGCTGTCCAGTCAGGATGAGTTGTTCTTGGCTTGGTATGTTTAGAAAGACAAATGGGGATGAATGAAATTTGTTCACTTTCAGCAAATTTGTTAAAACCTCTCTAATGTGATGCCCTTAAATAGCAGCAGCATCTGATAAGTAGGTCATTTGATAGATTATTAAGAAATTGTCCTGACTTTTTCCATTACCGTGCTGCATTAGCTGGGAACAGCAGCGCTTTTATCAGTTCTGTAAATTTGAGAAAGAGGCATGTAATACTGCATTTCTTATTTGAGGATTATTTACTTGGTCTGCAGCTTCTGTCGACATTAGTAGTGCAGTGACCAACACTGACTTACTAGAAGCTGCATTACATGGCGTTACATGAGTGAAGTGCTCTGTCTACTGTGGTTCTTTGAGTCGTGAAACCAAAAGAAGAAAAGTTATGGATTGTTCCTTCAGTTTAGATACCTGTTTTTAAAACTGATTTCTTCTGCCTTTTATATGTGATTCCAAACTCCGTAATGATAAGTTAGTGTATCTGGAATGTCACTTCAATAATCTAAAATCAAGGAAGAGTTGTTGTTATTGTTTGTGTGTGGGTTTTTTGGGGGAAGAGTTTCTTTTGGTAGGTTTTTAAGATTAATTTTAGCAGATTGTAAGAAAGATAGAAAAAAATATCATTTTTTAATTGAAAAGGTATTTTTAAATTGCTTCTGTGAGATTAACTGAGTTTCTCCCCTATGATGGAGAACAAAAGGGTTTAGTTAAATCACTGTAGCAGTAAACATTGTTTGGTTATACAGTTTAACAAAAAATTGATTAAATTCATTGAGAGTGGTAACTCTTTAGGACTAGGAAATAAATTGTTGGCCTTGCTTGCAGGAATAGTAGGAAAGGTTTTGAGCTTGTTTCAAAAGTTTCATAGGAATTCATAAAAACATATACTTTAGTGATTCTTAGTTGTTATATGTTCTGGATGTGTAAATTTAGTCTATACTGTTACCTTCATTTTTGACAAAAGACTCGAACCAAGCTTAACAGCCAACTGGCTGATCTGCCTTTAGGACACAATGCTAAGTCCACACTATTCTGGCAGGCTTATTCTCATTGTTCTGAGCCATCAGCTGCCTTTTTTTTTTTTTTTTTTTTTTTTTTTTTTTTTGTCGGCGAAGCATTTTTGCCTGTTGTTTTGTTTTTTTTTTTTTTTTTTTTTTTTTTTTTTTTTAACTGGGCACCCATCCTATTAGTTTGGAGTATTTGCCTTTGTAGCCAAATTTTTGGTTCTGGCTTGGAGGAATGAAGCAGTGTCTGTGTTGTGATCTTGTGTATAGTTCTTAGTGCAATTCTGTAAAAGCACTCTTGACAAGAAATTGTTTGATAAATTATCTGTGACAGTCAATCTTGATTTTTGCTGTTTGTGGTTAACAGCTGGTTGTATCCTTTATGCAGAGAACTTTTAGGTGCCTTTCCTTTAAAATAAAAGTTGAGTTCGGTGATGTTTCTCCTGAAGTCTCTTGAGAGAACTAATTTTGTAACCTGTTTTCCAGTTAAAATGGATAATTCGCTAAACCCATCTGTGGCTACTTAATATATTAAAGTTGCATTTAAGGGCAGGAAAAGTGTAGTGAACATAAGACAGGTATTGTTTGTACTCTTGTGTAGCCAAGGCTGGTGAATTGTATATGGCATACCCAATTGCATGTGAAATTGAGGTGATATTAGAGCTTTATCATTTGTAAGTTTGAAAACTGAAATTCCTGGGTGATTTTTTTTTTTTAAACATTCTTTTGCAGTGTTAAATCCTTATGCATCAGAACTTTTCAAGGTAGTAACTTATTGTAAGATATTTGAAGATGGGAAACTTGTATCACTTAATCTTCTCAGTAGCACATTATAAAGTTGCTGATGGAAAGATAAGAAATACATGTAAAATATTTTTATCCTTGTTGTCACTTAATGCAATATTGTTGGATATGCTATTAATAAGTTTACCTCTATTCATCTCCACTGAGTAGTGTGCACAATGGGAAAAGGTGATTGAATTTGGTAATTTTGGGGGTGTTTTCACACTGGAGTTTTATTTCAGTACTTCAATTCTTGATTTTACTTAAGCTTTGCTTAAAAATCTGTAATTATACTTCTTGGACATTAATTTTAAACTGCTGTCTCAAGAACCTGATACGCTATCTAAAAACATTTTAAAAAAATCATTGGTAATATGGATACGTTCATCCAGGCATGCAAACTAATAAGGAGGAAGGTTCTAGCAGTTGAGCTTCCTATTAATTAACCTTCTATTATTAATTAAGGCTGCATGCTAAAGGATAGAACCACTGTACTAGATAACAAGAAGACTCTTGTGGCTCAAAGCAGAGCCGGCTGTTTATCTTGAAAACGAATCTAAAAAAACTTCTAGCAGGAGGACAGACATTCCTAAACAAAATCTTAATGTTTTGTAACAGTCTAAAGTCCTGTCTTAATTGGTCCTCACAACTCTTTGGAAACAGCCGAGATAGACCACAACTTTAAAACAAATGAAGCTGTTCTTTTTCTGATTCCCTTGCCTCAGCTGAACCTTTGCAGAAACAGATGTGAAAGTACGCAGTTTCAGTTCAGCATTAATCTGGAGGAGATGATCAGCTGCAGAAGCACTACTGACGCAGTGCATTTTCCTCAGGAACATTCCCCATATATAATTCAGATTAATCGTTTTATCTTCTCAACTGACCTCGGTTTTCTTGCTTTTTATGGAAGAGATTTGACTTATATTCTACTCACTTCCTAACAGCTGTTAATTTACCCCATTAATACCAGAGTAGCGAGTCAGCTAGGTAGATGTGTGTATGCATCATATCACTAGGCAGCTGAAATGACCATATTGCTTAGGAGATGATTTTCATTGGCATACTTCACATATTCATGTTTCCCTCAAACTGTACAAAAAAAGTTTTATTTATAGACCCCATCTAACTTCGTCGCGTAGTGTGTTCATAGTGTTTCTGTATTTAGTGCTCGAGTGGCCTAATTCATACTCACCATGGCAACTAACATTAGATGACATATGCTAAATATTCTATTTCAGTATTTCAGTCATGCTATATTACATTAAATTCACTTATATTACTGACTCGTAGTTGACTAACAGTTAACAAGTGCTTTCCCAGTTTCAGGGAAAATAAAGTCCCACCGATTTTATATTTCTAGTTTATAACACTGCCTTATGTGTATTGCCTCAATACCTGTTATAACTGAAAAAAGTGTTTTGATATAGGCAGATATGTTTACCAGTTTGCCTAAAACTGATAGATGTCTGCCCTGAGGAGTCCAGAACATAGGACCAGAAGGGGCCACTTTAATCATCGAAATTCAGCTCCTGTTTGAGACAATATATTTACTTTTGTAAATCAGGCACCATATTAACACTTTCTAGGCAAGCACCCCAATACGCATAATTCTGGCTAGAGAGAAATTCTGTACTTAAAGATAAATTTTCTTACCCATAGTCAGCCAATTCCCTTTTTTTAATTTATTATTACTGCTTTTAATAGCCAACTCTCTTGCAGTCTTCCTACATTTCCTTTCCCTGGATGTATCTATAAAGAGCTATTGCATAATTTAATGACTGCTGTGCTGAGCTCTGTGGCCGCACGTTTATAGGAATACCCACCTGCCCATTCACACCTGTAGTCGTTTTCTGTCCCTCTTCTGATTTTTCATCTTTGAATATGGGTCACAGATTGCATGTGGAATGCAACATGAAGGCACACCAGTGCACTGGTATCTCTGATTCCTGGTTTGTGCAGAATACCTGAGCTTTTATTTTTTAGGGTTAGTTACAGTTTTCAGAGATGGCTACTGTTAATGCTATATGATCACAAGGAGGTCTGTGATACTCTCTTCAGCCAAATTATTTGATTAATAACTAATTTAGTGACTTTTCAGAAGTGGCTTAATGATTGCAGAAATTGAATACAGTTCGAGTTTAGTTTCTTGCCGCATGTCTGAATCCTATGTGTTCATGAGGCTTTCCAGGCTTTCATGTTCACCCTTGTGCGCCTGCAGACTTGTCAAGCTTATTAGTAAGGTGATCTCAGGTGATTGTGATAGTAAGTTCCCTATGGGTTATTCACTGTTAACTTATTTTCCTTGTAATAGCTTTACTATCCACTTTTAATTCTTCTAATAGCCACTGTTGGCATATGAGCAGTTCCATTTGGTGTTTGAAAGTCAAAATGATGAGGAACTAATTGTATAGGGCTAGTTAAAGTATTATAGCATAGATGACCAAAAATAAATTTGGGAACAAAGTTAATGAAATCTTTAAGAAATCCAAGTCCTGTCAAAATAGTGTTGTACCTTCTTGCAGAGAGGCAACGAGATTTCCTGTCTCAAGGGTTAAGTCGTCTTCATTTCTCTCTAATTCTAGTCTGCCATTTTGCAACCTTCACTTGTGTGGTCAGAGATCGTAGCTGAACTGATGGAAGCTTTTAGCAGAGAATAGGTTAGCTGAGGGGGGAAAAAAAAAGAGCTGCTGTCAGAATAAAACTTCTATTAAACAGGAGCAAAATACTGTCTTGTTATAGTTGCTTTTGTGGCAGGAATACTTTGCTATGGCAGTGAGCTGATTTAAGTCTGTAATACAGCTGTGGACAAGATTACATGATCTGTAATGGTGGCCTTTTCTTTTTAAGAAAATGTGAGTTTTGGGTTGTGTGGTTGGTGTTTTTAAGCAGTGAGCAACAGTATTTACAGTGGTTTGGTGTTTGAATTAATCTCCATCTGAACTTGAGGCATTTCAAGCAAGTTTCCAGAATCTTTCTCTGTTCTTTAAAATTTGAGCAGTTTATACAGTTTGGATAGTTACTCAGCTTTTGTTAGCCTGCTGTTGTTGCTATTGTAATTATTAACACAATATGTAACTATGGTGCAGGATTAAGCAACTGGGTGTCTTGCAGCACTCTAAAAGCGGCACAGTAGTCTAAAACTACTTTCTGGATTTTGTTAGTTGGTAAACAAGTCACTGAAGGGGGTTGACTTGTACTGGCTCAACCTCTTCCAAAGAAGAAATATCTGACAGACAGAATACTCTTATAACCAATTGAAATGTTTTCTTGGTAAAAATCTAGGCGCTTGCTCTCCAACATCATTTCTTTTGTCATTAACATTGTTTAGGAAGTACGCAGTTGCTGAAGTAGACACCATACAATTTTTGAAATATCTCTGAAGACAGAGGTTTATAAGTTTGAGTAGACCTGAATACACTATTTGCTGCTAAGTGCTAGATGAGTGTCAATACTTAACTTGCTTGCCTCAAGGTTAGTCAAGGGAATAAAAAACGTAAGTGTAAATAAACACTGATATGTGTCATGATCTGACATAATGTCCGCTTACCTCTGTGAGATTTGGAAACCAAATGGTTTTATATTTCTCTATCATGTGCCTTACTTGTTCAGCATGGAGATAAGAATATTGAAATTGAGGATGTTACAAAGAGTTTCACCTCTGTGCATGTCCTGGACTGCATATGAGGCTACTGAACCACATGATTTGGAGACTTGCTGACACCGTGAGTCTTAGTCTTTCAAGTGAGGCTGTAACCAAAGTCAAATTGACGTCACTATGATGGACCTTCAACCGTGATTTGGCCAGAAGCTTCATAAGTGGTATTTACTGTATCCTGACTGAATTGTTAAACTGATCTATAGTCATAAACAGATACGTCTGGGAAGGATGACACAGCATTTTCATATATGAATGAACCTAGACACACCTTAAGGCTTAAATATGTATCAGAGTTCTTAACAGTTACAGCAGCTATTACTGTATTGCTACCTTTTTGAGGGTAATTCTGGGTGGTTCTGAACTCACTGAAATATTGTCTTGCTAAAGGTTTTGGAACCTTCAGTAATGCCTTCTACTGTTAATCTTCAGAAAAGTCAAGTCAATAATAATACACAGTTTGCGGTTTCCTGACATAACAAGTGGTTTATGTGGATCTGTGACTCTGAATCAAAATCCCTATTTTAGAGAATATGTCTTATTGAGACATAGTCACTATGGAAGTGAACTGCAGAAATTCACTCCACCCACCCCACGCCCAGAATAACATGATGTGTCAGGTAGTTAAATCTCTCTGCGTCAGTGAGATCTGGAGCAGCCTTAGCATGTCTGGAGACTTATATTTGAGAGAGTAGTATTTCAGAGATGCCCTTTTTGCCATAATGTTTTACACCTTGACTGTCTGCGTCACTAATGTTAAGACCTACCTGCTAAATTGCTCTGAATTTATGCTTCTCTAATGTGTGCTTTTATTCTACCTTACATTGATTATGTGAATATGAGAATAAAGAGTACTTGCCAAGGTCCTAAGTATACTTTCCAAGGTTTCCTAGGAAGAGCTAAGACTTTTAGTACTTTAGCTGTCAGTAGTAGCAGCCAGTAGATGGGCTTTGAATGGATATGATTTAGCCACCTAATCCCATTTACCCTAGAAAGATTCTCAGGAAATGGTGCATGCAATGTCAACAACGTAAATAAAGCACAAGGTACTTAATGTGCTAGCAGAAGTTTCAGTGGTCAATAGTGAAATGAAATGGATGGAAAATCTTCTCTGTAAGAAATCACTAGCAAATAAACATGAAAATGAAATAGGAGAATCCATCTTACTGCTTTGTCTTGCAGAATTTGCTTTTCAACAGTGCAGAATGGTCAGGTGACATAAAATTTTGCTGTGCATACGCAGAAGTAGGCCAAATGGAGGTTGGGCAGTCAACCTGAATAACTGCAATTACTATCCAGAGAGATTGCTGTGGAGGAACCAAATATTTTTCAAATGTAGCTCCCTGGGTAGACTTCACTTTCATCAGTTTTACTTCTTTGTGTGTGTTGCTGTAACTAAATTTTCTGAGTTGAAGGCAATTGCTTGATCTTTTTCCTTCATGCTACAGTCTCTTGGGTGTTGAACTGCTACTGTACCAAATAATTAGTACCTCGGTTGGGCTTACGTTTCTCAAAGAAAAGTGTTTTATTTATGTTTTGATTTACTCTTTAGAATGCTTGAATTTGTCTCAACTTATTTCAGACTTATTCACAACAAACCTATACTTCATATGGCAAAATAACTAGAAAATTCATTCTCTTTTCCCACTGTAGTATTTCACTTTGAACTGTGATGCACTGAGGTGTTCATGGAACCTTGTCAAAACTGCTTGTGAGTTTGCATAGGAACCAAGACATCGTCTTACAGGCATATTCAGTAATTTCTAAGAAGAAACCTGACTGTATAGTTGGACATACCCTTTCTTAAGGGTATCTACCTGTGTTTCTCTCCCTAACTCTGCGTAGTACTATATTTGTACTCCTCTTGGTTGCTTTTGCAATGAAGAATTTCTGATTACTTCTTAAAAGAGTGTATCTGGACAGAGTTTTCCAGGCTTAAAATGCCTGAGTTTGATAGCTCAGCATCAGACTCCATTGTGAATGCTAACCTTTTTGTGAATTACAGACCTTCTCAAGTAATACCATGCAGCATACTTTCCCAGTTGAGTCACTTGTAACTTTTTTGTAAATCTTAGTACTCTCAATGAATTTTTAGAAGTCAAAAGTGACAAAATGAACTTGCCAGTAGTGCGAGTACTAACATGAGGGAGGCAGTTAATTTGAATGACTGATTTCAAAATACGTAGCTTCAGCTTCTTGACATAGGGGATGGAAAAGACTCTTAGACTGACCTGGCTGTATGTAGGCTGTGGCCCATACTGACTTTATAATGCAATCTTTAAAAACTTAGTAAAAGTGCATGGTTTCTATTAGAATCCCTACAGTGGGAAGATACAGGCCTGAATGGTAGTATTCCTGTTATCTGTGTGATCTACTCTGATCTGTTGCAGGCAAGTCATACCTGAAAATAAAAGCTAAAGAAACTGATTTTAGTTGGTCCCTCTCTGTGAACAGAAGTTAACTCGCATTGGGCACTGACAGCTTTTTTCTGAGAGTTGATGGCAAGAAGCTTAAACTGGAGCTCATCTAGCAGAGAGTTCCACACAACTTGCTTAGAAGTAATAGAAAACATCTTTTGTGATTGTTATTCTCCTAGAAAGCACGAGGATTCTCTAGAACTGTATGTTGTATTCTGCAGCTCCATTTGAGGATGTCTGTATTTGTGCATTGAGAACTATGGTAACAGCCTCTGCCACTTGTTAATAGTTGAGCTGCTTGGCTCACTAATGTTTACTAATGGCTAAGGCTCAAATTTATTAGATCCCTGCTAATACAGAATCTTTTTCTTTTTTGTTGCAGGTGGTATGGTCAAGAAAAGGATTACAATGTTCTAGTTATGGATCTTCTTGGTCCCAGCCTTGAAGACCTTTTCAACTTCTGTTCTCGCAGGTTTACGATGAAAACAGTACTTATGTTAGCAGACCAGGTATGTACAAATCTTACTGTAAGGAATTATAAAATTATCACGTGTTTTCTGTAACATCGTTTCCTTTGGGGGAGTTAAATGTGTGATGCTGTATTCTGTATGGAAAAGTTTATATTGTTCTTACTGAATGTCACCATCTCTTCTTTCTCATACCAGAGCATGAGCTAACAACTGTTTTGGCTGTTCAGGTACTTAAGTCTTTAAATTGTTAGTGCAGTTGCTGCTCTTTATTTCAAACTTAACATAGGCCTCTGAAACTGAGCTCTGATATTCACACTAGCAGGAATGTCTAGATTTGGCCTTTTCTAACAATTTACTTGATTGTGAGTACAGTTTTTGAAATGCTTTGCCAAATTTGTTCTCTTATTATTTAGTACTGTTTTCGGTTACTTTCGAAGGCAGTGAGTGATTCTTGAGTTATATTTTCAATAGTAGGTTGAATGTCACCTAATATTATCCAATCGATGTTGGTACCAAATTGGCGCTTAGCCAGGTGGTCACAGAATCCCAGGCTGTCTGCCAGGGAAGCTGAGAGTTTCTGTTAGAGACAAAGGCGAACTGTCCCTTTTCTCAGCTGCTTTGTGAGACAGATATACTTGCTTTAGAAAGAGTCAAAAACTTAGGTTAGGATAATAAAGCATCTTCAGGACATCTATATAACTTTCTTGTAGTTTTTTTAGATGATAAGTGCTAATCAGTTATCATCTGGGAACATTCAGATTGACTTCATTGTATCATTGCAAACTGACACGGTTTGGTAGAACTGCTGCCAAGGGCGTATGCTGTAAAATACTTAAATTCACTAAAGACTTAAATGTCTTAGTTAAAAAGCTGCATCTCAGATGCGTATACTGTGATTGAATACATCGCCATATATGAGGATGTAGATGTGCCAGCATTTCTTTTTATCTTCATTGCTGGCTCTTTGGATCACGGTAGCCCCACTAGGAAAGTGTGGGCCTCAAAGTTTTAACTGCATGAAAACTGTGCTAACTGGAAAAGTGATGGATGGAACAAGATGAATGAGTAACAGATGAAAAGAATTTTAAAATTGTTTTGTGGTATGTATATGAAAGCTTTTTTTTTTTTTTTTTTTTTTTTTTTTTGAAATACAGCTTTAAAAAAATTATTTCGTAATGGGATATCATGGTCAGGCAAGCTAGAGTGTCTGGGAAGTAGTCTCAGATGCTTGAACTTGCCGGTTCCTGACCATTATTATATAATTTAGGTGACTTAATATTTTAATACAGTAATTTGGTCTAAGATAAGATTTGGCTTTCATTTAGCAAGTGTCTTGTCTTCATTTAGTTAATAAATCAAACTTCTAGGCTTATGTTGCAGAGGAAGGCAGCCCTACAAACCTACAAAGTCATACTTTCTTTCAAGCTTCAGTAAATTGTTTTGTTGTCATTGAAATCCTAACTGTTTTGTGTGTGCTTTTTTTTTTTTTTTTTTTTTTACAGATGATCAGTAGAATTGAATATGTGCACACAAAGAATTTTATACACAGAGACATTAAACCAGATAACTTCCTAATGGGTATCGGGCGTCACTGTAATAAGGTTAGTCTAATGCTTTTTGCTTGAATGATCCAAAGAGAATGGCTATGATTGACTTTTTTTCTAGCTGCATAGCTTTTATAAAAATCGTTGCTGAATTGATGTTTTGGATGCTAAAGCCATAATTCTTCAGTGCGAGAACTTGGATTTCCCAGTGTCTACTGCCAGATGCGGCAATTTCCACATACAAGTCTCACTCTGAGAGATGGACTTGGCTACAAGATGAATTCTAGACTTGCAACAAGATTATAAACTAAGCCTGGAGAATACTTGGCTACTTCTCTCAATAATGATATTTCATTATTGAGATAACTATTGTAATAGTGTTTTTTTTGTTGTTTTGTTTTTTAATGTTAAATCTCTTCTTTGGCTTTGGAACTATCTTCCTGGGATGAAAAGAATTCATGCCAACGTGAGAGCTCCTGAGCTACCGGTCATCTGGGCATTAAAACTTTAGTGCCTGACTGGTAAAGAGACTTCTTCAGCCACGAGTTGTGGATGTAACTAACAGTGAACATACAGATAAATCATTGTCTTTATAAGTGAATGAATTACTGCAAATATGGTGATGGAAAACTGTTAAGATGTAAAGTAGCTGAATTTGTAAAACAAAAACTGTTTTCAGTGAACTTTGATGTGAAGAACAGTGTGGGGGGAGGTGCTGAGCTGGTTAAATTTGTTTGAATGGTGGGTATACTTAGTCAGAAGTGCATGTTTTCAGTTGAAAAACCTTGCATAGAAAAATACTGTTTTTGTTTCCTTTATTTTTAGTTCTTGAGTGAAATGCTTAATCTTGCAATTTGTGTGTCGAGCTCGGGCAGACAGGCAGCATTGGCAATGCATTAAGCATGCTACTTAGTAGAAATTAACTTAAGGACAAATGTACATGATCAAGCTGTTTATTGGAAGCAAGATTCCCACTTATGTTCTCTATATGCCATCAGAGAATGCCTATGGTCTTTAGGCAGTTAGTACTTAAAATGTTTACCTTTGTTTGCCTGTATGAATGCCAACTTCAGGGCCATGAACATTAGAAGGAAAAAACCTATTGACATGAGATATGCTCTTATCTGAAGAGGTGCAATGCACTGAATGTTTAGTTTTAACTATTTTGAAACTGTTTGTAACAGTCCAAATGAGAGGTAGTTTTCATGTAATTCTGTTGCTATTAAACTTTGCTTGTTCCCAAGTTTCATACTTTCCCTCTGTAGAGCTCTATTTTTCCTCTGCTGTATTGAGCATTTAGGCTCCCTAATTTTCTGGCATGACTTAGCAATGTAACTAGGAAACTTTTTTTTTTCCCCATTAATGTTAGCATCTGATTTCTAAGGATTCTTTTCTGGGCCATTTTTCTCTACTTTTGCACTGTCATGCTGGGCTGGCCTTGCTGCACTTTTTGTCTTGACATGGAATAATGGCCTAGAAAATGCTGCTGTACTTGTTTTAGAAGAGGAGCACATTAGATTTGCATCAGCTGAAATGGAAAAAACAAAATTGCCTATGAAAACCAAAATTGCCTGTAAACCATGATTTTTCCTTTTTTTTTTCCCCCATTTGTAGATTACTTACGGAGTCACAAAATGATACTCTGGATAAATCACTTTCTGTGAGCATAGGCTTCATTTACTGAGATAAACGGGATAGTTCTTGACAAAAAATGTAGTTTAATTGGTTTACACATTTCATTATACAAAATTAGAAATGAATTGCTTCAGTTTGGAAATAATAGATGTTTTACCTAGGTAACACATAGCACCACACAGTATGTACTTTGTTTCTTTTTGTAGTTGAGTGTAGTTTGGGGTGGTTTTTTTTTTTTTTTGGCTTTGTTTTGTCTTTTTTTTAAAGTTGTCCACACACTATTAAAGATACCTCAACCACAAAAACTAGAATAGCACGGTAATCTTGTTCCAGTAGCTTCCTGTCAGTTATATTTTAAAAATACAGACAAAATTAATTGATTTTTTTCAAATTTTTAATTTGACAATGGGGAGAGATTTTACTCCCACCTTAAAAGGTGAATTTTCAGCTCTGCTAGAAATAAGCCCTGCATGCTTATGAAAATAAACTTTAAGGTGACTAAATGCCTTCTACCTCTTCCTTACTGAAGATTTACTTTTTCTAAATGTCTCTTGGGGGAAGGGCAGTTTGTGGAACCAAAGGCTGCTTTTGTAAACAAAACTTCAATTTCCTTTTTTAATAGAGCCAAATGTCACCATTGCTATCCCTGATCGAGGCAGTGTCATTTTGAAGTGGCTCGCAGTCGAAATTAATCTTGCCACATCTTTCAAATTTCCTCCTTAAAACAAACAAATCAAAATAAATCATGGAAAACTACAGTGCTTGGTGGAAGAAGGATGGCATTTGGCTACCCTGTTCTTTCTCGAACGCCTCGGTGTTGCCTGTCTGCGCCGGCCTTTGTTGCAATGTGAGCAATACTGTTTGATGCACTGCCACCCTCTATTGTTTGTTCAGTGTTTAGAATCTCCAGTGGGGAAGAGGAAAAGAAGCATGACTGTTAGTACTTCTCAGGACCCATCTTTCTCAGGATTAAACCAGGTCTGAACTGTCTCCTATTCCAACCTCAACCCCAAGTTCATGTGCTTTATTTTTTTTTGTTTTGTTTTTGTTTTTTCTTTCTTTCTTGAGAATGTAGACCTTGCAAAAGCACCTCTTATGTTGGCATTATTCAGACATACTTGGCAAACATGTAACATTACTAAGATGTTTCCCTGTGGCGCTTGTTTAAATTGTGTAGTTATTTCTAAACTTGATTTTTAAAAGGGCTAAGTGTACGTTCTTTGTTTCAAATGCAGAATCAGGTTTTATTTTTGTCTTTAAAAACTCAAAGGCAATCTGTTCCATGCATTGAAGGGGTAGACGTGCCATTCTAGAGCATCAGGGCTTTGGAGTAGGGCTGTCTTCCTGCCTTCCTGAAGGATTCCTGCAGTGTCTTTGCATATGGAGAAATTCTACCATCACTTCTGCCAGGCTCTCTTCCTGCACAGTTTTTCTTCCAAAGATTTCAACTGTTTGAGAATTCTCTTATTTCATTTTGATCCATTGGGCTTATAAAATAAGTCTAATATGCTGTGCCTTGGATAAGCACAAGCTTGTCTTGTAAAGCGAAGTGTACAACTCCTGACTCTCCCTCAAGAGAAGATGGATTGCAAAGAGATGAAGATGTATATTGGTTTCCAGTAAGATGTTTGGAAATTGCCGAGTACAGATCATAGCTCGGGAGTGTGTCCATGGCATCAGTTAGCAGCTTTCCACAACAATAATGTTCACTTACTAGATACCAGGCAGTTAGCTGTGCTGTGCACACTGACAGACTTGTATTATCTCTTCCTCAAACTCGTTTATCAGTTGACACACAAACTTTGATCTGCTTCCCTACTTGCTCTTGGCAGAAATCTTGCTCTGCTTCTCCAGTTTCCTGCTGATCATGCAAGAAACAGAACTAAAGTGGTATGAGATTACCTGTGGAAATACTTACGTGTCAGTGCTGGTTGGTATCGGTCGATTCTGTGCTCATTCAAATCAGATTTATATCTTCCATTTTAACTTCTTTCAAGGTGATCATATTCCTTTAACTTCTGCCTATCTAGAATAGGAAATAATAAACTTCAGCTAAGGAACAAAGTAAACTTCCCCAGAGAACTCAGTGCTGTAAAATAATATCCAATTACTTGGCTAGTGAAAAACAGGACTGTATTTGTATCTAACAAATAAATTTAAGGGCTAGACAGCAAGTATTTATGGATTAAAGTCATACTTCCAATGATAATAATAGATTCTAGATTTGTGACTTTTTCTCTTCATAACATTATTAATGGAAAGATGCCCCAGAATTAGATAAAGCAAGTAAAGATTTTTGAATTCTTGAAAGTATATAACTTCCTGCACAGTCAAAATATTCTGGCTAAGTGCATAGTGCTGTTCTTTTCTCTCCCTGCTCAAGGCATAATACTTTGCATAAACTAATTGGCAAATGTCCTGCAAAAGTAGCTATTGCAAACTGTGCATTAGAGGCTGTCAGCAGATTACAAAACTTTCGTCAAAAAATAGGGAATTGCATTTGAGTTTTCATTTTGGGGAAGCTGAATTTGCAGTATTAGTAATCATGTACAAGCTTTACACTATCTGCCTAAACAGGTCAGTATCAAAATCAGTCTTTTCGTAGTACCTCGAAAAGACATTCTTGCTCATTAAGTGAAAAACCTGCCTCTAGTGGTAGCTGTATTGAGTGCAACAATAAAAAGAACCCCCCACTACTTCCCTCCTCACCACATCCTGACTTCCCAAACCATTATCTGAGCAGCAGAGGAGATTTAAAAACTTGTTTGACATCTTGTTCATAGCCTTCTAGGCTTTGAGGGGAACTTTCAGTAGAATACTTAGAGAGAGCAAAGGTGGAAGAACCAGGCTTTTAGGTTGCACAGAAATTGTGGCAAGACTTCAACTCATGGTTTTCTGCCCTCTCATCTGTTGTTTGAGACAACTTTTGAGTCTTTTTCTAGACTACTGAATTGATTTTTTTTTTTTTTTTTTTTAAGCTACAACCAACTATTCTAAAAAATAGCAGCTGTGCACTTCAGAAATCTTCAGATCTTCAGTATCTTTATTCAGTCTCTTCCTTGCCGAGTGTCACTTTGAACTTCACACAGCTCCAGTGTGCTCAAATGAGCCTGCCTTTCTGGCTCCAGACTCAACTACAAGTCAATCTCTGTTACTTGTTTGCATTTAAAGTCTTCTGTTCTGGAATCACTTTTAAGTGATACTGAATAGATTTTTAGTGGACTTAGCCATGTCATCTTCCCATTGCATTCCCTTTCCTATCCCGCAATAACTGCCTACCAAGATTTGTAGGGATTGGTGTTCTTGATCCTATAGGGTTAATCTTGGTGATGGAATCAGGCATTTCACTTGATGACATTTTAGTTTGAAGATTGGTTATTAGAACTTAAAATGTTTCATATGTCCTTTTGCCTTAGCTGTTGTTATCTAGTCTTAAAATCTTGACACAAGAAGGTAAAATCTGTATTAACCTTTCTAGGTAGGTTGACTGCTAGCATGCTAATTGGCACATGCTCATTAGTTGCTAAATACCAGATCATTGGGCGAGCTTGGTTATTAGAAGCTGAAATTGGATTCCGTATGCTAGGCTGCAGCTTCCTGACTCAATTAATATAATCAACAAGAGTTCCATGCTGCTGTGATGGTGTTCTGTTAGCCTTAAAATGGGCATATGATGAAAGCAAGAGGTCTTTGTTGTTATAGTTTTTGACCTTATACTCTGCAGAATAGCCTATGTTCTTTCTGATTAAGTAGAGAAGTACAGGACATCATTAGCATTAAGTTGCCGAGCTGCCATTAACTACTTGTATGTGTAAACTGCTTCAGTGTGAGTGGATTTTTGTGAAATGTATTTTTGCACGTTAATTCCCTTCCTAAATTATGCATTGTAGATACTGAACTAGTGTGTTTCAGAGTATAGTAGTAACATAAAATAGTTTAGAACTAAACTACAAGTGTTGAAGAGCACAATCTAATCTTTCACTGGATTGATTGAGAAAAGGCTTGAACTAATTCAGTATTAAGATTTTGAACTTGCTAGTCAAAACTCTGCAATGTTACTTTGCTTCCTCTAAACTGTAGGCCTTTACATTGTGTGGTTTTCTTAAATTATAACTATTATATAGTAAAATAGATTTAAGTTTCTTATATTGTATGAGAATATAATCTGTTTTCGTTTCTCTTTAAGTTATTCCTTATTGACTTTGGTTTGGCCAAAAAGTACCGGGACAACAGGACAAGGCAACACATACCATACAGAGAAGACAAAAATCTCACTGGCACAGCTCGATACGCCAGTATCAATGCACATCTTGGCATTGAGCAGAGGTGAGTTGAAGAAGATTACTGCAGTGTTGTTGGAGGTTATAAGATGATCTTGGAAAGTTTTGAAGTTTCTGAACTAATTTTATATGAAAAGGTGTATATTTTCTTAGGGTTCCTTGATTCAGTGTCATTGTTCAAGCTTAACTGATAAGTAAAACAAACAATGGGTGTAATTTCTGAACTTAGCAAATATATTCTGCAGATTGTACGCTCTTCTTGTAATGAAGTAGTTGGGCTGGCCCTTTGCAATGTAGGGAGGGAGCTGCAAAGCATAATTACTTCTAAATTTATTTGGAGATCTTGTGGCCTCTCTGCTGGCATTGGCAATTCTGATGAAATCTGAAATGTAATATGGTCTGTGTTTAAAAAGTCATTAAACTGTCTGGAAGCAAGCAGCAAAGCAAACAAATAATGCTCCTATAAACAAGGAAAGCCAGACCCAAATTCTGTAGCAGGATATTTCATTTGATAGTGCTTTACTGCAACTGTTACAGAATATGTCTTCTCATATGTAAGGGCACCTATTTCTGAGTTGCTGTTGGCGAAATTCTCCATTTCTTGTTTTAGTAATAGAGACTATCGTCTTTCAAGTCTTCAAATATGCTTTTATTAGTATATACTTAAAGGTAGTATTTTTAAAAAAAGTTTGAAATTGAATTTTGTACTTTCTACTACAGAAGTATGTAGTTAAACAATAAACGAATGAACTGGGTGGTGAATGGAATCTATTAAAGCCTTTATGCCTGCTGAATCCATTGCACCTTCTTTTAGAGTTTTAATTGTAGGTCCATGGTTCTGTACTGGTTCACTGAATTCTGTTGATCATTAAAATCTGCAAGTCTAATGGCACTAGAAGTTCTGCAGGATGGAGTGTTTGGTCTCATTTACTATCATTTTCACCCCTTCGACCTTGGATGTGGTTTCATGTTCCAGCCGAGATGACCTAATAACTGGGTGCTGTTGGGAGGAATGAACCCCTCTTCTCTTCCTTGACCCTAGGACTTGTTTGTCCTTGTGGTGAACTGGTTCAGGGAGCTGAGTTGACATTTCCAATGTAACTCGCTGAACCTGGCCCCCAGGAAGGTTAGGAATCTGATGCAAGATTCAGGAGTGGGTAGATGGGCACTTTTTGGGGATAACTGGTGGTTATATTGGCTTGGCTGTAATGTCAAGCTTCAGCTGTAGTTTTTCTTCTAATATGAAGTTCTGGGAACAGCAGAACTGTTCTGATTCCTTTAGATT
The DNA here is from genome assembly GCA_034781795.1 of Crypturellus tataupa. Taxonomy (NCBI): domain Eukaryota; kingdom Metazoa; phylum Chordata; class Aves; order Tinamiformes; family Tinamidae; genus Crypturellus; species Crypturellus tataupa. Next base: position 3,366,979 of record JAWLRI010000995.1, on the reverse strand, counting down.
GTTCCTTTAGATTGTGTTCAAGTGAAAGTCTCATTTTACTCTGAGCCTTTGTGTAATCCTGTTCACACACTGCCCTGCCAGCCCTTAGCTTCTTGTTGTGGTGGGAGGGGTAAAGTCTTTTCTGCCATCTTTTAAATACACTTCCTGCAGATCCTGCTTGGGCAGCAGAGAAGTAGGAAAACCTGACAGGTTCCCTCGGAATTCAGAGGAGAAAAAAAACAGAATAAATTACTTTTCTGTATCATGTAAAATAGGTGTTGACAGTAGAGGGACAGTCCCTCCATAGCTGGGAAGAGGCAACTTTGCCAGGAAGACAGAGTCATGGAATTTTTTTTCCCCACCCCAGTGATCTGTACTAGCCTTAGTAATCATAAAAGCTATGTGGCAAAAGTATTGCAGTGTTGGTATGGCTGAAGCCTGCATGTAGAGCATATGCAGTACAGAGCACATTGGAAGCCCTTCAGATCAGAGTTTGCATGCAAATTCTCCGTTAATTCCGTGGACCCTTAACTTCCAAAGTTCCCAAACTGCATTGAAACAGAGTTGGTTTGGAATATAAGAAAAGTAGCACCTTTCAGATGATGCATACACCCTTCTAAATACCTTTTTTTTAACATGGAAATAATTGAGATACTTCAATTTCCTTTATTAGAAATAAAGAATGGAATTAGGTGCTTTGAAAATGCACTGCTCTTCTGAATATAGATTTTCATTATTGGTCTCCAAGTGAAACTAGGTTTAGGGAAAGATCGGTATAAGGCCAAAAATGCTCGTTTTCATCAAAGAAGTAACATTGCACTTTTTCAAATTGTAGATACCAAAGAATGCATGGTAAAACTTTAGTTTCAAATCCAAGCTACTTAGTTATATAGAGGAGACACACCCTTTTTTTTCTTTATTTTTTCTAAGTTTTATGCTTCTCTGGGTATTAAAATGTACCTGCAGATGTAAGGAACTTAGCCATGCACAACATGTGCTCACTTGCCTGTAGGATGAAAAGACTCAGCTAGGTTTGGTGGCTTGTTACATGTGTGCCAGTGATGTCCTAAAATTCCAAATGTCTTAGTTGTGTTTAAAAGTGCCTCTCTCTAGCTTGTGTTCCCCAATTCTTGTTTTTAACTTTGTGATGTTAATACTGTTAATACAAAATGCTGAGGTTTGTAATTCCCTGGTTTTACTTGTCTTTTTACAGTCGTCGAGATGACATGGAGTCTCTAGGCTACGTATTGATGTACTTTAACAGAACCAGTCTTCCTTGGCAAGGATTAAAGGTAGACTATGTTGCCTTTTTTTTCCCCTTTATTTCTTTAAACTTTACATACTCACACCCCTACTTACCTACCTTTTATAGGTTTGAGCATGATGCTATGTTGTTGCTCTGCATAGGTTTTTCTAAGGCATGATATTTATAGAATGTAAAAGAAAGGTTCCTTCTTATTACGTACAAGGCAGAATGTGTATTGTTTAAGTCTTCTAAAATTTATGCTAAACAATAGCTTACATCAGTCTTGCAAAGTCATTATTCTCCTGTTCTAGTTTGAGACTTTCTTTGGGAAGTGGAAGTAACCTTTTTAGGGACTTCTTCAGTTGCTATAGAAAGCATAGAAACAGTCTGCTGCTTAGCAAGTTAGGTTGTAGTGATATCTTCAGTCTAGTTCATGCCATGGCTGAAGAGAGTTGCTTCAAGTATTACCATGTGTGGTAACAGAGTACAAGTGTGGCAAATATTTCTATTATATGGACTTCAATAGTTTATTTCCATCTTTTAATTGTTTTTCTTCCTCCATATGGGAGTTGTGTAACTCAGATGGTGTTGCAGCTGCAGATCTAAGACTTTTAAATAGGCAAGCAGCTTGTGAAACACTAGAACTCTTCAGCTGCAAATGAATGTAATGGATGCTTACTGAAACACACAGGCAGCCCTTGAATAGGGTGCTGAGTGGGAATTAATACAACTTTGGCAAATGGATATGCAAGTCTGGTCTATTTAATGGACAAAAGCAGCAGCTAGAACTACACGAGCTGCACCATGTGATGGAAGCATTAGACTGCAACAAATGGTATTAAACTGTCCAAATCTTAATACCAGATTGACCTTCATTCCCTTTGCAGTAAGTGTGTGGGACTTGGAGATTTCATGTAAAATATTTCTGATTGACCAAAGGAATTTTGTGGGGGTTTTTTGGTTGTTTTTTTTTTGTTGTTGTTTTCTGATTTTGCTACTGTTAATCTGGTGTTGCACAATATCTCTTATATTGTGACCTAAATGTTTCACAGGCTGCAACAAAGAAGCAAAAGTATGAAAAGATTAGTGAAAAGAAAATGTCCACTCCTGTTGAGGTTTTGTGTAAGGTAAGAGTTTCCAAATGGTGTCATATAGCAAAATGGAAGTTCTTTTCTTTGATATTTCTAAAACTAGAGCCAATGTATCAGATATTCAGCAGCAGATGCAATGCAAGACTAGTGCTTTTGACAGTC
>JAWLRI010000995.1:3347799-3364401 GCA_034781795.1 Crypturellus tataupa | reverse complement strand
TGATATTTCTAAAACTAGAGCCAATGTATCAGATATTCAGCAGCAGATGCAATGCAAGACTAGTGCTTTTGACAGTCACAAATTTCTTGTGTGTTGGCCACCTAACAAGACCGAATGTGTTACAGGGCAAGCATCCTCTGACACTTATTAGAATGTTTCAGGCAGCCATCATTCTAGTTCCTGGTGACTGCCTGCTATGCAAGCTCACAAATTTTCTTGAGCGGGGCTTGTTTCTTAAAATTCTGGCGTATGTTTTACTTCTGCCTTCTGGATGAATAAAACGAGGGTAAAGTTATGTTGCTGCTGCTTTAAGTTCTTCGAGTTATTTTCTATATCTCAGACAGAAGCTGTAGTAGAATTGGATGTCAGTAATCTTTAAAGGTATGTTGCAGACCAGCAGTTTCTCAATGCTATTCTTAGGTCTTCAGAGGATTTCTTCTCTGTCTCTTCAAAGCTGTGGCTGCCATATCCTTGTTACCAGAGGTCCTTGGGAACAGGTGGTAGTGACTAAATACTACGTAGGAAGAACTAAGGATGAGACTTTCCAGTCATTAAAGTTTATACACCCTTAGAGTGAGATGACTTCTTCCAAATGACTAAATTCTTCCACCCCATTTTTTTTTCTCTCTTGTAGTACAGCACTATCTTATGCATGAACTGTTACCTGCTCAAGATTTGGGCTTAGTATAGCAGTAAATGTGCAAGTGCATTAAGTAGGGAATCCCTAAAAGAGGATTTTTCATGTTTTAAGTTCTCACACTTAATAGTGGCAACTCTCCTTAATTATAGTATATTTAAATACAAGAAAATTTATGAAGTGGGTTCTTTCAAAGACTATTGTTACTCCTTTCAGAGACCTGTTTAATAAGAACTAGGTTTAATTAGGAAGAGTAAAGCAAAACATACCCCCTAACAATTCTGCCAACTGAGGAGGAATGCATACCTGGGAACATAGTGACAAAATCAACTTTCTGAAGTACATCATCAATGAATAACTACAGGCAAAGTGAAATTTTTAGATTTCAATCTTCAGACAGTTTTGTATGCCATCGTATATGCAATTCAACTTTTTTTTGCCTTCTGTGGGGTTGTAAAAGGCTTTTTATTGCAAGTCATGGCTTGATTAATGCTGTTGATTTACAGGGATTTCCTGCAGAATTTGCCATGTATCTGAACTACTGTCGTGGCCTGCGCTTTGAAGAGGCACCAGATTACATGTATCTGAGGCAATTATTCCGTATTCTTTTCAGGTCAGTTTCTAAGTAATAAAGTACAGAAATTATATACTTGTATACCACTTGTAATTTCCAAAGTAGATTACAAATAAAACTTAATTTGTAATTCTGCGTTTTTAGCAAAGTCTTGATATTAGCAAGAAGATAACTATAATGTGTTACAGTGAAGTGTTTTACTTTTTCCTAGGACCCTGAACCACCAATATGACTACACATTTGACTGGACAATGTTAAAGCAGAAAGCAGCACAGCAGGCAGCCTCTTCCAGTGGGCAGGGGCAGCAGGCCCAAACCCCCACAGGCAAGCAAACTGACAAATCCAAGAGTAACATGAAAGGTTAGTAGCCAAGAACCAAGTGACGTTACAGGAAAAAAAAATAACGCTAATTTGGACAATGTCGGCAATTCAAGTGTTAGATCAAGGAGGTGGTTTAAAAATATATTTGGCTGTTCGTTTAAAACACAACAAAAAAGAAAAAAAAAGCACAAAGAGCAAAAACAAAAGACGTCCTTGGAGAATTTGACTACTAACTTTATACCAAAATGTCCTTGTTCTTCATATCATTTCTTCTGGGGATATTGGGTCATTTTAACCACTGCATCTTTGGCTCCCGCATTAACCCCTCTCAAAAAAAAAAAAAAAGAAAAAGAAAAAAAAAACTGACTTGGTGTTGGGAATGTGTTATATTTTTATTTCTTTATATTCATATATATGCATATGAATATATACATATATATTTACATAAAAATACATAATGCAATCCAAAATCCTAGACCTAACACTTCTTAAGGGGTAATTCTCATCAACTAGGCAAGGATCTAGAGACTTTGGGTTCTACTCTATTCCAGCTGTAGTAATGCTATGGGTTTGCTTCTGTTCTGTATGGCTGAAATGCTGTAAACAGAAAATTGTGAGTTATGTGGCTTCCTGCAGAGGGTTTACATTGAGGTGTTTGGTCCAGGGGTAAAGGCCCTTTTGGGCCGGTGAGCTCAGAGTGTCTTGTTTAAATTGAGAAATAAACCTGAAATGCTGTGGACTGCCAATCACAATTTTCTGAAGTGTTTGGATGCTCTGGGATGGGTCTTCAGGTTTCTGGACTGTTTAATGTTTCTAGGTTATGATTTCAAGGGAAAATGTGAAATATTAAAGATCTGGTCATTTTAAACTTAAAGTGAGAGGTTCCAAAAAGGTGTGTAAGATGGTTTTACACATTCTGGGGACTTGTTAAATTTTAATCTTTTCCAAGTAAATCTCCCAGTATTAGTCTAAGTCACTAGAATGAAACATTGGTGCAGCAGGTGGTTATTGCAGCTAGTCCTTATGTGAAATCGATCCTTCAGGATTTCTGCTATGCAGAAAATTGAATCCAGTGTAGCTGCCCAAATGAGTAACAGAAAAGCTGAGTTTAACTCTGATCCTGAGGTATTGCTGCTGCTTGCTACTCCTCAGTACTGTTTTGTCTTCATCTCCATTTTGGAGGCCATATGGAGACACTGGCACTTTTTCTTAAAATGCAAGTACCATTGAAACTTTTTAAATATAAACCTGAAGATATAGGCAGCTGTTTTATTTTTAAACTGACAGAAGTTGGCCTTAAGGTATGGCTGCAATGCTTCTGGCTCAGCTGAGCGTGCTTTGAACTGGCAGGCTTGCGAAACTGGAATGCTAGTATTCCTTGCTGCACATGCAGTCACATGGAACCATTATAGCTTTGCCTTCGGTTTGTAATCTCTCTGTGAGTTCTCACCAATAATGAATGCTTTGAAGTGAGCCTTCTCCCCAGCAGAAAAACTTGCTCTGTGTAGTTTGTATAGTCCTGGGTTGCATACTTGCTTACAGCCACTGGTAACAGGTGAATCTGAGTGCAAACATTCACTTGAAGAAAGTGAGGCAAGTTCTGCTGTGTGCTGATGAGCATGGGCAGTAAATTTGGATTGGTTTGTCCCTTCTCTGGAAGGTCTGGCTTGCAGATGCAAACAAAGTGTTGCCAGTTGTGCAGGTAAGAACTACAAGGCATTCAGCCAACATGCCACACTAGGACTCAAGGACATGCACAGGAGACTTTGCATTATGCTTGCAACGTTTACCATAAGTTTACCAGAACCTTGTTTCTGTATTGTGGCAGTACTTAAATCTTACCAGGTATTAAAGTAACTTAATAAAAGCACAATTGTTTTTCTTAATTCTTCTCAATGAAGTGAGGTATCTGCTGGTTTCCCAAAGACTCGGTCTGAAAGAGTTTCATGAAGACACATTTTCAGTAAGCTGCATTTCAGTGTCAAATTCTTTGTGACAGAAAGACCAACTTGCTTTGCTGAAGCTGACAGACCTTACAGTACTGAAGGCTATGAACAAATTAATTTCAGCCAAAACACTAGTATGTAATAGACTGGTTAAGTACCTGGGTTTAGATTTATTTTTTTTCTTTTTTTTTTTCCTGAAATTCAGAACCTACCAGTGAATCAAGCCTTATATTGGGGGGGTATGTGGAAAGGCTAGCTGTTGGAGCAGGAAGAAACAGTCTGAGCAAGAATGCAAATTCCTTGCATCACAGCAACAGTTCTTGTTTACAATGAAGGTGTGAAAATAGAAACTGTCTTAAATTAGCTTGTATGTACATTGGATTTTATTTTGCGGACAGTTACACCCACTTTGCCATTATATCCACTTTAATAAGAGTACTGGTAATAGTAATATACAAAATCAATTATTGGTAAGAATCTTGGAGTATGCTGTATAAAGTGCAAGTGCTGTTGAAAGAATACCTCTTGGAAGCATCTTAATTCATCCAAATTAATCCATAGATTTACCCTACTTACACTGTAAGTATGCTCATTTGCAGATATTCTTGCCTTAACTCAGACCCATTTTTTTCCTCTCATCTGTCCTTCTTCTGGAACCCTGTACAGTGTCTTTTATAATGACAGGATCAACCTTTTTTGAAGTTGGGAGGGGAACTGTTTCAAGGATACAGCTTCTGATGTGCTTCTGATTCTGTATCTCTTGACAGTGCAGTAGACTGTTGAGGAGCAACTTGTGACCATATGTGCAGTCAGCTTTCCTCATATAAAACAGACCCATAACTATCAATCCCCCAGGATACATTTAATCAATTCTATTTTGCAAAGATGTCCTTAGTTCACTTCAGTGCAGAATTCTGTAGCCTGTCAGCAGTGCTATTAGCATTCCCTGAAAGGCTTTGGCCATGGCAGGAATTCTCAGAACAGACTTAAAAGTTTGTTCACTTCTTGAGGATTAGCCAGTTGACAATTAAAGGCTCCTGCTTGTTTTTTCCATCTGCTTAATAGGAGAAAAGCCAGAACGTCCCTCAAGTACAGGAGTTCCTTAGAGTCCAATTGTGCAGTTATTCTGCTGCTTTTGATCAGATCTGTGCTTATAGAAATGATAAAGCAATTTAAGCACCCCTCATATGGCTCTGGAGTTATCAGAATTCTAGGAAACATCTTGGATGATGAGCAGTGAAAATGTGCAGATTTGAACTTGTCCTGTAGATAGTGAAGACTTGTGTTAGAGACCTGCCTGCAGAAATATTTTAGCATATTCTTAACATTGGCAAAGTGTGTGTGCGCTCCTTGACCATTTTGTCAGCTCATTTAGCAGCTGAGTTTGAGAATTCATCTACATAGTCTTAAAAGGACTTGTAAGGAACTTCAGGTTGAATCTAGTTTCTGATTGCTCTTTGCAGAGTTGAGAAATCTTTTCCCCATGATACCTTGCTTTTGAGTAATTCTAATCTAAAGAGATTTAGAAGATTTGTGTTTAGATGTCTCTAATTCTGTCACATCTTATGTCTCCCACTGGTTTTTCAGACTTTCACTTTGAAGAAGGCCAGCAGTGTGCTCCAGTTTCCATAGGAACATTGCTTTGGCCTATGCAAGTTTAGCTACTTGAGCTACTTAAAATGGATCTCAGTTGAACAAAACCATTCTCCAGATGACTGATGTCTATGTATTTACAGGTTAGATGCTTTTCTGACTACAAAGGTCTGCCAAGGATGTCCATGTTACATTTATCAAGTCATCTGGCTGTTTTTTCCATCTATCTGATATTAAATGCAGTCTGTATCATCGTGCACTGCCTTTTAAAAGTGATGTAACTTTCCTAATTTTTGCTTAGTAGAGACTGGTAGCCCAAAACAAACTTGGTCGCATATTTTTTTCCTCAAGTTCAAGATCCTGTTTTCATTTGAATTGTCAAGGCTTTTAAACCAATGAGCTCTTGCTGTGTTAGCAGTTCAGATAATGAATTAATGTTCCTTGCTGAACATACTAAGTGAAAAAAGAAAAAGGTGTAGCTTTATGTTGAACTGGTCAAGTTTATGGGAAGCTTGATGCTAGTGAAATTAAGGGATTACTGGGGCATCTGTCAGAATTCACACTCAAGTAGCAGTGTCTGTTTTGATTCTGCTGTGGGTTTTTTTTTTCAGAATTTTTAGCATTAGGTTCAGGAGTATTTTGAGTTGAAAGCAAGCTGTTGACTCTCTTCCAAGTTACCTGTAACCTGAAAGAGCTTAAGCTATTTTCTAGGTGCTATCCAGATACGCTTCTGAATGTCTCTCTGTGTTCTAAGACTTGCGTTTGCTCCTGTCAAGATGACAGCAAAGCCCCAGCTGAGATCAACTACAGTCCACAGTCACTTTGAAGATATTTCTGTTGTAAAAACTCTGAGCTGTTGTTGAGGTTGGTTCATGCATTCACAAAATACTATCCTATTTGGAAGGCATTCAGAACGGAAACTTGGCTGGGCCAAGTAGTCTGTGGCGGAGATTCCTGTTACCCCCGTAATAGCACCATAGTACAACCTGAGTCACCAGAAATGGGAATATAAGAAATGACACAAAGAGAAGACTGACTTAGCTTGCAGTAACTGGTTCTTCGAGTTCTGTGCATGTATTTTTTCACTCTCCCCTTTCTACAAACTTGTCATTTGGAGTTCTGAACACTGAAGCAATTGTGTGACAGGGAATGTGGGATGTCGAGAACGAGTAGTTTCACTTGTCCCTCCAAGGACAGAAGGTAGGCTGGGTTCCTAGTCACTGCCAAAGGTTCTCATTTCTGTTCTGGTCACCCAGAGAGCCAAACATCTGAGCATGTAGCAAACACCAGTTACTGTAAGGTAAGTTATTTTTGTTTCTTTCTCCTTCTGTCGGGTGATACTGCCATACTGTGTCTCTGAAGAGCACAGCCACAATCAGATGACAGTTTGACATTCAAGGAAATAAACACGCAGCATTGCAGACTAGGAGAAAACAATCCTATGAAATTACATCCTGCTTCCTAGTGGCAATAACACATCTTGTTTTCAAACTGTTGGTCTGAATTCCTGTCTGAGGAATGTGGTATGCAGCTGGTGCATAATAGTGTGTTCCCTTGCAGCAGTAGGTGCAAGTGAGAGGTGTGTGTTTGAGCCGAAGAGTGATGAAAAATGCTGGTACCTTTGGAAAGAGATATTGGGAACTCTGCAGTTCTAAAACGAAGCAACATTTTCCCTTGTGAATGACCATAATTGTTGATATTTAATTCTTCTGCCATGGAGGCTGTTTCTCATTTCCTTCCAGTGCCAGTAAGATGCCCTTGTGTTTATCTTGCAGGTTTCTGAGCATGGAGAGGATGGGACAAAGCAGAGCAGATCGGAGCAGGACTTGTCACTCCCCAAATCCTAGAAATTTTAGTTCATAAGTACACTTGCCAGTGGCTGTGGGCAACCATTTACTTGGTGTAAAGAACTTAATATCAGTATAAACTGGCTCTGGGCAGCGTCGATGATGCTGCACTTTGAGTTGTAGCAGCTGTAATTGTGAATATTACTGAGATAGTGAAACATGGTGTCCAGTTTTCTATTGCATTTTTTTCAAGTGGAAAAGTTAACTAATGGTTGACACACAAGTGGAGAAAATTGTGCATATGCCAATTTTTGTTACCTTTTTACTTTGAACTACACTGCTTATGAGATCTCATTGTTTTGGAAGAATGGCATGAACAGTCTTCGGCAACAGTTGTGATAATTGTAAATGCTCACAATTGTGCACTCTTTTCTGGTTATTCCTCCCTGGGTTTTGAAAGTTGTACACTTAAAACATTCTTAAAGTTGTTGGCTTCTATGTGCAACATACCAAGCCAGCTGACATGGTAGTAACCAAAGATTCCAGTTTTTAAGCATATGAAAGACTCTGCCTGCTTACCTGTGCTAGAAGTAACAGCATCTAAAGTGAAGACTTAAGAGAAACTTAGCGACTACTAGATAATCTTTAGGACTCTGCATTAACTCTATAATGTTCTTGGTATAAAAGGAAAAACAGCATATTTGTCACAGAAATTTAGTTAACATCTTACAACTGAACCTGTATGTAAGTTGCTTAGATAAATGTAATCACTGTAAACATCTATACGATCTGGGATTTTGTTTTTATTTTGAAGCGGGAGCTTTTTTGTTTACAAGTTCATTAAAAACTAAAAACTGTTTCTGTAAGGAAATGAGATTTTTTTAATTTGCCTTGTTAATTCAATTTAAGAAATCTACATCACCCCTGTTTTTTTAAAACCAGGTTCCAAGGCCATTTGTTAAGCAAAAAAAGTCATGTTTCTTTCTAAATCATTTTAGATTTAGTGTTGTAACTCTTCCTCGCTTTTGTTTTTAAATAAATTTTGTATTTTTTCCTTGAGGGGGAAGGGGCAGTCTTGCATTTTTATAACCTGTTTGAGACCCAGCCCTCTCTTCTGAGATTGGATTTTTTAAAAACAAAATGGTATCTTTTGCAGACCCAGTATTGGTAGCCTTTATGTGTTGCCATGTCATTCATCGGCTGGACTCACTTGTGACTGCTAGTCTTGAGAAAAATTTGAATGGAAGTATTTGGATGGTTTTAAACCAAGGCATTTTCTTTCAAGTTCTTGTGAAGTGGATATGACCAGATTTATACTTGTTCTTGGGGACAGCCTCACACCATGCAGAGTTCACATTGGTTACTGCCCCAGGCTGTCTTCCTTCTCACTCCTATTCTAGCCCAGCTGAAAGAAAGAATACTTTTATTGCTGGTAATTCTTTAACAGTGTAATTTATTCCTTTATAGCATGTCAGAATAAATTAAAAAAAAGTCTGAAAATGCTGCCAGATGCCTATTGTGTAAATGTTTTGTATGTTAGCTCTTCTAGACGATTTCCATGCATGTAGCAGAGTTCCTGGGCACAGTCCATGTTTTACTGCTGGGTGAGGTCTTTCATTTTGAAATCTGTTACTTCAAGGTCACACAACTTGCACTTTGTGCTCATGTCAATCTCGAGTGGCGGTGTGGAACAAGGCCGTGCTCTTCCGCAGTTGCTGTGCATATTGCCAAGTAAGAACCTACCCTGAGAAGGTAGGAACTCTTCTAGCTGGAGAACCCTTGGTGTGCTCGTTAACACTTAGATAAATAATCTGGGAGCATGGTGAGACAAAAAGGCTGCCAGGCCTCAGACATCAGTGTGTATTTGGAGAAGTTTACTGTGTTCAGAACACACTCTTGTTACCTGGAGGCAGAAAAAGGAACAGCTCACTGCCCTGGCTGGGTGTTTTTAAAGCTCAGAAGTCAGCCTCCTCCATATAAGGATGCTTAATGAGTAATGGCTCATATGGAGATTTTATGTTTCTAAGAACTGGTACCTAGGATGCTATGTTATGTCCTGTCTAGACAGAGCATCTGGCACCATGTGTCGGCACAAGTGGAAGCATTGTTGCTTCCTTTTACCTTTTCAACAGCTGTTTTCATAGTAGCTTCTTGGAATTTCCTACTACCTTTCCTCTTGCTTCGATGTGAAATGCAAAAGTGGGAGAAAATCACTGGTTTGTGGAGAAGAGATTGTTTCTTCTGTTCATTAAACTTACCCATTACTCATTTAAATAGGTTACCAAAGTCAAAAATGTCCTCGATAAACAGTGCAAACAGGAAAGGTTCCTGATGCATTCAGTGTCAAAATACGTTGGATTGCAGTTCTCAAAACTGCCTTTTGGTACAGAAGAGCATGGATGCCACTTAGTCTTTCAAACATGGTCTGTGCATTGAGTTCACTTCCACATAAAAGCGTGAGCTGCAGCTGAGAATTGTCACGCTTTGTTGCAGAGAACACCCATCTACAGCAGGCATTGTGGGCACTGAAGATGATGCCAACCTTCCCTGAAGATGTTAGACTGAACACTCATTTGCTGTTTGATCCCTTTGGTTTGCAATGAGGACATTTACACCCAAAAGTGTTAAACCTGTTGATCTTGACTTCAGCGCAGTTCTGCAAAGGTTTTAGAATGAGATTTCCTCTTTGTTATAATGCAAAGACAAAAAAAATCTGTGAGCGATACCAGACAAATGCAAGTACTTACTGATAACAGTGACCATAAAGTGCAAGAGCTAAGCTCACACTCTCTGCAATGTGCTAGAGCTCTGCTGAGGGTGTTATTGTGACAGGGGGTTCTCGGCGTCTTCCCCAAGCTGCATCTGGAGCTCTAGAGAAATTAACAACCTCGTTACAGCAACTCTAGCTGCCCTTCTTGCACCACCGATTAGAAGGCTGCTTAGTTTGCAGTGCAGTAGGCTCATGTGTGCACTGTACTTACTGGTTCATTATTTTTCAGCCAATTTAGGCCATACCTTATTAGAAGCAATCGAGAGCCTTTTTTTTGTTCTCCTGTAAAAGGCTCTGAAAGGAGGCAAGGATGCTCTCTGGGTCTCATTTATTAGTAGCATCTCTTTCATCGTGGGGCATTGTCCTGGCTTGCCTACTGCTCTGCTTAGTGTAGGGTGCTGGTAATGAGAAATAATTAATTTATACCCTGGCTTCTGTGTTGACAGTGTTTTTCAGCAGCTAAAAGAGCTAGATAGTTGCTACTCTGTCAAACCTGTTCACTGTATGGCATCTTAAGAGCTGTTTTTTTAGGAAGGAGAAGGCTGATTGCTGTTAAAATTCACATGTGCAGGTGGCTTTTCTATTTGTTTTGAGGGGATTTTTTTAGTTTTGTAATTTTTTTTTTTTAAGCTTCCCAGTTGATCCATTCTGTCACTGCATCGTCCTGACTGCTCTTTCCCTTGGATTGTGCAAGTGGGTTGCTTGGAGCTTCCAGGAACTTACACGTGGCTTTTTCTGTGCTTTTTTCTTTCCTAAAATGGGTATCGCAGCGAAGATAAAGGATCTAATTCATGGCTCACGCGGCTTTGAGCAGGAGGTTGGGCTACGTGACCCTTCCACCCGGAATATTCCAACGACCCTAAATTAGTTTTTTCTCATGAGGCTTTAATTTCTCTTGACAACATTCTCCAATTTAGAAGATTTGTTGCTGAGGCAGCTCCAGCAGCCCCATCTGCCCCTTCCTTAATCGCAGTGAAATCACCATGATTTCATACCAGCCTGGCGCGGGCGCCGGGCGAGACGGAAAAGCGGCCTGGGAGGAAGAGCCGCGATGCCCCTGGGCGCCGAGGAAATGCCCACCCTCCTCCTGGGGCCTTAGTGGAACAATTGCGTTTGCAGCGTGCTCTAATGTGGAAATTGCTCTTTAATGTAATCCTTATTATCCAGGGCTAAACAGGAAGCGGGGGAGGTTTGTAGGGAGGCTGCGTCCAGCAAATTGAAGCTGACTCTTGTGCTCGGCCTGGAGAATGTTCTTGCTTCGGGGAAATGTTAAAGAAACCCATGGCTGTTCTGTCCCTAGATAAAGGAAAGCTGGGGTGTTAAAGGAAGGCAACGTCCTTGTTCTTAAGGGAAGCTGGCTGAGCCCAAATGCTTTTCAAAGCGTGATATTAAAGGTGTGAATGGTTTCGACTTAAGGTGTTGATTTGTGACTTTCGGCATCCTGTGAAATGTTCTGAAATGTTCTTAAATACGACAGCGTGTTCTTACATGCGACAAAGTGACCTGCTGCTAGTGCTGAGCCCGGGGAGCTGGAAATCTGGAGGAGCCAAGGAGAGTCCTCCAGCTGCACCCGGTGAGAGCGAACAGGCTTTCAAGTGTTTTATTCATAAAATAATTAACTAAAAAGTGACATGGCTTTTTTGTCCCCCGCTCGGAGAGCAGCTTGGCATTTAGCCGCCAGAGGTTTCTGGAATGACCTGACCGCGCTCGGTTCGAGTTCCTCCTGTACTCGCTCTCCCCTCCCCGCAGTGCGCGATCCCTCTCGATACTGCCGCTTGTTTTGCGGTAAACACAGCTGGTTCCGCTTCGTTTCCTTGGCCCTTTGCAGAGCCAGGGGGATAGCATCAATGCGCATAAAGAAGCAGGAAGGTTTTTCAGAGCTGGGTGCGCTAGGTTGTGTTTCAAAGAGCAGTGCTCCTGGCTTGCGTTCACTACTCCCTTTATTCTTTCCTCCTCCTCCCCTCCTCTCTTCAAAAGACAGCGAGCGTAAGCTACGTTACAGGTTACAGACTTTGAACCCTTTTGGCGAATGCTTCACGGAGATACTGTGCGTGCTGTGCTACGGTGTGGGCTGGCTTTTGCGCTTGTTGCTGGAAAGTCCTTGTGTTTAATGATAAACATGAGCCTTAGCCTTTACCTTCCTGCAAATACAGCCGTGTGCTTGATGCAACCGCGTTTATGTAAGCAGCTCCAGGGGAGCCGTGGTCTGGTGTGACTCAGCTTGGTGGGGATCCATGGTTGCTCAAGGAACACGGCACATCTTCCCTTCTCCGACTTTCCCTTCTTTGTTCCTTGTGAGTCACTTGCGTGCGGCTTCGGCGCATGCCAGGAGGTGCAGTCGGGCGTTTCAAAACGAGGCCTGGATCAAACTTGTTCGGCTGGGAGGCCCCAGAAGGATGCGCCGAGGTCGGTCGCATCTGCTCCGACGTCCGTGCGGCTCCCTTTCCCACCGCCCTGCGTGCTTCCGTGCCCCCGCTCTGCTAACCGCTGCTCTGCGGCGTGGGCGAAGACCCTGGAGACCCTTTTGTTGCGCAGCGACGAGGGCTGATGATAAGAGCAGAGGGCAGAGCCGAGCACCAGCGCGTTTGCAGCTGACCCAATGGTGCTGGCACTGCCTGTGGTCGGACTGAGCGATCCAGGCTCTTGTGATGGGCCCCGAGGACAAGCACGGGCTTGAGCTGGTAGCAACCATAGACAGGGTGTTGCCCAGGCCAAGTAAAGAGGTGGAGGGGAGCTAGAAAACCGCATCGAGTCCTTCAAACAAACTGCAGAAGCACCTTGGTGGCACATAGGTGACGTCTATGTGTGCTAAAGGCCTCCCAGCAGCAACACTGAGCAAATTTACTCTCCTTGATGGCTCCCTGCAGCAGCAGCTGGTGCTCAGGGCTGTGCACGGCAGGGCCCTCCCCTGGGATCACGGTTGAGGACAAGCCCTGTCAGCAGCGCTGCAAATGTGTTCACAGCAGAGTGCACCTTAACGCTGCCTCGGGGGACGGAGCTGGTTCTTGCATTAGGCGAGCCCAGCTCAGGAAGCGGCAGGTACACGGCCCTGTTTGAACAGGAGGTATGGCCAGAAACACACACTGAGTCACATCCTGCAAGTGTTCGCGTCCCTTCCGAGACCCCTTTCTTCTGAGGAGGGAAGCGGAGGGTAAACCAGCTGCGACTGTTCTTCACAAAAGCTGCACAGGAAACATTAATTGAGCTTTTAATAGACGGGCTCGTGCTACAATGGCCCCGCTGTTTTGCTTGTTCCTAGGTAATAGCGGAACATCATCCAGGAGGCGGGTTTGTGTTACAGCCCGCGCTGACGCGCTTGCAGCGAGTTCCTGGCAAGGCAGCCTGAAACTGTTAACAAATCCTATAAACTGATTATTGCTGCAAATCGCTCTGCTCAGCGACCTTTTCCCCTCTTACCCACAGCTCTTTATCCCGCAGCTCCTGCCCTTCCCAGTGCCTCTTCCCCCGGGAGCCTCCCAGCCCTGGCGCGGTGCCCGTGGGCACCGGCCGCGTGGGGCTGCTCCTGGGGCCTCGACGGGCGCCCGTGGAGGCAGAGCAGGCGCTGGATGTGATTGCGAGCGCCTTGTTTGTGCTCCGTGGCACTTTCCATAGCGGAAGGCTGCGAGGGCACCTTGGAAAGCTGCCCCCATGGGAACTGTGGCCTGGCCTGGATCTGTACATCCCCCTGGCTCTTTGGAGGTGGCTCTTTCCCAGGCGGGTGACGCGAAATGCCCCTGCGTGCGCCGGCTCCGCAGGGTGTGCTCAGACGTCCCTAGTGCGCTGGGCGGAGGAGAAGGGGGAGGAAGTGGCTGCAGCAGCCCCGTCCCGCTGCCAAGATCCCCCGGGCAGCTGCAGTTTCCTCGAGGACTCGCGTTTCCGCCGCCCCGGCCGCTCGCGGCTCGTTGGCGACCGCGCTCTCCCGCTCTCCTCCTTCCTGCCGCTCCGCTCTCGCGTGGGCAGGGGGAGGCCCGGCAGCTCCCGCTTCCCGGCCTGCCTCCTTCTCCCGCTTTCCCAAGGGTTCTGCCCCGGGGCAGCCCATGGAGGCAGAGCTGTCCCCGCAGCCCCCGGGAGCAGCTTTGGGGCTCCCAGGGCCCTGGTGTCCCTTGGGCACGGTGTGTTTCATGGCACCTTCCCTGGGCCGGGCGCGCTGTCGCGGCTGGCAGGAGCAGCCCCACTCCTCTAAATATCTCACCAGCTGCCGGTGCCCATTACCACGACCGGGTCAGAGCCCAATGGGGCGCTCACGATCTGCCGTGCAAATGCTGTTTTGTGGCATGGGAAGAAACCCTAAACCCCCAGGAATGCTTTCCAGGAAGGACCTGGCTGCCCAAATCCCGCCTGTGGAAGGGCAGGGCAGCCGCCTTTGTGGATCGTGGCCCTTTTCCTCCTTGCACCGGGGTTGAAGCCCTGTGCTCGCTCCCCCAGCAGCATCTTTGGAGCTCGCGGCTGAGCCCACTCCTCACCAGCCCTCCTGCCACCTCCCCGGCTGCCCTTGGGCCGGCTGGCAGCGTCCTCGGTGCCACCCTGCTCGGGAGCCTGCCCGTCCGCTCCAGCAGCTCCTCCATGACGAGCTGGCTGCAGCGCCCGTCTCCTCCCCGCTGCCTGCCTGGGCCCCAGCAGCCCCCTCTGCTTCTCCTCTATCCCATGTGGGTGAAATTAAAGCCTCAGCTGCTTGTGCGCGGCTGAGCTCAGCTCTGGGTCACGCTGCCCGGCCTGCAGCCATCGGCAGAAGCGTGTGCCCTGCGCGGGAGGGATGCTTGCGAGCGGTGTGTCCGTCGTGCACGAGGAGAGAGGCTTCCCCAGGCGCTTTCCTCCCAAGCCTGGGCGTTGGAAGGTCCTGTGCTGTGATCGCGGTGCTGGGGTGTTAACAGCTCTGCTGGGACAGCGCTGTGCTGAGGTGCACATAGCATGAAGCTCTGCGTTACGGGGCTGCTCCTCGGTCGGCCAGATCCTTGATCTGCGCTGCTGTGAGCCAGGCACAGCCAAACACCTGCGCGCTTTGCACGTAGCATTGAAAGAGGCTGTTTTATCTTTGCTGGATGGCATAACTCAGCCTGGCTGCCTCCTGAGCGCCTGGGTCCCTGCAGCCCAGCTGGGGAATTAACCCAGCTTTGCTTTCAGGCGGCTCGAGCAGGGACTAAGCCGCCCGCTGCTTTCGCTTGCATCAGAGCCGTCACGCGAGCCCCTCGCGTGCAGCCCGGCCCTGCCGCGTGGAGGAGCTGCCGGCGGGAAGGCGGGAGCAGCTTGGGAAGCGCTCGGACTCAGAACGTGTGAACTGCCCCCCGGGCCCCGTCCTGCAGAGAGGCCCCCGGTGCAGGCTCTGCTCCTGCCCGGGTCTGTCTGGGGCATTTGGCTCTGCCAGCCCTGCTGCAGGAGGCAGTGCTGTCGCCCCGGGCAGGGATGCGTCTAACCTGCACATCCTGTTGGATAAAGCACTTTGTTTTTAACATATTTGCTGGGTAGGACCAACACCTACCTTTCAAAGCTGCCTTTCAAAGCACCACCCCTGCTATCAGCAGGATTTCATCAAGCAAGCAAATACTGCAGCTCTTCTGTCCAGCCCAGAGGTTTGCACCTCATCACAAAGGTTCCGTTCCAAAGAGCTGTTTGAGTTTTGAGATGTTTTGGGGCTGTCTCTGTGGGATGGACGATGATAGTTAATTTGACAGCAGAGCCAAGGTGCTGCAGGAGGGCTGTGGCCACTCGCTGCCTCTCAGGCCAGCGCTTGGCCCTGCTTCAGCGTGCAGGAGATGGGCTGAACTTTGGCCAGTTTGTGCAAGAAGGGAAATACTCTGTAGCGGGAGGTTGTCTCCAGGCTGGGTTTTTCTCCCCCAACTGCAAACGCTTCTCGACGCTTTCTAGAAACACTCCGAACTGGCTTCCCTCTCCCGTAGGAATCTGAACCTCCCCTGCTGAGCTCTGGAGTGTTTTCCACCGTACCACTAAGCAACGATTCCTGGCTGCCGTCTTCGCTTAGCCCAGATTTCTACTAAATAGGTCACTCATTAATTGAGGGCAAGCACTAAGTTGCTCTAATTTCTCCTAGTCCTTTTAGCCCGGACAGCCCCGTTTTGGGCGCTTTTGCAAGGCTGCGTGATGAAACACCCTTTGGCTGCTGCCGCTCCAGCCTGTCTGCGGCTCCGGCGCTTCGGCTGGTGCCGGGTGAAGCATCGCGATGCCGTGGGCGAAGCCGGCAAGGGCAGGTCCGGACGGCCCCTTTCTCAGCAGTGATGCACGCGGGCGTCCGCTGCTCGTTTACCAGGAGATGGGGAAAGCGGGAGCGCTGTTCCCGGCTGTTAGGTGATGGGGAGGGTTGGCATTGAGGTCATTCGATGTCTGGCGTTGTGCACTTAACCAGGCGTAGAGGGGAAAGCGACTGCCACACACGCTCCTGCTCTTAGAGCTGCTTAATTCCCTCCTCTTCCACTCCTGCCATCCAGTCGGGATGCCAGTCCCAGGGCAGTGGCTCTACTCCCTTTGGGTCTTTCCTTCCCCTTGTCCCCTTCTGCTGCTGCATACAAAGACCCCAAGTGGGCCCAGGAGCGAGGGGATGGCCTGGCACCTGCCCTCCCCATCCCGAGGTTTTGAGTTTCATGGGAGCCCATCCCGGCTCCCGCAGGGAAGGGGTTAAGGCTGCTCCCTGCCCGCGCTTGGATTCCCTCCAAGGAGGAGGCAGCGAGATAAGGGCCGAGCCGGCGCCGCCCGGGCCCGAGGTGCGCCCTGAATCAACACTGCAGCCCCAAGGCGCAGCAGGGGCGCGGGGCACTGCTGCAGCGAGCTGCGCGCGGGCTCTGCTCCGGGGCCAGGGCTGCCCCGCGGGGAGCAGAGCCAGAGCGAAAGGCGCCAGGAGCCTCCCTGCTCTCCCTGCTCTCCCCTTCCCGGGCGCCGCCGGCTCTGCCAGCTTTCCGGCGGTGCCCGGGCCTGCCCGAGCGGCCGAGCCGGTTCCACGGGGCGGCGCGGAGTTGCTGACGGAG
>JAWLRI010000995.1:3328039-3347699 GCA_034781795.1 Crypturellus tataupa | reverse complement strand
GGGAGCCCCGCGCGTCCCCCCGTGCTGAGGCAGCGGTTCTGTGCGGGGCAGCGGCGGTGCGGCGGCCCCGGCGCCGCGTTCCCCACGCGCTGACTCAGCAGGGCGGGGCCGCGAGCGAGCCCCGGCGCCGGGGCTGCTCCCACGTCCTGCCCAGGACGGAGGTGCCCGGTGCCAGCCCCATCCCGGGCAGGTAGTGCAGGGAGTGGGTGCCCCGCGGCCGCCGCTCCGAGCTGTCCCCGAGCCCTTGGCGCGGGATGAACGGGCTGCGGATGCTGGGGGCTCCCCGTGGCCGCGGGCCGGGGGGGCGCCGAGGCCGACGCAGGACACGCGGGATTAGCGCTAAAGCCGCTTGCGCGAGCGAGGGGGCGGCGCGGGGCCGCGGGCGACGTGCTGGCCGCGGCGTAACGCGCCCCTGTCCCTGCAGGCCCGTGTCCCCCGCCGGCTCCGATCCTCAGCGCAGAAGGGGCCACCTCTTCCCAGGAGGGGCTTTTCCCAGGGCGATGTGTCCTATTGGGATGTGCTGAGGAGGAGGCGAAGAGCCCAGCTCACCGGGGGGACTGACTGGGGGGCAGCAGTGTCGCCCTCACCCAGGGCCGGGCTGGCCGTGGCACCTGCTGATTCATCCCCTGGGATTCAATCCCAGGGATTTCGCTTCCCAGCTCCCTTCCTCCTCCGTCTGTGGCTCACAGGACCAGACCCCCATTCTGCCCCATTCCCCCTCCATTTACCCCCAATCTGGGGGGCCTCGTGTGGAGGCAGCAGGGCAAGAGGGAAGCACCGGCGCCTCGTGCAGGCTCCGGGCGCAGCCGCCTCTCCCCAACGGGATGAGCAGGCCCGGCCGCATCCCGCCTCTCCCGCCCAGCCGCGCCGGAGGGTGGGGGGACACCGGGACTGTGGGACCGGGGACATAGGGACACAGGGACGCGCAGGCAGCGCTCCAAAGCGTTTCCCCATGCGAAGCGGAGCTCCTCCAGCGCCGGCTCCACGGGCATGGCAAACCCGGGGACAAGGGACAGACGTGCCCTCCCTGCCGCTGTTTTCCCAGTTGGAAAACAGGTCGGCGCTCTGGGTTTTCATGCCCGGAGCTCCCAGGCAGGAGCAGGCGTGCGGGGAGCCCCCGGGGCAGCTGCGTTGGCTGGTGCTGCAACCGGGCGGACTCTGCAACAGGATGAAAGCTGCAAACGGAGCAGACAAAACCCAGCCCTGTTTTACGAACGAGGAGGAGGCAGTTGTTTCGGCGCAGTTGCCGGGGCAGCTGTTTTAGCGGCAGGCTGGGAGCAGGTCAGGAATTCTGCAGTGAAATGGGTCTCTTTTTGGGCAAAAAGTTGCCAGTTTTGTCCAAACCCAATCTCTCTCCCGCACAGGGTCAGTTTAGATGAGTTTGCTAGCTGAAAAGGGTTGGCTTTGATGGATTTTCTAGCTGAAGAAAGGGGAAACGTAAAGAAGGAAACAATCAAAATGCTCTGGGCTGGCATTTCCTGAACCAAGCGCCATATTTTTTTAATTTGGGTGTGTGCGTGAGACAGAAATGGCTTTCCACGCTGCGACTGAATGCCATGTAACAACCCCCGTCCCTCCCCAAAAAAATAAAAAAAAGTGCAATCAAAATAAACTGTTTGGAAATGGTTAACAAAGAGCAGCTGGACTCTCCTCAGACCAAAACTGCCGTTGCAGGGGATTTGGGACCTGTCATTTCCAGAAAGATTTTGTGATTTCCATTTTTCCTCCATGTTCTGGGGCAGGAAGTGCTTTCGCCATCGCCTGGATTTCCCTGTCGAGAGCTGCCCTTTCCCACTCCCCTGGAGCAGCGCGTTTTGGGGTGGCTGCTCCGATGGGGATGTCCTGGCCCTTCTCTCGGCCAGCCCCGTCCCCAGCCGGGGGTCACTGTCCTGGTGGGGGCGACAGGTCTGGCCGGAGCATTTTCAGCCTGTTGAGCGGGGGGCACCCCCCGTGCTGACCCGAGGGCTGCGTTTGCCCAAGGGCGAAGCAGGGGCTGCCCCGGGGAGAGGCCCAGGGCTATTCTTAGCCGCTGCGGTGGCCTCGTCCATCCCTCGTGGCCATCGGCGGTAACAGGAACCGGGGCCCTCGCTTGGGTTTCGGCCCATGCGACAGAATGGATCAGCTGCTGCTGCAAGGCAGAGCTGGTGGCTCCGGGGCCGGCGATGCTCGCGGGGGCCCGGCTGCTGCCGCGGGCTGCGCGGAGCAGGTGCAGGGCGAAGCGAGGGACCTGGGCTATGGGGCTGGCGGGGCGGGCAGCGCGGCCCCGCGGCTGCGGAGAGGCAGCAGTGCCACCTGCCGTCCCCTGCCCCGCGCGCGCCAGCCTGCGCCGGCCGCGTCCTGCACCGCCCGACTGCGCCTGCCTCCAGCTGCGCCTCATCCTGCGCCTCCTGACTGAGCCTCCATCCTGCGCCTCCATCCTGCACTTGCCTTGTCCTGTGCCTCCCAACTGCGCCTCCCAACTGCGTGGTTCTCCAACCACGCCTCATCCTGTGCCTCCATCCTGCATCTGCCTCATCCTGCACCTCCCAACTGTGCCTGCCCTGTCCTGCGCCTCCATCCTGCGCCTCCATCCTGCTCCTCTATCCTGTGCCTGCCTCCAAATTGCACCTGTCTCCAAATTGCACCTGCCTCATCCTGCACCTCCATCCTGCTTCTCCATCCTCCGCCTGCCTTGTGCTGTGCCTCCCAACTGCACCTCCTGACTGCGCCTGCCTCCAACTGTGCCTCATCCTGCTCCTCCGTCCTGCACCTCCATCCTGCACCTGCCTTGTCCTGTGCCTCCCAGCTGCACCTGCCTCATCCTGCACCTCCCGACTGTGCCTGCCTCATCCTGCACCTTCATCCTACACATCCACCCTGCCCCTCCATCCTGTGCCTTCCTCCTCCCGTTCCTGCTTCATCCTGCGCCTGCCTCCCAACTGCACCTGCCTTTTCCTCCATCCTGCCTCTCTATCCTGCACCTGCCTTGTCCTGCACCTGCCTTGTCCTGCACCTGCCTCATCCTGTGCCTCCTCCTGCGCCTCCATCCCATCCTGAATCCAGTACAGCCGTGGGCCCTGTGCAGCACACGGGCCGTGGACCAGAGCAGGTTACACCAAGTGGTTTATCTGCCCTCCCCAGTGCTCCCCGGGCACGGAGGGGTGGGCAGCCCCTGCCCACGGTGCCTCCACTTGTGCTGGGGACGGGCTGCAGCCCTGCAGTATCCACCTGGTGCCAGCGCTGGAGGAGGAGGTGGTGGGTAGGGGCCTGGAGAGGACACTCCGGCCTTGATCCCGCCGGGTGTTCCCATTCCTGCATCCCAGGAGCCCCTCTTCATGCTCCTGCTCAGCTGCCAGGGGAGGCCACAGTCCCCATGGGCTTGGGAGGGCCCCACCAGCAGGGCCGACGTGCCGGGGGTCTCCGTGTGGCCCCGGCGCTGCTGCCCCTGCTCCCTGCCCCAAGGAATCGCCCAGCACAGATGTACTCCTGAATCTGGAGCTTTATTGACACGAGGGTGGCCAAGGGACACGTGCAGGGCCCCAGGGGGCGGCTGCTGCTCCCAGAGGGCAGCAAAAGGGATGCGGAGCAGGTGGCCACCCGCCTCCCGTGTCCCCCCTTGGGGACTGTCATCCCCGGCTGTGGGCAGCTCCCCACGTGGGGCTCCCAGCTCCCTCTCTCGTCCCCAGAAGCGGTGTCCTACCTTGGTCTGCAGCTCTCCAGAAGGCTCCAGCTGCCCTCGAGGGACAGCCCGTCTCCAGCTGCCGAGCCGTGGCCCCAAGAACAGTATTTCCAGGAATCCCCAACGTAGTGCCCAAGGGATTCCTGGGAAAACTGGACCCTGAGGGCATGGCGACCTTGGCGCTCCGCCGGCTCCAGGCCCAGAGCATCCTCTCCTGCAGCCGGCTCTCGGTGTGGGGCTGGGGGGCCCCATTGCTGCCCCCGGAGCGCCCCACTGCCCAGGGCTCCCCTGTCCCCTCCTGCTGGTGCCAGCACCCCGTGGGGATCCTGCCTCTCAGGGGACCCTGAGCCAGCACAGAGGAACCTTCCCACCCGGCACCATCCTGCTAACCCTGCATCCTCCTCCCCTCTGCAGGACGTGAAGCCAACGGGGCAATTCCTACTATATGGCCCAGGCTTGGTGACTCTGGAGCATCGCAGTGGGTGCTGCTGCCTTCAAGCTGCTTCCCAGGGCTTGTTCCCCATCCTGATGTGTCCCGGGGGTGTCCAAAGCAGGAGCAGGGCAGGGCGATCCCCCCGGAGGAACACAGGCCTGGAGCCTGGCGGTGCCCGCGGCAGGGCTGCCCGGCGCAGAGTTCCTCCCTTCCCGAGCTACAGTGCTTCATCTCAGACTCCCAATTGACCAGAGATGCAGCACTGCACCTTGGGCTGGGAGACAGGCAGGTTGTGCTCGCCGCGCCGGCCCGGGGCGCGTGGATGGCGGCGTCACCTCGGAGAGACGGTTTCACATGAAGGGCGCAGGCTATGGGGCTGTGGGGCTGTGCAGGGCAGGGCTGTGGGTCTGGCTGCCCTGCTGGGCGTGAAGAGGGGATAACGAGCGGGATGGGTAGAGCCGGGAAGCAGCCGGGGCGCCTTCCTTGGCTGCGCCCTCCCCGGCTCGGCTTGAGCACCAGTGGGACCCCCAACCATGGAGACGCTGTCCTCGTGGTGCTGGGATGGCCTGGGAATGCAGGGCAAGGACATCTCCATGGCGGAGGAGTCTCAGCTCTGGAGCAGCGCGTCCTCCACGTGTTCCCATGCCCAGCGGCCGCTCCCAGCACCAACTCCCCTCCGGCTCCTGGAGATTATGAGCTCCAGGGAGCCCCTGTGGTCCTTGCAGAGCCCAGGATGGTGCAGGGGAGCCGCAGCCGGACAGCGCCCGCGGGAGGGCTCCAAGGCCGGGCTCCCGCAGCGCCTTCCCGCACAGAGGCCATCCCGGAGCAGGAGCGAGCCGGGGGGAGCGGCAGGAAGGTGGAGGAGGGAGGGAGCAAGCCCAGAAATGCCTTTCTCAGGCGAGCACTAACATCCTGAGCAGCGCCGGCGCGCAATAAACAGACCATCGATCAGAGCAGCGTCCTGCCGCCGGCGCGGCCGCGCGGCGCTCCCCGCGCGCTGACGAGAAGCAGATGGCAGCTCTGCGGGCTGGACGCCCTCCATCCGCCGCGGCGCCGCCCCGGAGCAGCGCGAGCCCAGCTGGGGACAGGAGCCACCCCGACACGCGGCCCCCCAGGAGCTTGGCAAGAGCGAGGAGGGAAGAGGAGCCCGTCGGTGCCCCAAACCCCAGCGCTCCGGGCAGCTCCTAGCCAGCGTGCTCGCCGGAGCAGCGCAGAGCCCGCGGGTGCTGCCCTGTGTGCATCACGCCTGGACCCACGGAGACATCCCCGTCTCCGGAGGGCTGGGTGGGTTCAGCAAGGTGCTGGTGGATGTGCCCCGTTGCGATATCAGTCCCCCTGGAATATGGTTTGGGAACAGCCTTTGCCACCTGGGCTTGTCTCCCAGGCCATCCCTGTCCTGGGGGCCCTGGCCAAGTGTGGGAAGGAGCTCCAAGGAAGCGGAATGGCAGGACACGGCGCCCCCGGAACCGCTTCGTCCCCAGCCCTGAGGGCTGAGCCTACAGCCCGCAGCAGCACCGCAGGGATGGCCAGGGCACCCGCTCGCCCGTGTGGCCCCGCGGGCACCGCTCGGCTGGGGCAGCTCCTGGGAAGGGCCCAGGCATCCTCCTAGCAGCAGGATGACAGACGCTCCAGCAGGTGCCCCAAGAAAGGGCCCACGGCGGTGCCCGTGCCGACATGCTGGTGCTCCGGCTCTGCCCCTCTCGCTACACTCCGGGTTTCTGCGGCTCTCGGGCCCCGGTGCGATGCTGGCCGCCTCCAGCGGTGATGTCCCCACTGCTCCCACGGCCAGGCCTGTAAGGACAGAGTGCGGTTGTCAGCGCGGTGGCTCAGGGGCTGCCCTGGGCGGCGAGCTCGTGTGTCCCCAGGGTCCCAAAGGAGAGGGACCAAGGGCAGGTCCCACTCCTGACATGGGAGGCTGCAAGGGACCCCAGTCCCAGTGTGAAGAGACCCTGGCTCCATCCCCGCGTCACCCAGGAACTCTCCAGGGCCCTCCTGCAGCTTCAGTCCATGATTTCCACCCTGGTTGCCACCTTGGCACCCCAGATAGTCGACACGGGAGCGAACGTGGGGAGGCCTGTGGATGCTGTGGGGAGCATGGACACGCTTGGAGCGGGTACCCTTAGAGCATCAGGTTGAGACTGGAGCTGGGATGTTGCTGGCTGGTGGGACCAGGGGACAGTGCACGGAGCAGCACCATGCCATGGGCTCATCTCCATTGGGAACGGCCCATGTGTCCGTGATGGGGAGCCCACACGGAGAGGACACCTGAGCAGACACCCCTCGTGGTGCCCCAGCCCAAGTCACCAAGGCACAAGAGCCCCTGCCAGACCCCGGCACAGACACATCTCCCACCCTCCTGTATTTTAAAGCATCCCTCCCACAGCAGTTTGGGGACGGGCAGACCTCCCTGTCGGACAACAGCTTTTCCTGACCTACCCAAACCGCTCTCAGACAGGCGCTTTGGGGAAGAAGCCTCCTTCCCGCGCCAGCCACACGCGCAATGAGCAGTGCCCGCACATCGCTGAGCGCAGCGAGCGCCCCAAAGCCAGGGACGCGCTGGCTCTGCTGGGGCAGCTGGCACGTCCCCTGCCCCCGGGACAGCCCAGCTCCTCCTCCTCCTCCTCCTCCTCCTCCCTGGCCGGCCCAGGCGGGTCGGTGGGAAAAGGCAGGACGGAGCCTTCCCTCCTCCGCAGCGCGGGAGCGAGACCTCGGCTGCGGCCCCCGGGGAGGCGGCGGCGGCGCAGAAATGCCACGAGCGGCTCCAGGAACGCTCCGGGCCGGGAGCACGGGGGCTTCTCCTGGGAACTGTCCTGCCCGGTGCTGGTGCCCGATGCGGGGACGCCAGCAGAAGGGGGCACACGGTGCTCCCTGCCTCCATCCCCCTGCGCAGCATCCCGGGAGCGGGAAAAGCACCCGGCACTGCCGGGCCTGCCCTTTCCCCCTGTTCTCAGCTCCGTTTTGGCCGGGTTTCTCAGAGAATTGGGGCTTGCAGCCTCATGTTGCCCTGCTGCCGCTGTCCCCATGGCCCGTGTCCCCAGAGCGCGGCCCTGTCCCCAGTGAACTGTGCGACACACGGAGCTCCATGGAGTGTGCACGGCCTCCCTGCGCCCCTCGGCCACCCGGATGGCACCCCTTAAGCACTCGGATGGTTCCACGGGGCCGACGAAGTCCAGGATTGAGACATGTTTCTCAGCCTTCCCGCAGCGCCCAGACACCCCAACGTGGTGCTACCGCCCGGGTGTGATTTATAGCGTGGCCACTCTCAGGTCACACTCACAAGGACCACGTCCCTATCACCACTCGCCACTCGTCCCTTGGCTCGCGCGGGCAGCAACGTGCCCACGTGGCTGCAGAAAAGCCACAAGAAACAGGTGACTTCGCGGTGGCTGCGGGTGTCACCGCGTGCCCGGATGCCGCCTCCCTACCTGCTGGTCCGCAGGCTCCGCTCCGCTCCCGGACGCGGGAGCTGCTCCGTGTGCGGCGGCCGCGCGGGATGAGTCAGAGCGGCCCCTGGCCGCGCTCAGCCCGCCCCGCGCTTACAACACTGCGCCCTTTCCCCTCGCCAGAAAGGGCGCTTCTTCAGGAAATGTCCCTTTCCAACAACAGTTGGGATTTGTTTCCTCCTTGAAATTCCTCAGCCCCGTTTCACCAGCAAGAGCCAACACACAAGTGTTGCCTCCAGTTTTGCTTTCTTTTGAGGGAAGCTGAGGGTGTCTCGACAAGACAGCTTTGCTACAAGCACTTCGTGTGTCTGCAAGAGGCTCTGGGAGACCCCGATGCCCTGTTTCTATAGGAATGCTACGCATTTCCCCTCTTTACAGCCCCGAAAAGCCGGAGGTCTCACCTCGGCTCGGTCCTGCCTCCTCCAAGCTGTCCCAGCCCGGGATGCACCATGCAGGCCCCTTGCTCCTGGCATCCTGCTCTGGCCATTGCCTTCCCCAGCAATCCCCATCTAGATGAGGATGACCATGGGACACATCACACAGGGCAGAGCTGCCCGCGGGCCCTGCCGGCACCCGGGTGCCGCTCGTGCGGCTGGAGGAAGCGGTGCCCACGGAGGCAGCCTGGAGACCTGCTCGCTGAGCTCACCCCAGCGCCACGGAGATGCTCCGGATGCAACCGGAGCCCAGAGGGCAGGCGGGAGATGGAGCCTGACCCTAATGGCAGCTGGAGGGGACCCGATGGCGGCCCCGCTCCGAAGGGACAGCGCTGGACGGGGATGTGCTCCGTGCTGAGCGCAAGGACCTGCAGCACCAGCTCCTTGAGCGCTGGTGCAGACCCAGCCTCGCGGCTCCCACCGCCACGAGCTGCCGCAGAAACTCCCCATCGCTCTTCCCGCCATCGCTCCTTGGGATCCCCATCCCGTCCCCCCGCGGATGCGAGGTGCCTCCTCCCTCCTGCCCTCGCAAGCGCTGCTTTTAAATCAAAGGTTTATGAGAAAACGGAGGGGCCGAGGGAGATCCTAATCTGGTCACGGGCTGATTAACCCCGGGTTCAGGCCGAGGTCCTGATGCTCGGCTATAAATAGCGCTGCCTTCCCTTTCCCATCCTCCCGCCATGCTCCGAAATGCCTGCCCTTTTATGGTCAAAAAGGCAGATTTGGAGCCCGGGCGGCCCAGATCTCCCATGCTGGGGGCGAGCCAAGGGGGCCCAGGGGGATGCTGCTCTTTCTCTGCGGGTTTGGCTGGGATAAATTATAATGCCAAGAACAAAGGAGCAGGTTTGGGGGGCTGCTCGGAGCCTCGGCGCAGGCAGCGGGTGCCGAGGGGAGAGGACGCAGTTGGTTTGCGCTGCTTCCCGTGGGCGCGCGGGCCGTCCCCGGTGCCAGATTGAGGGAGGAAGAGGCAAACGGGGTGACCCTGCCTGCAAGCTGGGACAGCAGCCCCCCAACCAGCCTCGTCCCGGGTGGTGACACGATGGGGACAGCAGGAGGGAGCCCAGCGAGACGCAAGCCCTGAGCAGCGGCCACGAGGCCTCTGCCTTTTCCAGGCTGCAAATGCAAACGGACACCACTTTGTTGACACCAGAGCAAGAGGGGACAGGTCCGTATCGTCCTCTGCCAATGGGAAAAAAACCCTGTTACCCCCTTTCCAGCAGCACCATCCTGCGCCAAGTACCAGGCGTCCGTGCAAGACTTGTGCCCAGCTCTTGGCACCAGCACCAGCCTGCAGGCCCTGGTGATATCCGAATGCAGCTCGTTGGAGAGCAAAGAGCCCCTGCAGAGACAGGGATGGTGGGAAACGCAATCGGTGGCTGCATTTGTCAAGGCAGAAACCACTGGGAAAAGTACGAGTAAGAGTGGAGAACCTCAGCGCCCGGCGCTCCCCGCGGACGCACTGCCTTTCCCATGGCCTCGGCTCTTCCCGCGCCACCAGTCCCCGTCTCCCCCATCCTTATCTCGCTCCCGTCCCCCCTGCAGCCGGCAGAGCTCAGTCCCAAGGGCCTCCGCCTCCTCCTCCTGGCCTCCCTGCTCTTCCCTGTCCCGGTGCAGGGGCGATTTGGGGAGCGCTGTGCCGGAGCAGAGAGCTCCAGGGCGCCCGGAGCGTGGGAGCGGGTCCTGGGAGCAGCCCTCCTGCTCCCTTTCCACATCGCATTCCGGGTCTGGAGGAAATGGTGCAGGGGTGAGCTCCCAGCGGGAGCAGCGGCCACGTCAGCGGTCCCGCTGATGGGAAGGGCTGGCGGGAACGCAGAGCGGCACCGAGGCGGGCAGAGCAGGGAGAACTCCCTGCGGAGACCGTTCCCAGACGGAGCAGGGTGGGAGCGGAGCTGCTGGGCTGGGCACCGTGTCCGCTGGGATGCCAGGGCTCTGCTCCTCACCCCTCTCCCTCTATCCTCCCGCGCAGTTGGGTGGGAAGAGGCAATGGGAAAACAGGGAGATGCTCCCCTGCATCCCTGCTGCTGTGGCCCTTGTTAGAGGCTTGAAAACCTCCCGCGCAGGGAGCAGCAAGGAGGGACGTCACCAACTGCAGCCCAGGTTTCCTCTTGGAAAGCCGTGGGATGTCTGGAGCTCACTGGGCTGCCAGGGCTCTTGGCTGCTTATCAGGGCGTTATCATCCTATCTGTGCTGCAGCGAGGGGCAGTGTGTGTGTGTGCGCAGCGTATCCTGGACACGAGAGGCGGCCCCTTAGCAAACCACTTCCCCGGCAGGCCCCAGGCTTGGCTTTCCCAGAGCCAGTTGCATTCCCAGCCCTGCCTGGTGCCTGCTCCAGGCAGCCCCAGTGCATGTAAAAGAATCCAAGGAAAAGTCCCAGGAGTTTTGGGCTCCTAGTGAGCGGGAGACGGGAGGTGGCAAAAGATGCAGGAGAAAGTTGAAATCATGACTACAGTTTGGGGGTCCCAGCCTGCAGGCCGAAGATCTCTGCCGCAGTTTCCCTGCAGAGCCGGAGCAACTTGGCTCTCCCTGGAGCAACCCCAATGCAACTCCCAGTGCTGCATGCTCCGGAGCCGGGAGCCCGCGGAGAGCACAATGGAAAAGCCCATCCCCCTGTCAGGTTTGCAGAGACCAGAGCTGGACCGAGCTCACCAGCCATCCAGGCAGGAGAAAAAGCCCTGGGCACTGTGTGTGATCACGATCACCTCCTTGCACGATGTGAGAGCACCGAGCGGGGACAACGTGTGTGCGGACGGCGGCAGGAGGGCTGGCAGTGCGTGGAGGCATGGCCAGCTGGGCAAGGAGCCCTCTCTGGAGAGGACGAGCGGCTTCTTGCCCCAGCGAAACCATGCGGGAGCCTCTGGCACATGTAGGCACGGCCGGGATGCAGCCCTGGCCCTGGTGCTTCCTTGAGACAGGGAGGCTTGGGAAGAGGAATAAGAAAAACATGTTAAAAGGAGGGGAAAGGAGAACATTAATGGAAGGGCCAATCTGTGGTGAGGGAGCCCAGCTAGGATGTCCAAGCTGGAAGAGAAAAAGATCTCCCTGTCTGCCCAGGGCAGGCTGAGGATGAGTAAGTGCGACCTTTGCAGGGTACCAGAATGACCTGCTGGCCGAAGAAAGGTCTCCAAGATGCACAAGGAACATGACTCGAGCATCGGTCCTCGGCCTCTGTGGTGGCCTTGGCTGGGGGAGTTGCTCTCCCACCTCCAGCTGAGCTCAGCAGAGGCAGCACCGTCCTTCACCCGGCACCTCCGTGCCCCATGCGGCGATGGGGGACGTCCCCGTGGGGCTGGAGGAGGCGACTGCTCGCAGGGCACCCGGGGAGCTCGGGGTGGCAGCCGCAAGCCTGGAGCCCCGTCTGGGAAAGGGGCTCACACAGGAGGCGAGTGACCAAGAGCAGCCCCGGGGAGCTGGGGACGCTGCGCAGGGAGCCGGGGAGCACCCCGGTGCACTGCTCATGGCCCCTCTCCTGCCGCTGCTCTCTGCACGGCACAACCGCCTCCTGCCTCAGAAACCCCCGCGCACCTCAGTGCTCAGCGTCTGCCGCTTTGGTCTCGCGGCAGAAGGACCTTGTGAAGGGTCACCCCATCCGCATGCACCCTGAAATGGGCGCTCAGCAGCAATGGGATGTGTTGACAGGTTGGACACCGTGTGACGTGTTGGACATGTCCCCCACCTCGGAAGCGGCAAGGCCCTGCTGCGCTGTGTCCCAGATAGCCCCTCAGCTCGCCCCAGCAAACGGGCTGCGGCATCGGAGCGCTGAGCGCAGGGAAGCGCCTTGGACATCGCTGCCCTGGCACGGAGCCTCCCCCGGCCCTGTCTGCTCCGCTTTCCTTCTCTCTGCGTGTGCGGCTCTGCTCTCGGCCAAGGTCGGAGCATGGTGAAACGACTCCAGAGCTGATTTCCAGCCTCTTGCCTCATCGGGTGCTGTTTGGCTCCGGCTCGCTCTCAAAGACGGCGTTTGGTTCCTTCCCCCAGCTCAGATTAAAGCACCCAGCTCCCCGCGCTTCCCCATCCCACGCTTACAACCAGCCCCATGGTGTAGCGGGCCATGGGCACGCTGGGTTTCACAGCCAGCGCTTGCCCCGTTGTGCCACACACTGGGTTCACCCCCTCTATACCAGTGCCCAAAGCGTGGGCACACGCGTGTGCGCGGAGCCGTTGCCATCAGCCACATGCACCATCCCCAGCGTTGGTCCCACAACGCTGCAGCCAACGCGCGCTGCAACTAGCTGCACCAGCCCTGGTGACACATCGCTCTGTTAGCACCGCTCGTTAGCGTTGCTGTAATTAATCCCTTCTCACAGGCCTCTGTAGGACTCGGCGCCTTCCCCCAAGCCCCCTGGCTCAGCCCTGGGAGAAGAGCACCAAGACGCTGCGTTTCCCAGGAAAGGGGGCCGAGCAAAGGCAGGTTTTGCCAGCAGGAAGGAGGAACAAGCCACGGAAAGCCCTGATCAGGAACAGGCCCGTTCTCAGTTTAAAAAAGGAGACCGAGAGAAAAATAAAAAAAGAAAGAAAAGAGCCCTTAATCATCTCCAGACTCTCTCTTGACAAGCGTGGAGGGAAATGCCACTCCGTGCAGGAGCCACCCAGAGCTGCAGCCTGTCTAGACGCAGCCTGCCCCAAATTCCTGCTGATAACTGCTTGGGAAATCTTTGGCGGAGGCGTCTCTGTGTGTGTTGGAAATTAGCTCCTGTCCCGCGGGGCCGGGCCGGGAGGCAACGGCGCTGCCTGCTCGGAGCGGGGAGGACCAGGGCTGCGGTGCCACCAAACCGGAGGGAGATGCTGTTGGGATGGGGACGCCCGGGAGGGAGCGAGGGAGAAGTGTGGGGCAAGAGCCCAGCTCCGTGCCTCAGTTTCCCCACTGGCAAGGCCATGAGGATGACACTGGCAGGGAGAGAAGGAGCCGGGAGAGGCTGCGTGGAGGGACGGCGGCCGGTCAGTTTTCCACAAGGAAAAAAGCCAAGATCCCCTGGAGCAGAGACGGCCAAAGGCCGGAGCGAGCTGCCCGAGCTTGTTCGCACGGGCGTCTCGGCGCTCGCGGTTGGAGTCTGGGCGAGGATCAGGATGAGAGCGCGGCGGGTGCATGCGTGCACACACGTCTTGAGCGGGCTGAGCACCGTGCGGCCCGGTCAAACAGAGCACAAAAAAGGGGAAAACGGGAGCACGGAGGTGATTGGGCAGAGCCGGGGCCTCTTCTCCTGGCCAGCAGAGCCGGGGGCTCCGCGCGGCCTTTCCCAGGAAATGGCACAATGCCGGCTCGCTCGCCCCATGTGGAACGTCTGCTCCGCGGGACTCCAGCATTTCCCAGGAACAGCCAGCAGCAGTGGGAGCGCTGCGAGATGCAGGGGGACAGGGACCATCCGCAGTGTCCCCCTGTGCTCCGTGTCCCCGAGGACAGGCCGTCCTGCAGGGAGCCCCCGTGTCCGGCCCCCGTGTCCGGCCGGGATGGGGCAGTGACGGCTGCGTGGGGACGCTGCCCGCGGGCCCCACGTGCTGCTCCTCGAGGATGCGCCCGCGCGCGATGCCCTCCGAGGGCGCCCGCGCGGCGGCTCCGCGACCCGCAGGCCTCCAGCAAGGAGCCCTGCGCCTCCCTGCTCCCCCTTGGCCCTTCCCAGGGAGCCCCGGAGCAGCAGCCATCGGAGCGGCCCCATGTCCACTCTCCATGCAGCCCCACCAGGGGCTTCCAGCTTTTTCCACCCGACGACACATGCAGAACCAAAGGCAGCTCCTCCCGTCGCCTCCTGTTCTGGCTGGAGCGCCCTTTTCCCGGGACAGAGCTGGTGGGAATGGCGTTGGAGCAGCCCTCCGGCTCCCCAGCGTCCCAGCCGTTGGAAGCGCCCTGCCTCCCCTTCCCCGTCCATCCGTCCGTCCATCCGTCGTCCACCCAGCACCTACCTGCCGGGTGCCGAGGGCCGCGCGCCGCCGCCTCGCCTGCTCCCCATATAAGCGGCCGCTGGGACCCCGGCGTCGCCAGCCGGGGCTTTTTAAGCAGCTGGCATGGGAGTCCCGGGCGAAAACTCCTTCCATGCCGCTCGGGATCTGGGAAAAAGCCTTTTTCTTTTTACCTTATATGAGCTGGGAAGGGAGGCCAGGCTGCGCCGGGCGCCTCGGTCAGGGGCGCCTCGGGGAGCCATTGGCTGGGGGGCCGTCACGTGGCGCCGCCGCCGTGACCCGCGGCCGCGCGGCCCCGTGTTGCTTTTACCCCCTAAGGAAGGGCCGCTTGACAATTTTCATATTTCTTCTAAATTTGGAGATTTCAGACAATGCCGGGAGGCTTGGCTCAGGATGCCAGAGGCCCATGTGGAAGTCATTAAGCGCGAGAGGGAGCGCGGGAAGGAGGGGCCGGGGGGCCGCAGCCTGGGAACGGCGGCCGCGCGCGCGCCGCGGCAAACGGTGCTGGCGAGAGGCGACTTCCTCCGCGGAGAGCGGCCGAGCGGGACGCGCGGGGGGACGGGGACGGGGACGCGGTGGGAGCTGGCGCTGGCGCCCGGCCCGCCGGCCGGGGGAAGGAAGCGGAGATGCTCCCTGGCCCGGCTGGAGGTGGCTTGTGATTCCCATTACTTTGAAAAGCTCCATCTGGCCTCAAAAAAAAGGGGAAGGAAAAAAAGAGAAAAAAGCGTGCGAGCCTGCGACTCGGGCTGGTGGCACCGTGAGGATGCAGCAGGACCCACGCGGGGTCACTCACTGCAGGGCCATGTGCAACATCCAATGTGGCATCCACGAGTCAAGGGACTGCCAGCGGGCACCGCACTGCGCCCCTTGCAGAAGGAAGGAACCCAGCAAGAGGCAGAAATGATGGAAACGAGAGGCAGTGGCAGCTTCTCCCCCTGTGTTTTACCAGGTGGTGTCATTCCACGGTGGAAACAAAGGTCCCACCGGGCTGGTGACGGAGCTGGCTGTCCCAGCAGTGTGAAGGAGCAGCCGTGGTGGCTGCGTCCTCGCTGCTCTGGACGTAGCAGGGACAAACACGGCGCAATCGTGCTCTGTGTCTCAGGGCCATCGTGACAGCGACTGTCCCCCCAGCATCACGCACAGCACGGGGAGGGAACACGCTCCCACGTCCCTGCGGAGCCGCAGCATCCTTCCCCGAACACAACGGGTCCTGCAAATGGAACGGCTGCCGGGGCCGTGCGGCTCTGCACGGCTGCAGAAATCCCCGTTTCAGGGCGCACTTGGGCACTGCCCTGGGCTCTGCGGCTCTCGGGAGTCGTGTGCTATGCGGGGCCGCATCTGCTCATGCGGAGGAGTGGAGAGCGGGGAGGAACGGGGCAAAGCTCCCTTTGAAGACGCTGCCCTGGTTTTACTCACTCGGGTCTGAAAGGCGGCACAAAAAAGGGAGCAGAGGAAGGAGGGAGCCGGGAATGCGCCGTCCCCAGGCAGCTCCCTGGTCCCCAGGGCTCCCCGTGTCCCCAGCTCCTCTGTGCCCATGGTGGGGGACCCGCAGTGGGGACCTGGATGCAGGCACAGCACAGCCAGGCACTGCCATTAAACAAAAAAACCCTATAATTAGAAGCCAGGTTTTCTGAACGCAGTGAAAAATGTCCCGTTCGCCCCAGCTCGCGCGCTGGATGCGGCACTCTTGTTCCATGACCCAGAGGGGTCGCGCCCTGCGGTTTCGGAGAAGCCTTAATAAGGTAATGTTTAGGAGGTTACTATCTTTACAACTCTTGTCTTATTACAGCTCCATAAGAAAAACATTTGGGGCAAAGCAGGATTCCTCGGAGCGGGTTTGTTTTTGTTACCGCTCCGCCACGGCGCTGCCCGGCGAGTCCGCCGCGTGTTCGGCACCGCGGCACCAGCGCTCCCGGCCTCCTCTTTCCCCCATTCCCGACCTCCATTCCCGTCTCGGCTGGACACAGGGCGTCCCGGCACCCCCGAGTATCAAGGCTAGACCCCGCTCACCCTCCAAGCTCCAGGCAGAGCTGCCCCATGGGACTTGGGGGTCTGGAGTAGCCCCTGCTGCCTCCCGGTGCGGGGATCCACCAGGATGGAGCTTCTCCCTCCCATTCCCAGTTAACACTCTGGCTAATCGCCTGGAGGGACATGGGGGCTCCAGACTGGGAGATGCCTGAGCCCCCTCCGTGGAGCCCAGCTGATATCCAAACACACCAAATTCCCAGGCTTTTAACCCGCTGCGTGACACCGGATAGGGGCCGCTTGGAGCCAGGCTGGAGCTGCTCAGCCCGGGTGCTGTTCAATCCCAGCACAGGCAGAACGGGCCTCCTCGCTCCCTTGCCGGCGCTGTCCCTGTTGCACCGGGAGGACAACGTGATGGATGGGGTGGCGCTGAGGGTGACCTCCAGCACGGGCTGTGCTGCGGTGCGAACCTGCCACGCTGAAACAGCCGCGTGGACGAGTTGGGGATCAGAACAGGGCAGGAAACACTCAGTTCTTGCAGCAAATGCAGCCCAAGTTGGCACTGCAGCAGGAGGCTTCACCCCCGACACCTTGGTAGCTCCTGGGGGTCCCTGCTCGTGCCACAGCAGTGCATTGCCCAGGGCACCCTGGGGATGTCCAAGGAGGAAAGAGTTTGCCCCCAGCCCAGGTCTCTCCGCCAGCAGTGGCCTCTGTTCCCTGTCACCCCCTGTCACCCCCCTGAGGTGCTCCTTGGAGGGCCACCATGTCCCACTCCTGGACAGGCTCCAGTTTTCTCCGTCCATCCCTGCCCAAAAAGGCCCATCCAGGCAGGTGGATCGCAGGCCCTGGGCGCAGGGGCAGGAGAGGTTTGACTTGAGAATGACCCGCAGGAGAGAGCCCCGGCGGTGCAGAACTTTCCATTTACCTCAGCCCTACGCCTTGCCCTGGGAAACTGCAACTTGGATGCTCGCCCGCAAGAAAAAGTTACCAAAGCCCTAAAAATACAATGCCTTCTCCTCCCAGACCCTGAGGGTATCCCTGTCCTGGAACAACTTGGTGAGATCCTGCTAGCGCCGGCTCCTCGCTGTTGGAGCTGTTTGCGGTGCTCAGCAGCACTACCGGGAGCAAACCTTTCCCATGGCAAGGAGCTGGGATGCAGCCAGCACCTCGGGCAGGTCTGCATCCCACCTCCGAGCATCCTGCTGGAAATCCAGCCTTTCTTCCAAGGGGTTCAGTAGTAGCACTGGACCACTCCATTTACTGGTTTAGGCTGTGGGAGAAAGTCCAAAGCCAGCAATTTGGACACCCAGGTCCAGGCTTATGGGGAATGTGGGCACAACCCCTACAGACCATGGTGAGGAGCACAAAGGGAAGCATCTGGGGAGCTCTGGCCTCTTCAGCAGCTCCTTCTTGGTGCCGTGATGTCGGCAGCAGGAGCCAGGACGTGGATGTAAACTCTGAGGCATTGATGGCCCATAAAACCCTCAGCACTGGCTGGGCTGACCACCGACAACAGCCCAAATTGGGAATAAGCACCAGGAGGCTGTACCAAGCCTGGCGCTGTGAGTGTCTGGAGCAGGGAGGCTGGGGACGACTGGGTGCACCTTGGTGAGGACCAAATCCCCCACCCTGCAGCTGGTGCTGCTTGGTGGTTCCTTCAGCTCAGAAGCTCTTCACGTGCCCCACATCACTGCCACGTCAGGCTGGCACTGATGGGGACACAAAAACCCCCCCGAAGGATGCTCACCTGCAGGGCTGGGATGTGGCGGTGCTGCAGGAAGGCGCGTGTAGGTGCTGCTCCCAGCAGCGGTCCAGCAGATGCAGTGGGGCTGGTGCCATCTCTTGCTTCAGCATCTGGTTGTCTGCAGCTCCTGGCAAGCCAGCCCTGATCTGCTGCAGGAGGGAGCAAGAGCAGGATACCCCACAGCTCTCTGCACCCCACGTGGGATCAGCGCAGAGGCCGTGAAGCCCCGATCCACCCAACCCACAAGAGACAGAGCAGGACTTGGAGCTGGGCGCTCCTCAGCGGCATTAGGCCGGGCTATGGGGGGATCTATGGGGGTTCTGCCAGGATGAGGGTTTGTCCCTGCTGTGCTCCTTTCCCCACCCCAACCCTCTTCCTCCATTGCTGCTGCTGGACAATGCAGACCCGGGGCAGCAGGAGCAGTTGTCACCTCCCATGGGTGGCCAGAAATTGTAGCCTCTTCCCATACGGTACCAAGGACAGCACGAGCCCGGGGCTTCATATGGACAAGCTGGAGGCCCCTCTGCCCACATTGCTCCAGCAGACGCCGCTGGCACCACTTAGGCAAGGTCTTGGATGGGCTGGGATGGACCGGAGGAGCCGGATGGATCGGGAGCAATCCCGGCAGGATGGGGAGGCGGAAGGAAGTGCCGAGGTGTTCAAGGAGGGCGAGTCCAAGCAGGCTTTTTCCATCAGGTGCTCTGTCTCCAAGAGCCGAAAGGAAAAGAAAACAAAAGGCGGGAGAAGAGCCGGGCAGGAGAGACCTGGGACGTGTCACAGGTGACATGCTGTAAACGCCGGCGGGTGATGGATGCGCCGGCGGAGCCGCGGCAGGATGTGCCGGACAGACCTGAGCATGACGAATGTCCCCTCCCCGAAACGCAGCCGGCTGGATTAGGAAAACAACATTATCCTTATGGAGCCCAGGGTGCATCCGCTGACACGGCCTCAGCTGCACCCCACGGGTGAGGACCCAGGTGTCCTGCTGCCCCAGGCCCATCCCATCCATCTGGGCACGGGAACCAGGGACAGGCAGGACAAGGGCAGCCAGCAGCGCCCAGCCCTCCCGAGGGAAAACCCTTCCCGGCGAGCGCGGGGACACCGCAGCCGTCACGGGACATGGGATGCGACCGGCCCTGTCCCACTGACCAGCGATGCCCAAGGGGAGGGCAGGGGGGAGGCCGGGCGCCGACCTCCGTGCGGTGCCAGTAGCGAATTCCTGGCCTCCCGCTCCAGACGGGACATGTCTCCGTGTTTATGCAAGCGAAGGAGCCGGCAGAATCGAGCACTTTTTGTTTTTCCCTTTTTTGAGAACGGGGAGTTATAATTCCCACCAAACAATGTTCTTTTCCAGCAGGCTTAAAATAAGCCTTTTTGGCCCGCGCTTCCGCGGAGCCGCTCGCGCGTCGAGCGGGCGTTTGTGCAAATATGGATGTGAGCAGAGAGGCTGGGGCTGCGCGGCCGCGCTGGGCGCTACCTGCCCAAGGACGGGCAGGTGGGGACGGCCAGGAGCAGAAAACACGGTTCGGGCAGGGGCAGGCGATGCCGCAGGGGCAGCCGCGGTGAGAAGCCCTTTGGCAGCAGCAGAGAGGGCTGGCGCCGCGGGAGATGGGGCTGGCGCTGCCACCACGGGGGCTGAGGCCCCGGCACGTGCGGAGCCGCTGCCACCGGAGGCCGCGTTGCCCCCGGACTGGGCACAGCCGCCCATGGGCCCCCAGCCCCTTCCCGCGTGCGAAGCCGGAGGGGGGAATCCGCCCCGCCGCCTCCCCCGGCTTATCGCGTTTGGCCATGTCTGAATAAGCACTGGTTTCCTTTTCACCAAAAAAGATCAAAACTGGGTAATTGGCTCCCAGCGCGGATGCCTCTGAGGCTCTCTCATGTGTAAACAGCATTTCCGAGCGCTGACACAACGCAGGCTGCCGGGCGCAGAGGCGCGCGCGGCCCCGGCACCTCCCGGCGCCCCGGCACGGCCGCGCCGGAGCCACGAGGCCCACGGACACGGCGAGGCGGGAGGCCCGGGCGCTTCGTGCGGTCCCCCGTCGAGCAGGCCCCACAATACGGGCAGACTGGCTGGGGGGCAGCCCGGACCCC
>JAWLRI010000995.1:3306752-3320216 GCA_034781795.1 Crypturellus tataupa | reverse complement strand
GCCCGGTTTCGTTCGTGCGGAGCCGGGGGACGCGCACGAAGCCGCGCGGGCCCCTGTGGAAGCGCCCGGAGGAAGCGGCCGGCAGCCGCTGCAGAAGCGGGGCTTGCCCTAGCGCGTCCCTTGAATGACACCGGCGCCCAGGGGCTCCCAGCTCGCAGGCTGTGCTGTGCGAGCGGCTCTAGGCACAGCCGCGCAGAGCAGCCTCTGCCCCTAGCACAGCGGCTGCCCCTTGGCACAGTCATTGCAGCCACGGCCTCGCGGCTCATCCGATGCGGCCTCCAGCATCGGGGGCTCAGGACTGGGCACAAAGCACCCCCAGGCACCTCTCCTGTACAGCCCCACACATGGGACATCCCCCTCCTCACTTTCAAAATTAGAAAGACCCTATTTCCTTGCACTCCCTGACACCAACAAGCTGGGTCAGTTGGACACCGTGGGACTCTCCCTTTCACCGTCTGGCTCCACATCAAGGGCTGAAACTGAGCTTTGGCTCAAGCTGTTACAGGAGCTTTGGCTCAAACACAGAGCCCAGGTCTCATCCCGCTCCCTTCCCCCAGGCAGGAGCCGCTTGCCAGCTCTGCCCCTGCAAGAGCAAATACGTAACCCAGAAACAGGCATGAAAACGGGGGGAAGAGTCAAAAACTACTCCTGCTCACCTCACCCCATGGGCGGCATCAGCCATGAGTTTGGGAGACCTTTTTTTCCCCCCAAAGTTGCTTTAAAAAGAGAACACCAACGTCCCCGCAGCCTGCCTCTGCTTTTAACACGCTGTTATTTAACTGCCCTGTTTTCACCGTGGCCGTGGGCGACAAGAAACCAGCCTGTTGCATCAACAGCAGAGCACTTGGGTACTGGGCAAGCAGGGCTGTAGCTGCCCTTCCTTGCAGCCTGTCTGGGCGAGCGCATCTCACCTTGCAGACACATCCTGCCCCGCGGTGCCCTGAGCGAAACGCTTTTGCCCTCGCTGCTGAGCTACCCTGTAGCACCTTGCGCTTCTTGCAGACGGAGGTTGCTCTGGTTTGGAAGCCTCCACTTGCTGTTGCTGGAGAGAAAACCAGATGAACCAGATATTACTAACACGGCAGCAGCATTCCCTGGTCTGGGCAGGTTTGCACACACACACATCAATCCAGCTGCTGCTGCCTTCATGGAGAAGGCAAAAAAATCCCATATATGGGAAGCAGCCTCTGGGATTACAAGGAGAGCGCTCTGGCACTGCTTGGAAAATAGATAGGTCTTCCAGGGAACAGATATCCTTAACATAAAAAAAAATATTACCCCAAAAAGGCTATTTAGGAACAAACTGCAATGGTCTTTTCTAATGAGAAGTGCACTGGGACATTCAGGAAAACAAGGAAAGTGAGGCCCACTGACATAGGATAAAGTATTGGCAAAAAAAAAAAAAAAAAAAAAAAGGAAGCGTGAATAAAAAATAGAATCAGCATCAGCCTGGCTATTGACGTGCTGTACAAAGGTCTAAAGGAATGAGCAAAGGGAGAAACAAGCAACTCTTGTGGCAAACACAGAGCTGCAGAGCACCAACAAATCCATGAAATCGCAACCCACCCTTGGATACCATAAGCTTTAATGCACACTATATCTTAATGCTGTCTGAAATGAGCTGCCAGAGTACGGCTGCTAAAACTCACCTTCCACAAAAAGGGGAAAATGCACCAAAACTAAGAGAGCACTAACTGGTAGAAATAAATCAAGGCATCAAATATTTCAGCTCTCAGGAGAGCTCTGCAGAACAAAACACCCAATGTTGGCAGAGAGCATCTCTCTACACACAGTCTATGAGCAGCTTGATAGGAACTGAAATGAAAGCAGGCAAGGAAGCATCAGAGAATCCACATCCTGTTGGGCAGGTTATCAGAAACCTGTGGAAGCAAAGATGATCCGTGAGGCTCATGCACCTTTCTTGGAGACCAGCTAAAGGTCAGCAAATGTTCAGTATAATCAGATCTGGAATAGCTAGAAACCATCTACCATCCCATCCAACTCAAATGTCAGAATGCAAAATAGTCTGGAGCACAGGAAAAAAGAAAATAAAGAAATAACTGCATTTTTTTTTATTAGCAAATGGACAGTATCTGGACATCTAAAAGAAATCAGCCCATTCCAACATTAACTCAAATGTTGTTGTCAGAAACGTGCACCACTCCCACGCCTCAGTCCTCCTTTTTCATACAGCCAGAACCTTTGGGTAAATAAGATCATAGAAATACAAAAACATACAATATATACAAGTTTCCCACCAATTAGGTGGACTTCAATTTTTGGAGATTAGCAACGCTTTGTTCATTCGACTTTGCAAGAAATATTAAAACATTTTGCATCTTAAAATAAAAAAATACTACAATATTCACAACAAAACTTAAATACATTTTTTAAAAATTAAAGGACTGCTAATAGCCATTTATTTATCACAGCTGTCTCAACAGAAGCTCTGCTGACGAAGCACTGAATTTAAGGTCCACAGAGTGACATTCACATTCTGTACTGCTTGTGGTCAGAGTGAAGATGCTGCCACACATGGGACAGAGCCACGAAGACTCACCCAAGAGCTTAACTCAAATTCTGTTGCGCTGACAAGACGTGGCAAGGTCACAACCAAGGCAAATGCCCAGGTACATCCTGGCTTCCAACAGCAGCTACATGTGTATCTATCTCTATACATGACTGCATACATTTGATATCTAGTTGCCTGTGCTCCCAAGCTCAAGTTCTTCAGCTCGTAGCTGGCCTAACAGAGTGGGAACAACTCACACATTTGCCAGCGTTCCTCTCTTCTGCTATTCTGTCCCTTCTAGCACACTCCTGTGTTTTAATAAAGCAACTGGGGAGAGAAAAAGCTCATGGGCCAGATTCCTCTCTGTTGGAATTCGGGAGAGTGCAACAAGGAGCCTGTCCCACTGTGTAGGCTTTGCACAAGCATGGAAGAAAACAAGGGATCTAGAAAGGAGAAAATTGATCCATCCTTAGACAATCCTATTCATAAAAAAAAAAGAAAACAGTAAGTGTGCTTGAAAGGCAAGAAGATCACATCTGGAGGTCTAAATTCTATAATGGAATCCAGGTTTAGTTTGCGCATTTTCACAATTCAAAGGAAGCAGAAAGCTAGAACAAACAGCAGCAACACCATTTATCTCTTTGGTATTTTCTGTAAAAGAGTCTTTAAGCAAGTAACCATCCTAAAAGCCTGTAAATCTGCTAGAAGTTTCATAGAGTTACAAAGCTAGAGCATAAATAGGGAAAATAGGCCGTCCAGAATTAAATAGAGCAAAAAAAGGACGCACGGGAACCTGACCCCTTCGGTTTGTGTTCTAGCCACACAACAGTGCCTCAAAGAAAGAGGATCCACAGACCCTACGTCAATAACCTCTCACTGCAGATGGAAGGCGTTTTGGAGGGCATTTTAGAGTATTTCCTTAGGACAAAAAATGGGAGATTACAACTCGAGGTGACAGGAAGGCCTGGTAAACAGTCCGAAGGTGGACTAAGTAGATGTACTTCACTACTACTAAAGTGACTGAAATGGGTCAGTCTGAGAGGCTCTGGATCTGATCCCTTTTGGCTGCACATTGCTTCAATTCTAGCTTGGGTAAGTTGCAATCTTTTTCTAATTGAAAACCATTTGTTACATGAAATGACTTTATTTTTGCTCCGTTCCTTAGATATAAAGGTTTACATTACAAGTTAGCTTCCATAACCAGCCCTCTCCTTATATCCTCCGAAAGACTCAGCTGATAGATCAGGGATGGAAGGGGCAGAAAAGAAGGTAATTGCTCTTTCCAGATGCAGTTTCCTCAGAAAAGGCTGCACAGTCCTGAAGCAGCAGGGCAAGGTTTTACTGCCACTTCTCATATCGTACCTATTCTGTCTCCAGCAGACATCACCTGGCTAACCAGTCACCATGCACGACCACCCAAAAAGGAAAAGAACAGGAAGTCCAGTATTTCTCCAGAATTCTAACAACGTGATA
This sequence comes from Crypturellus tataupa, assembly GCA_034781795.1. Classification (NCBI taxonomy): domain Eukaryota; kingdom Metazoa; phylum Chordata; class Aves; order Tinamiformes; family Tinamidae; genus Crypturellus; species Crypturellus tataupa. Next base: position 3,316,231 of record JAWLRI010000995.1, on the reverse strand, counting down.
AACAAGAGCACTGAACTGGAGATGTGCTCAAAGAGATCTAATGCTGCCGTGAAGCACTGTTCTAGAGCTGAAGTTTCAGGTACCTGCCTGAAAATCTACCTACTCTGAGGCACAAAACTATGCTTCAAAAAAGCATCATCAGAATGCAAGGTGCTCCACATCACCCACGTACAATTGCCACTAAGCAACTTGCATTAAGCAAAAGAGAAGAGAAATGTCCACTTTTTTCACTTAAAATTCTGGAATGACAATCAATAGGCTGCCTATGTTCTACAAAATCTCTCCATATGAAAGATTGTTCATAGCTGATAGCTGAAGGCTGCAGCATGCTTGAAGTCCATCATAAGGATTATGCTACTGAAACCTGTAAAGGAACAGATGAAGAATAAGCTTCCTTCCAAATCACTGAAGGCAGTCACCATAAAGAAGGAGGTTTTAGAAGCAAATCTCAAATAGCTGCCAGGTGACAGATTCGGTTCTAGGAAGTAAAAAGACAAAAATTAATAAATCAGGAACAATCAGTCTGAAAACACAACCATTATTTGGCCTTGATTTCGTGTAATGCAGACATAGTCAGCCTTGTATAATTACTCTGTGACTGTGCTGCTCTCATTACTCTCCAAAGGGTTAAATTCTGACTTCAGTCTGAGGTCTGAATCCTTTCAGTTTAGAGAAACAGACTCCCAGGCAAGAGAACCACTGGGAAATGCATATGCCAGACTGCGACAACAGCGTGTCTCCAACGAGGGAGATGGCTTCAGGTCAGCTTTCACTTTCACAGCCTTCTGTTTCTCTTTGCTTTCTTGTCGCTGTTGCTAAAATTGGTTCAAGGACACTTGAGACTTTTAGTAGAAAAGACTTCTTTCCTTCCTTTCTTCAAAAGGAAAAAAAAGTATTTACCACAACCAGACAAAAGTAGAATCTGAAAACTGAATGTGAACAGGAAGCTAGTGTACTGTAACAGGAGAGCTTGAGAAAATAAATCTATATTTCTTAATTATGGGCATATCTCATCCTGCCAGTAGCGTTAAAAGACTATACAGTTTATCATATTTGGAGGCTGCACAAATATTCATCAAGGAAGAGATGCAGCTATCCTCCAAAATCTACTTTTTTTTTGTTGGAGAGAGATTTGAGAACGGCTTTACATGCTTCATCAAGGACCACTCCATATTTTATCCCTCAAAAAGAGGGAGGTAAGCTGAAATTTTACCCAGAGAACAAATATGAACACATTAAAGTTTGACGTGACCATGACAACTGAATTCTCTTTAAAACCTCATCCATATTCATCTACAGTACAAAGCAGATGTCATTAATTCAGGACTGTTTTCCTGAAAAGCAAAAAGAAAAATGCAGCTCTACATGCCATTTCAAGTGATCATCTCCATCCCCACCTGAGGGATCTGGGGACAAGGGAAGACACAAAAACAACCCTGATATTAGCACTTTGAGCTTTTCCTCGCCCGAGTGCCTTGCAAAGAAAAAGCCTCACCACATCCTTGTGAGGTAGGTTGATAAGTATTAGTATAGCCCCTTAAGACAGGGAAACTGAGGCAGAGAAAATACTTGCCTAAAGGCCACAGGAGGAGTCTGTCTCAGACAGAATTAGGAGACAAGATTCTCTGATAATTTCTCTCTCTCTCTCTCATATCTTCCCTGCTTCCCCATAAATTTTTAATGGAGACTTGAAACCAGCAACAGAGAAGGGGACTACAGTGCCACTGTTTATGACAGGAAAGCTGGACTTCTGCTATTCCACATACTCCAAAAAAGAACATTAAATATACAAGTACCTTCAAATTAATAGCAAAATAACTGCACACATTGTAAAGAAGCCAACATACAACACAAATCTAGGTTAATAAATAAAGACATGCAGCTGCAGTTGTCACTGAGGGCCAAAACGTCCTCAGCTCATTAAGGTCCCACATGCCAATGGGTCACGGTCACTCCTGTGACTCCACTGCCACCCCAACGAGTGCGTGTCTGATCGTGCGCCCATGCAGTTTGTAGCCATCCTGAGTCACCAGTGCTATCGTGCCCGGCTGCATCCCCTCGGCTGGCACGTGGCAGACTATTTCATGGTCGTATGGATCATATTTGCCACCAACGGGATTCATCTTCTGGAGGCCGTGCTTGGCAAACACACTTTGCAGCTTGGCCTCGATGAGAGAGAGGCCTTCATAGATTTTTTTTAAGGTTGGGTTGGGATTACTGGGCTCTGCTTCCCCTGCAGCACTCTCAGCAGTCTTCTCCAAGATATCTGCTACTTCCACGAGGTCCCTGCAGAAACTCTGGATCCCTATAGGCACAAAGAAACAATAAATAAAGGTTAGTTTAACTATAAAACATACAGAGCTGCAGTACTAATGACAGGCACAAAGCCATAGAAGTTTGAAAACATCTTGAAAGCTGTTAATTAGCTTCAGTTTCAGTAAGAGTGGATGGTGCTTATGTCTCCTATAGTCAAAGCTTCAACATTATATGTGCAATGTCCTAGAGACTCCATGAATCAAAGTATAGGCAAGAAAGGCACATCTATAAAGAAGAGAAATTATATAGTCTACCTGAAAACTCTTAAAATAGAGAAGATTATTGGTATTTCACTTCAGAAAGTTCTTGCTACTACGACTTGTGATTTAGAACACCCTCTGATAAAGAGATTAAACCTTTGTCAAACAATGTGCATTAATGTTCATGCATACAGAAAACAAAATATGGGGGGAATCAAAAACAACGTGAGACCATTTGAAAATATTTCTACAAATTTATTCACAAGTTAAAACTGCTGTGGAAGGACTGGACAAAGTGGTCCTTGGGCTGCTTATTCTCAAATTATGCAGTCTTTTTCATTAGAAAACAAAGTCTAATATTTTGGATTCAGGTTGCTCACATTTCCAGACATAGCATTTTACAGAGTGCAATCATTTCCAGAAAAACAACCTCCCTCAATTACAGAGATAGTTTGCCTAACTTATGAAAAAAAAAAAACATATAAGGGGAAAGAAAAACTATAATTTGGTGTTGTCTACACTTACATATACAAGTTTAAACATGTATAGAAGGAAAAAAAAAAAAGCACGAAGGATAAAAGTTACACAGTAGCAGCCAGAAGCTCCGGTGTTTTAATGCTCTACAGACCCTTATCCTTCACCCCATGAGCAACTTCTAATAAAGAACCTCATTTTCCTTCAAATCTAAAGCACATTGCATATGAAAAAGCCAAACAGATCAGAAAAACAAAACGAGCAAGGCAGGCCATCTAGGACGACCTCAACAGCTATTTTATAGCAGAGTGGGTGGAACAGAATGAAAAAAATACAGCAGCTCTAACTTGAAGCTACTGGAATTAGCTAACAAAAGCTCTGAGATTAACGCATTATGGAGAATAAAGGTTTCTCCTTCTCAGAAATAGTGCTGGCAGAGTGCAATGATTAAACAGCAGCTTTTTCCCTCTTCGTCTATTCAGTATGCTGGTTGTTAAAGCGACAAATGCAGCTCACTTTATCCACACCAAAACATTTATTAGGGAAATGTTAAAGAACATTTGATACAGAAACCGAAAACCTTTGTCCCAAGCAAGAACTATTCCACAAAAACTAGAGCAAAAGAGGAGAGGCTTTTAACACAGTAAAGGAGATCACAACCCGATAACACAGCTGAGAGTACAGAACATACTCTCCAAGTGCCAATTCTCAGTATACAAAGAAACTGGGATTTCAGTTAAGTCACTAGAACTACACTCAACTGCAAAAGACCTATTTTAGTAAAAGAGTCCAAAAAAAAGAAGACAAAACAGTCATTGAGACAAACCTAAAATGACATCAATGGACATACAGAAAAAAATAGCTAGTAAGCCCAGTCCAGGCCAAACATCACGCCAAACTTTACACTGAACAAGGGCAGGAGAATGCAGAGAGAAAAGCTGTCGATCAGCGTTTTATGCTCAGGCAGGCAGCTCGCAGCAGTAAACACAGCTCTGCCTCACTTTGCTTACCAAAGAGTTTGGCATCTTCCACAAATTTCTGTGTTCTCCTCCGGACATTCTCAGAATCTGCCAAAGCTTTCCGGTATCGCTCCTGTAACCGTAAGAAGAGGTATCAGACAAGGAAGGAAAACTGGTGTCTTGTCAAGTTTGCAATCCCTTAGAAACTATTTTAAAAAAGAACTCACTTAATGAATGTAAGATGATCGTGCTGGGCTCCTGAGTTCTCACTAGAACAGGCCAACCCAAGATCCTCTCCTTACTGATTAATCGGCACAAATGTAACTCCCTCAAAGGGCCCAAGGCCAGAAGCAGCCAGGACACAGCTCAGCTGAGCTGCCTTGTCAGACTGCTGCTTTTTGCATGACTCACTCTGCAGCTATTGAGATGCTCCTTTCTCTAGCAGGAAAATCGGCAGTCTTAACAACAGATCTGCAATCAGCTGATTTATCTCTTGGTGCAGTAGATCTCATTACTCCCAGGGCAATTATTTCCTAAACTGTCTAATGCTGTGATATTTAATCCGCACTGTAGTTAAATCTGTTCTTGAAAGTCCCTATAAAACAAGTCCCACCATTTCTAGTGCACCAGCGCAGCTAAAGCTGATTTCCCTTCTCAGACTATCTGGATCCAGTAGGACACAGTATGTGATACTAATTAGGACAAAACTACTGCCACTCTTCCTGCACAGTGATGTGAAAGATTGGACTAGAGTATCTCAAGCATAAGTTTTGCCTTCCAGAATCAGACTGCCAGGGTTTCGCTCCTAGGAACTATGACAGATGGTGTTTCTGGGCAAAACAGAATGTACTTCTTTCCCAGCGCACCCTCTCACAGTTAGAGCACAGTGCAGTGGTGCTGGGCGTGTGTTACAGCACTAGCAGAAGAGGCTTATGATCAAAGATCAATTCTCCTATATTAAGAGGACTGAACAAAAGCCAGAAGAATGCCACCAGCAGCATACTCACAGTTAAATCACGGACTTGTTCTTCCAATTTGATAGCTTTGTGCTCTAAGGCACGTTCAGAAAGAGGATGCTTCGCCTCATCATGGGGATCTTCTGGGCCACACTCATCCCCTGTACTTCTCTGTTGAGCTGCGGTGCTGAAATGTAATCTAAGGGCAAAAAGGAGGAGAAAAAAAAAGTAAGTAACAATGGGTCAGGAGGAAGAATTTCAGTTCTGTGTTATTAATAACAGTAGGATCTCCTTAAATAGGTAGAGATGATTGCTGGTAAAATTTTAGTTGTTTTCAGTAAAAACGGGCAACCAGCACAAAAACACAGAAAGTAACAATTGCTAGACTGTACCCAGCTTCCTTGTCCACTGCACAAAGAACAGTTTTAATAAAAAAATAATAATAGAAAACAGAAAGGGGGAAAGAGAGAGGAATAAAGATGGAAAAGAGAGTAAGAAATTGTCTGGTATACGATCAAGTTTTCTTAGGTGTTACTGCATGTATTCTGGAGCCTTCTGCCACAATCTTCACAATGCCATGCAGAGAAAAATGGATGGAATGTGTCAACTGAAAATTGTCACTAATATATCTCAACAGTTTTATGCACTTCAACTATTTTTAGCTGTACTGGCAATGAAAAGCAGCCCTAAAAGCAAAAACAAAATAAGCTCAGACCTCAAGTGCTGAATCCTAGCTTTGTTTCCAATGCCACTTTCATTGCAGTGTACTTCTCAGCTAAAAGACACACTTGTCAACGGTGCTGGAAGAGCAGGATGGGGGTGTCCAGGAGACTCATTCTAGAACTTGCAAGTAAAATTACAAAACAACCAAGGAGTCAGATAATTAAGACTGTGGTGCGTGGACACTGCCTAGGTGCCTAGAAGCCTTTAGTACCTGCCTAACAAGCAAAAGTCTCTCCTTTTTTAGGGACACCAGCCTCTTCCTCAGAGCAGGGGGAAGGGCAAGTGCTGACATCTCTTTTGGTTCATAACCTGGCTTTAGACTGACTTACTTGGTTGGCCAAAGTCCATCTAAGCAATTTGTATCAGTCTGAAAACTGTCATGTGCATCTTACCACTCCCTGCTCAGGTAGTCTGAATGTTTCCCCATTTTATCTTTAATAAAAGGGTGCTAGAGGTCCCATTACGCTAATGACAAACTTCCTATTCCCACCTGAAGCACATTTGCATACAATTATTTCTTAAGCAGGTGCTTAAAATATGATGTGCTTGGCAAACCACACCTTTTCAATACATAACACATCAACTACAAGTCAGAGGGTACTTCTGCTCTGAAATAAGATATTCTTTGCCCAAAGCTTTTTTTTTTGTTTTTTTTTTTTGTTTTTTTTTTTTTTTAAATAGTCTTTTTAAAAAAATGGAATCATTTCTGCAGTGCCAAGTTGCAATAATGCTGACACACACTCCCCTACATTTTAACCACTGCATCAGGGATCTGTTCAGGGCACTATATCCCGTCTTGAATGATTTTTTAAGATGCCTGTCACTGTGGCATTTTATATGGTACCTAAATATAGATTTGCTGGAAACTATCATCACACACAACGGCTTGAGCTTTAATAAATGTTGCATAGGGAATCATAAACCTCCACAACCGTCATCCTGCCATACACTAACGAGGTTTACTGGCCGATCCAATGTCAGATGTCAGTCACAAATTCTTATAATCCTGAAAGAAAGAGAGTTTTCATTTCACTATATCCTTCTGAGGGAAGAGTCATGCTTTTTTTTTTCCCGTGCAAGTATCCCGAGTAACAAATTCAGTAATACAAACTGTTAGGACAAAAGAAGCTCAAGGATTCTGTGCTGCAGTGGAAACTATCTCAGTAAAAGACAGATAAGAAGACAGATCATGGCCTCTAATCCTGCCAGGAACATGGCAAAAATGAATTAGTTACAAGGCAAAAGGGAATACTTCTAAATAGCAGTGGCTCATTATTTTGGAATTCAAAACAACAAACAGGCGGCTGTTACTTGCAGTTTAACTTTTAAAAATAAATTTGGGTTTGTTGATTTGTTAACATAGTACTTTTCCAAAGCTATAAAAAGGAGATTGAACCGGAGATGAGGAAAGAGAAAGCCTCCCTTCATCAAGCCTTCAAAAAAAAAAAACCAATCAATGAATATCTAACGATCTCTAAAGTTTTTTTTTTTTTTTTTCTCTCTCCAAATAATAATAATAATAATAATAGTCCAGGGTAAGAATTAGCTACTTTGTACTTCATTATCTGCCTTTCCATTTAAAAGGTTGTACGGATGGATATTAGTCATGCTGCAGCTGCAACAAGTTGAAACAGCTGAGAAAGCCGCCCTGCTAGGCACCTCACAGGTCACACCTCTGCAGTCTTAGAGAACTATAGAAACGGGTTAACTCTTCTACACCCAAGAAGCAGAGTTTCAGTGAGTCATTTCCCTTTGCAAGTGATTTACACTACACGAATGGGTGTGTTTTAGTATGTAGGAGGAGAGGGGCATGGACGAACTCGATGCTTTGGCTACAGGGACCTGCCTACGTGAAGCAGAGAGCTGCTCGCATGGACTCCTGTTTCCAGCTAGTGAAACCGAGTTACAAACACTTCCTCGTGCAATAAAAAGGCCCAGTTATCGAGTATTGTTTAAACTAGCTTGCTTTAAATGCTGCTGACAAGAAGCAAAAACTGCAGGCTGACTCCAAAGGAAACCCTAAAGAAAGGCTATGAGGCAGAACTGGAAATGCTGCTCAATTTATTCCTTCCTCGACAATGAAAGAAATACTCTGATAAAAGGGAACAAGTACTATTTGCAGTCTGCCCTCCACACTGTGCTATAGCTTCCAAACACAGTATTGGTAACAGTTGTCCTAAAAATAACAGAAATCCCACCGGAGGAAGCCGAGACATCCCTGAAGTGACAGACAAGGGGAAGCCCCAGAGGGTGTGGAGAGATTACAAACTGAGCTGGTGATTCAAAGAAATGTATGAACTAATGTCAGACAAGGGCAAATAAACAGAGGTAGGAGAGAACATGATTGCAACCATATGGTTTAAGACAGTTGTCCTTACAGATGAGAATTTAAGTGTAAGAAAAAGAGGTCTGTAGTCAGACCCAGAGTATCATCTCTCTTTCTACAGCACAGGGATGATGCCCCTAATTCCTAGCTCCCTGATCCATGCACTCTCAGAGCACAAGATCCTATCTCAGCTCCTCCTAAAGCATTCCCTGCTCCTCCTCCCAATCAACATGACAAACCACTCGATTACTGCAATACACAGAAGCACCTGCATTAGTGTCAGAGCAGCAGTACTTTTAGAGGGGAATTGCCTAATTATCTTCACTTACTGTGCTCTGCTTTTATCACTGAAGGATGTCAGAGCACACTGCAGATTTGCTGTGCCTGTACTAAATGGAGGCCACGGGGACCTGCTTCAGGAGTGCATCTCAATGCAAGAGGGCATTGATGGAGGACACTATAAAAGGGCAAGGACTTAAATTAAAGCTACTATAAAGTAAGAAGTCTCTGAAACATGTGCAGCACGGATATCTGGTCCTTAAAGCTGACTGACTTGCTGTAGACACCTGCTCCACTTGCCATGCAGACACGTTACATACATATTACCACCAGTGCGAGATAATTGTAGGTCCTGGCTGACCTTCATTAATTATATGTATTCAGCTTCCATCCAGCAAAGTCAAATCTATTTCACACTTGCTGCGTATTTAGAAAAGGTCTACATATTTAGAGCGGCTTTGGCAATTACAAATTGTATGAAAGAGCTAGGGTTGCAGATGCACATCTTTATATCTAATTCCAAATACACTTGCTTCAATTATGTTGCTCTAGGATTATTCTGCTGTATTCAAACGCTCTCTTAGCTTCTTTTGGAGTAGTTAATATTTTTTTTTTCGTGACTTTTCTGCTGCTTGCATTGTGCTCAAATAACCAAAACAGCTGTCATGGATTTCAATGCTCTTTTATAAACCCCATTCAATGTGGCCCAAAAATGCCATCAGAGATTTCTACTTGTCCAAATACTGACAAAAATAAGTTGCCCTTCTCTCTTTGGCCATGAAAAACACTCATACCACTCCCAAGGTGTTGCACTATACCATTGCCTAACTTAAACCTCGAGGGCCAAGTTCAGTAGATGTTAGCACATGAACAAATGGACAAAACTCTATCAGTATCAAAGGTCCAAGAGTTTTTATGAGTGCCTAAGGGCTCCTTAAAGGATAAGTTAACTGTCAATAGGTGAAAGAGTGGGAAAGGAGGGCAAAATATAACTTGCTGCCTGCACTACAGAAGGACTTTTAGCCGGAGAGAAGGCATCACCCCTAAGTCTCCCTTCCTTTATCACACCGAGGGCTGAACAAACTGCTGCCCGCGCCGGCCCCCGCGGGGTGCGGGATTTGCGGCCCCCCGGGAGGCCTCGAGGAGCCTCGAGGCATCAGGCCCCGCGCGAGGAGCCTTTGCTGTGGCGGGGCCCGGCCGCTCCGCTCGCAGCGCGGCCGGGCCCGACGCGATCCGCTTCGCCCCG